>JAAMXJ010000226.1:0-353245 GCA_019693375.1 Asterochloris erici
GATTATCTATGCCACCTCAAGGAGGTCCGCAGAGAGCAATACTCACAGGGCCGCATCACCTCAGATGTACCCGCACCCCTGGAGATCCAGGCGGTCAGGGACTTGGTCCGTGCACGTGGCAGGGAGATGCAGGCTGAGAACCTCAACGCGCAAGTGGCAGCTCAGGTGGGTAACGACCTGGTCAGAGCGTCTTGTGCAAACAGAGTGGTGGCGTGTCTGACACCAGCTTGTTGCTTAAATCTGCAGGTGGATGCCGCACTGAGCGCAGGGCAGCTTCGCCAGTCTCTGCAGGCAGCGTTCCAGCAGAAGCAGTGGCAGTGGGCCTTTCTGCTGAGGATGGCAATGACGTTCATGCCAGCCACATTAGGCCGCTCTGATGACCTGCGCAAGCTTCCCTGGAGCTGCCTGGCACTGCGGACGCAGGACAGTGTGGGCCCAGCGCCCTCTGTGGCAATTCTCTTTGGCAGCATGCAGGGGAAGACTGTGAAGCCTGGGCAAGTGGATATTCCTGGGGTCGTGAGGTATGCGCATTCTTGCTGTCAGACGCAGTTGGGCGGTGTGCTGCAGTGTGTATTGTATCACATTGCCTCTTCTGCCACAGGTACCGAGACCATCGCATCTGTCCTCAGGCAGCGCTGGCCGACCTGGCTGTCGCCACCATCCACCGGGGCATCAAACTTGAGGATCTGGCCAAGTTCATTGTTGCCGCCCCTAGCATGCAGGGGAACCAGCCCATGACTGGAGAGACCCTCAACGTTCACCTTCGGCAGGCGTTTGAACTTGCTGGTGAGCCAGTGCGTCAATGCTGCAGCTTTTGGACACGGCTGCCGATGAAATTTGTGGCTTGCTACACTGCAGGCGTGCCCTGTGGCAGGCTTGATGGTTACTCCGCCAAAGGCGAAGTCAGCCACAAGTTCAAGAAGCATGGTGTGGAGGCAGCTAAGAGCGTGGGCATCAACAAAGCGGAGATCAAGATGGCGGCAAGGTGGGCAACTCTGGCCATGCTGTGCATTCTGAACAGAGTTGTCCCCAGCTGACCAGTTCTGTGCCTTGCAGGCATGAGTCTGACACCACAGACCTGTACTGCATTTTTGACCCGGACACAGCCCACAGGCTGGCTGGTTGGGGACGAGACTGGCACGAGAATCATCGTTTGGGCCAGGCTGATTTTGAGGTAAGGTCATTGCAGTGCCAATGCTTCTCACGCAGATCACCAAGATTGGGGAAGGGGGGGACTTTTTCACTTGTGTTCTGCAGGCTGAGGAGGACGTGCTGGACCGCATCATCCCAGGCTTGACAGTGCTCCTGCGCCAAGCTGGCATGCGATCCCACCCTGCACATCCTTTGCTGGCGCCCTTGAGGGCTATCGCCCACCTGCGGCAAGTGTTTGTGCAGAATGCCAGCTTGAGGATTGACTCATATGGGGACCAGTGGCTCTGCACCATCCCGCCAGCCGCCAGCCGCCTTCTGCAGAGCACTGCAGGCAAGCAGCTGCGGCAGGAGACGTGGGACAAACACATTGCTGCTGAGGCAGTTCTCAACGACAGGAATTTGTTGTTCACCAACCCAACGGTGAGCGCTGCCTAGGTGGTGTAGTCAAACATGCATTGCTCTGGACCTTTGCCCTTCCAGGTTGCAGGCTTTCTTCTTGAAGACGCTGAGTGGAAAGGAGGCCATGCCTGTGCCTCTTGCCCCGATGGTGATGCTGCCTCAGGTGCCTCTTTCCGGTGTTCAGCCCCCAGCATCAGCCAAACCCATCCCATGGGTGCCTCTGGCTTCACAGGCCAGCTATGGCATTACTTTGCCGCCTCAGTCCCTCAGTGCGCTGAGCGCCTTGGATGAGAGGGACTCCTTTTTGTTCGAGAAGCAGGTGTGTAGTCAATCGCCTTCCAGCTTGAGCGCCTGTATACTGGTCAGACTATACTTCCCCTTTTCAGCTGCAGGTTTGGAAGCTCTCAGAATTTCAAACAGTCCCAGAAGCATTTGAGGCGTTCTCCAAGATCTCAGCGGTGCCCTCAGACGTCCGCAGGTGGCATGGCAGCAAGAAGGATGCAAGGGCCAGCAGCACGGCCTTCTCGAGATTCAAGAATGGCCTTGCTGCTGAGGTCAGAAACCGGATGGCTGCCTTGGGAAGCACCATGGCTGCTGTTGTCGGGGCTTTAGAATTGGAACGTCAGCGCCTCCCTGCCACCAGGACAGTCAGCTCACTGCAGCATCTATGCAGCAGGTACAACAGTGATTACAAATTGCTTGGCAAGCGTAAGCAGAGCGGCTGAGCAAGTCTTTAATTGTTTGCTGACCTGCATTCACACCTACCGCCATCTACCTGCACAGGTCATATCTCTCTGTTGAAAGTCATATTTTACTGAGTGGTGTAGCGTTTTACTTGTAAAGTGACATTTCACTCCACAAAATCACATCTCACGCAGGAGGGCAAGCCTTAAAGGCTTGCCCCCTGACAGACTACACTCGAAACACTCTTGGTCTACATGAATCGATGATCTGCATTCCCGCGTAACCCTTTTCTCTGGGCCAATCAAACATTTTCTGGCTAGCCACTGCACAACAAAGTTCCACTACACTTGAACTCCACTTGAAGACATCAACCTGAGGGAGCCGGCCTGACTCAAACATGTCACACATGTGGTGGCTTTATGGACCTGGCATTGGCTACACTTGAATCCCTGGTGGCGAAAGAGGACCTCCTGGGGGCTTGAAAAGGGCTGCACTTGCACAATCTGTGCATCTGTTACAAAGTCATCTGGTGTGGGTATGTGGGTGCGCTTCCCACACCTGTGCTGTGGCATGGTGTATCAAAAATACTTTCATGATCTTATGAACAAGCTTGTATCATCTGGCCTTCATCACATCAGCAATGACAGCTGCCGGCAGGTTGTAACTGACACTTGCCCTTGCTGGCGCGCGACCAGCCGTCCATCCAGGAGGTGGGTACTTCCCAAACAGATTGATGAATCCCTCCTCATAGTGCTGCCTCAGCTTGGCAATTGAGAGGTTGCCACGTCCAGTTTGTAACTTCCTGAAAGGCTCAAGCAGCCTGAACCGATAAAAGTCAGGAGGGTGCGCCTCTAAAAATTCATGACGAACCACCAGTTCCTCTCGCAGGCATCGGGTGGGCCCTTGCAGGTACTTCATGGAGCGCTTCCGCTGGATAGTCTGCTGCTCCTTTGGGAGGGCCTTGAACTCGTCCTCATCATAGGCAGGGTTGCAAATGAGGTCACCTTCCTTACGCTTTGGCACAGTACCAAAAGAGCTCTCGGCCAACACACTCGGCAAGGCGCTCCCTGTGCAACCCACACTCTCTGCGGCAGCTTTCAGCAGACGTTGGCACTCCTCATACGTCTTGCATGCAAATTCTGGAGTTCCTGCCTTGATGGCTGCTGTGGCCACTTGCACTGGGCCTTGGCGCCCAGAACCAATTCTTGCGCCTCCATGCGAGATCTCCCACTCTCCACTGCACATGAACTCCACTGTCGGGTGCCCAGCATCCTTTGGGCGGTGATTTGGATGGTCGTTGTTGTTCACGTACAGCGACCTGTAGTCGCCAAGCCCCTTCAAGCCGTGAGCCGGTCCAGCCTCTGCTTTCAACTCATTGAACATCTTGACCTCCACCAGCCCACTCTCTGTGCCAAATATGAGTGCCATGGAGTCAACAATACGAGCTTGACAGCGCTGTACGTCCTGGGAGCCTCAGACATCACAAGGAAATGTACATGCTCGTTGCCTGGCTTGTGGTAAAGTGTGCCTGAGTACTTCTTGATGTTGTGTCCAAAGACATCCTTCAGAGCTGCCATGCTCTGGCGCGAGAACTGAGGCAGCTGGTCTTCATTGATGGTGATGTGGTTGACAACAATCTCAAAGTTGCGGTCTTGCCTCTTGCCGCTGCCTGGCTTAGACTTCATCATTGCCTGCTTTCCTATGGAGTGAGAATGAAAAGCTCCAAGTAAGTTCAGTGTTGCCATCGATTCTCTGGCTGCTGCCTTGCTTAGACTTCATCGTAGCCTGCTCTAAGAAAGTAGCCAGCTCTGTCTGCCTGAGCACAGACTAATGCTGAGCAGAAAGGACTGGCATGCGCATGCAAGCCCCTCTCCCCTTGACTTCTGGTGAATTTGGTGGTGCTCACCTGTCAAGACCAGCTGTATTCGGGGTAGCACAGATTCACGTCAAGCAGAAGGGATGGACAGGAGCACATGACAAGGGCATACGAGCCCCCACCCCTCCTGACATGAGGTCCCCCTCCCCTGACTTTTAGTGAGTGTGGTGGTGCTTGCACAGTTCAGCTCTGTCTGCTTCAGCAAAGACTGAAGTCAGTCAAGAAGGATCGGCGCGCCCGCATGAGCCCTCCTCTTCTGTTTTTGGTGTTCATGGTGACAATGCCTGCCCAGACCAGCTTTGTTCGTCCTAGCACAACTTGATGTTGAGCAAAAGGGATGGACATGAGCCCCCGTCCCCTGAATTTGGTGATTTTGGTGATGCCCAGCCACTGAAGCTTCATCTACTTCAGCACAGACTGTGTTGAGCAGGACAATCACTGGAAGACATGAGCCCCTCCTCCCCTGGAATTTGGTAACTTTGGTGCACTCACCTGCCCGTATAACATGTCACATCCTCTGCTCACCTCAATGTCCTTGAAGCTGATGCGTGATGGCTGTGACACAGCTGCTGACGCCTGAGCACTCAGCTTGGCCTGGACTGCCTCCTCCTGGTTTCTCTGCAGGACAGTGAGAGCTGTGGGCATGCTGGAGCCAAGGCCCTCTGTGAGCGGAATGCCAGCTTCCACAACACACCTTCTGCGCCTTTGCTGCAGCCAGTGCCTCCTTCTATTCCTGCTTCGTGATGCAGTTGCTGTCTGGGTCTTTTTCAGCGTCTGTCAGGAGGTCCCACCCCTCGCAGTCAAATCTGCGCTGCTTCATGTGCGCTACGAAGTGTCCCCGCAGGTCACTGAAGTGGTGGCAGGCAGGGCAGCGGAATGGCATGGTGGCCAGTGAGACCGGGGTGCCGGTCAGGAGGGAAGCTCATTGACTTTCCTTTTGCATACCTCAAATCAAGCATCACTCAAGAAGTCTAGGTGGGGCATAAGCACCATGAGTGAGCTCTGCCGCGAAGCAGCCCTTTAAGTTTCACGCCTTGTCGCAGGGTGTTACATGGCTTAGCTTAGGTCATGGATCAAAAAAGTGAATGTGCAGCAATTGACAGCAGACAGTGTCTGAATGCTCAGCTGTCTGCTGCGAAGTACCGCCAGCTCGTGCAGACTCACTGCCCTGCATCATGTCCTGCCCCAGATGGCGATCAGTGTGGAGCGCTGCTACAGTACTGCAGGTACAGATCAGGGCTCCGCACCTTGTTCTGTGCCCACAAGCTCTCCAAGTTGACCATCCCCAATGCAGGCCGCGACGACAAAGGTGGCAAGGGGTGGCGGCAATGGATGGATGACAGGCTGTCAGGCAAGCTGTGTACAGCCTGAGCTATACCTCTGCAACATCGCTGCACTAGACAGATTCAAGTCATCAGACCAGGCGTCGCCACGTACCTGCCTCATGCTGCAGTCACTGATGCCATCAGGCAGAGCGCAGATGGCAGGCAGATGACCCCAGACGAGGCTGCACAGGAGAAATGCTTGACCGAAAATGCTGAGCTCCCCATGGACGCGGGACAGCACCGCAGCTCAGCAGATCCTGCGTACAGTGATGCCGCCACACCCTCCACAGCTGGGCTGGAGCCTGAGCTGTCTGGCCTGCCATTGACTGAGGCGACCACTGGTGCTAACGAGTCAGCAGACAGCGCAGGGCTCAGGGCTGAGACCGCTGCAGCTGACCCAGCAGACAGCAGAGGCCTGGAGACTGGGGCGGATGCTGCTGGGGTAGCACAGAGCACAGCAAGAGCAGAGGGGCCCTCTGCTGCTGCTGCTGGGCGGCGGCCTGCTGTGGGCAACACCCCTGGCAGACGGGCACAGGCCCAGGGTGGTCCGGCCAGCCAGGCCCAGCTTCCCCTGAGTGCAGCAACATCACCTGCACAGCAGCGTGAGGCAGACTCCCAGCCAGCTGGGCCGCCAGAGGCTGCGCCTGCGGCAGGGGACCCTGAGGAGCCAGCCACAGACTCTGGCAGCGAGGATCTTGCTGAGGAGGACGAGGTGCTGCAATTCACCGCCTGGGTGCGTGAGCGCCTGCAGCAACAGGCCCAAGAGATGAGTGCTCAAAGAGAGGGTGAAGTGGAGGGCCAGGCCACTCTGGCAGCAAGCAGACGGGAAGAGGACGGGCCTCAGATGATCTCAGGCTACTCAGGTGAGTTCGGAAGCAGCGCAGCAGGCTGTGGCCATTCTTAGGTCTGGCAGAGGGTCCTCAGCTGTTTGCGTCAATTGTTGAGCTGCTGGGCCGCAGGTGCACAGACAGGCCCTGCTGTTCAAGGGAAGGTGTCGAGCAGGACAGTGGCTGGTGTCAAGATCGGCGCCACTTGAGGCCTGCCTTCTGCCTGCACAGCCTGGCCCCTGGGCGGGTGGCAGAGGCTTGCAGATTGAGCAGTCTGCCTGCTGCAGGCAGCTCAAGCTGCCCCTGGCAGGTAGCAGGTGCAGTGGCAGGGGCTAAGGGCTGGGTGGACATGGTGGCACATACGGCCAGGCCTTGCCGACCTGCTGCTCTGGTGCTGTCTGCAGAGCTGGGTGCTCAGGACACTTCCCTTCTACAGCAGGAGTTGGGCCTGGACCTGGGACGGCAGCTGCCTGGGCCGCGGGTCAACCCCACCCGGGACTTTCAGGCGGGTGCCATCTACAAAGCAGAGGTGAGCCTGCTGCAGCAGCACAGGAGAGTGCACTGGATCCTGCCTTGCATGCAGCAGCATGGCGCCAGGGTCTGCGGAGGCCCTGACATATACAGCTGGTGTGTGTTGTGCCACCTCTGGCGCACCCGCTACCTGACTGCTCCACACTGGAGGTCCCGGCCCCAAAGGCACAGCTTCGGAGCTGCTCTCCAGAATTGCAATTTGCGTCTAACACTCACACCAGTCTGCCTCTGGTGCTGCAGGACCTGGTGCAGCCCCAGCCCAGCTACAAGGACCGCAAAATTGCTGAGCAGCAGCAGAGGGACCAGGTTGTGCGGCTGACAAATGCTGAGGTGAGACGCTGCTCCCTGACGGAGGCTTCGATGCTCGGCATTGAGTTGCACAGGCAGCAGGAATCCTGCAGGCACCCAGCTGTCGGAGCCCATCAAGACACTTGAGCCCGCGGCCTTCAGCCTGCACCACCTGGAGGTATTCATACATTCCGCTCCAGCTCAGCATAGAAGCACCCATGGCCCCTCAGCCACCAAGCATTGGAGCACATGGCGCCAGGCCAGCTGATGTATCACCCTGTCACAATCAGCCTGTCACAATCATGCCACTCCAGCTTTTTCAAACAGCGCTTTGCGGACGAGCGCGTACCTGTCCTTTGCTGCGCCGGTGCCTTGCAGGCCAGAAATTAGCAAAAGAGAATGCGAACAGACCAGAAGTTATCACTGAGCCTGAAAGTCCAGCAGAAAACAGCTGCCATTCACATTTCCCGCCCCCCTGCCGAGTAGGTGCGGCGCCAGGCCGACTTCCGCAACCTCCAATTCCTGGACCAGTTTGTTACACGCACGGGGCAGCTGCAGCCCCGACGGCGTACCCGCCTCAAGCAGCATGTCCACCGCCACCTGATGCGCCAGATCAAGACGGCGCGCCAGATGGCGCTGCTGCCGCCGCTAGACCGGCGCGAGGAGTTCCGGCGGCCCAGTGATGTGCTGCGCCTCTTTGGTCGCAAGCGCAGCTGGGAGGTGAGCATGTTGTCTGACTGCTGCCGCCTGCGGGGTGCATGTGTCAGAGAAGGGGCATCTGCTGCATGTTTGATCGCAAGCGCAGTAGTGTTGGCAAACCTGCGTGAGCAGATCCAGTCCACTCCTATGGCCTGGCCATGCGCATCTTGACTGACGCTGCAGCAGGGAGGCGGGTGTAGCCAGCCACAGCTGATGCAAGGGGCACGCATTGACGCTAGGTCTTTCACCAGGGTTGTGTACCTTAGCATAGCGCGTCCTTGCATCAAGTGCTGCACTAGGAGCCCAGCTGACAGGTGTGTGTGGTGTGGGTGGTTGCAAAATCTATGTGGGAGAGATTTGCGCATGAGCGGCCAGTTCGCACACAGGGGCCAGCAACTTGCTCGGTCTCTGTAACCGGAAGCGTAGCTGAGAGGAGGGTGTTAGCAATCAGCTGATGCAAGGGGCGAACATAGCGCAAGATGTGTCAGCAGGGCCCGAGCGACCTGAGTGCAGCACGTCCTCTCATGTTCATGACATGCTGTGTATCTTTGACCAGAAGCGCAGCCGGTGAGTATGTCATGTGTGTGGACACTGCATCGGTGTTCTGCAGCTGGACTGCCTGAGCAGAATGGCAGTCCAGCTCGGTCATGCGCTGCACATATGCTGTAGCGCCTTTGAAAGGTGCCCTTGAGCGCTCTGATTGCCGTGGCATCTGTAAGAAGCGTGCGATGAGTTGGTGGGGCAGCCTGTTGAGCAGACCGGAGTGGCAACCTTTTGCAGTGCTGCGGCTGCCACGTCTATGTGGAAACGCATGATGCAGGGGAGGCTGAGCAGTTGTTTGGACCCCAGAGCTCAGCTTGTCAGTCTAAAGCACAGCAGGATGCCTCCTGGCGCTGCTTGCAGGCCCAACAGCAGTCATCCTCTACCCTGCAGGCTAACGATGAGGACAATGATGAGGCATCCTTTTATGAGAAGCCTCAGCCCCGGTCCACAGGCTACAGTCCACGTTAGACATGTGATGCACAGCATTCCGCGCTGGAGATGTCCATGCACACGCCCCCCTTTTGAATCCAGCAGAAGCAGCGGCAGAACAAGCAGGCATAGCAGCATTCGGGTTGGAGGACGAGTCATGTGCTCAAGGCCTTCGTCAGGGACACTACTTCAAGAGTGGGACACTTCACTATAGCAGTGTCTTTGTCAGATTGAAGCTGTTTTGGTCAGGCTGGCTGAGGTGGCTGGCTCATGCTCACTGCTGCAGCCCTGCTGGGGTGACACCTTGCAGAGATGCAATCAGTGATTCTTGCTGCGAGATCATTTCGACCTGCTCCGAGTACTTCCCCTTGAGGCTCTCAATCTGCCGCTGCATGGTTGAAAAGTCCTCTGCAGACCCTGCCTCCCTTAGGGACTTGTGAAGGGCTGCAATCTCAGACTGCAAGGCTGCCACTAGCTTGTCGTCTGTGGCTGCCTTATCAAGCAGGATGCCCATCATCTCCTTCAAGCTCTTCACCTGCAGCAGTTACACATGCGGAAGTTGAGTGAGAATTGAAGGCTCTGTCAAAGCAGACAGCAGCACAGGACCAAGCGTGCAACAACAACAAAGATGGGTTTTTACCTCTCCTTCCAGGATTGTCTTCCTTGCAACTGTGCCATCCAGCTTTGCCTGCAGGGCAGCCTGCTTGGCAGATGAACCCTCCAGCTCAGCTTTGAGCCGCTCCAGCTCCTTCATGCGGTCTGCCTTTATGGAGTCTATATTCCTCTGGTGCTCCCTGTTGTATCGCGAGTTGACTGTGACAGAAGCCACCCCCTGCAAGCGGAAAAGACAGGCAACCTTGCCTGAGATCAAAGGCTGCATGAAATGAGCTGCAATCAGCTAGGTGCTCTTGCAGAGCTTGACAGGGCTGCACGGTGACCAGGCCTGTCAGGCTGCTAGGCTGTTCATAATGCCGCAGGGCTGCATGCAACAGGAGTGTGCAGGGCTGTGCAGCAGTATGGCCTAGCCGCTGCATCCCCTACGAATCTCAGCAGGCAATGTGACCACCTGCTGAGGTTGGTAGAGGCTGCAGCCGCCTTGCTGACTCAGCTAAGCAGCACCCTTGGCACGGCAGCCGTCTGCACCTGCTGCTCCTGCAGCTCCCTGACTTTGTCCCGCAGGAGCCCTATCTGCTGCGCCCGCCCCCGCCAGTCCCCTCCCTCGTCTGCCAGCAGCCTGGCCATCGGCACATCGCTGCCCACCTCGCGCACGAGCGCCCTCTCCAGCTTGTCCCGCTCAGCCCTCAGCTGAGAAAGCTGTAAGTCAGAGCTTCACAGGTGAGTGTGCCAGATTTCCATGGTCTAGGGACCTCTTGCTCAGCCCTGAGCAGATGCAGCTGCAGGGCCCTCACAGGGCGTGGGGTGCTTAAGGGCTCCCTGCAGACCGAAGCCCACACCCTCTGGTCTCATGTTGGGATGCAATGGGCTGCCCACCGATGATCTCGCTCTGTTTCTGCTGCTGCTGTTTGTTGTGGCCCTCAGTGCCAGCCATGGCTCAGGGCCCACCCACCTTGACCTCCAGCTGGTTGGTGCGCTCGAGAGCAGCCTCGTGCTTGGCCTTCCAGCTGGCACACTCCTTCTGCGCCGCCTCTGCAGCTGCAGCTGCCTTTTCCACAGCTGCCCTGCAAGCCGCCTCTGGGCTCTGCACAGCCAGCCAGCATGTTTTGAGGAGATGAGCAAGCAGGAAGCGTCCACCAGCCAGTGCTTTGTGGGGCCTGGAATCTGCTGCTGTGGGTACAGATCAAAAATGCCACAAAGGGGCGTTGGATTCAGCAGAGATTGTGAACACCACCAAGTAGCATCAGCTGAGAGCATGCAGGAGGCTGACCTTGGGGTCTGTGCCAGCAGCAGGCACGCCGTCCAGGAGCTGGACCTTCTGCAGCTCTGCAGCCAAGCCAGCAGCCTTCTGCTTCTCGCGCTCCAGCATCAGGTTAAGGCCCCTGTTGCGTTTGGAGAGCTCAATTATCCTGTTGGTCTCAGTGTCCTGGGCTTTGAGGCCTACTGCTGCATCTGCGATCTCCCTGCAGCAGACCAATGTTCAGAGGCCGGTTCCAGGCTTGCGCGGTGCACAAGGAGTGGAGACTGCACAAGGAGTGGAGACAAGAACATCTTGCACCTGAGGGAGTCCACCTCATGCTGCTTCTGCTGCAGTGCTGCCTCCAGACGCTCATTCTTCAGCTGCTCTTGCCTCTGCAGAGCCGCGGGACAAATCAGCAATGCTACATGTCACCATGTGCCTAACAAGGCAGCGCTCCACACACCAGCTGGGGAACAAGCTGCAGGTCAAGCACTGCTGCCACAGGCTTGTCGCTGACAGCAGGTGGCGCATCAGAGCTGGCTGGTGTCGATACTGCTGGTGTTGGATCCTTCGGCAGAGTCACAGCTTCAATCAGAGGTGCAGAGGTGGTTTCCGCAGGAGATGCAGGCTCAGTCATGGCGGCGTAAAGTGAGCGTTCACTGGAATTGGCCAACACAACACATTCTCAGACAGGGCTTTGTACATCAGTAAGCGGGCAGCTGAGTACCTTAGGTCAGACATGCCCAATCGCACTGCTCGATCCTCAACTTCCTCTGCCTGCTCGAAGTCTGCAGACTTTCAGGAGTCAAGATGACGTTGGTTCACTTGAAGGCATGCGGCAATCCGCCCTTTGCAGGTTAGCACTCCTTATGCTGGTCGCCCTGTCTGTTTGCGCCCAAGCCCTGCATCAGAAGGCTTCAGATGAATCAGTACAATCTATCGAGCCCCAAACATCTGCCTGCAGGCACAGAGGAGCCCTGGTTCGGCAAGAGCCGTGCCAGCATGAACACCAATGTGCTCATCCAGCATGTAGACTCTGGCAAGATCAAAAAAACCACCTTTGCCACGCCCCCTGAGGACAAGGTGTTTGGCGCCAGCAGGCCCCAGGACCCAGAGGGCGCTCGGGAAGGTACTGCCCTTTTGTCTGGCTTGCTGGCAGGTTGCTTTGGCATCGCAGGCTGTGCCATCTGGCAGCTCTTCACAGGCAAGTCTGCTGCGGCAGGTGATTGCTATGTTCGGGCTGGCAGATGCTTGACCTGCTGCCCTCTTCATGCTGGTGAATGTTGGGCTGCGACACCAAGGCGCATTTTCTGCTGCCGCCATTGTGACAGGAGAGGTGCTTCATCTGATGTAAGTGCACCACGGAGGAATTGTTGCAGCAAGCGGCTGGCTGCCTGTCTGCGGGCAGCCTGCACACACCCTGCTGCTTTAGTTGCAGTCGGGGAGGTCCAGTGCTTGTCGATGCATAAGTGCTGTTCATGCTCAGCCTGCTCTGCTTGGGTGCATGCCAGCAGGGTGCTCCTCTGTCTGCTCGCAGGACTTGCTGCCCTGTGCTTCATGGAGCAACCTGCGGCGCTGCTGCCCGGCCACTCATGTCTTCTCGCCTTGTGCTGCAGTGATTGGCTTCTGGAAGGAGCACAGGCCAAATCCCTTTGCCCAACCTGGGCCAGACTTCATGGCGATGAACAAAAAGGCGGCGCTGAGGTGAGGGGCAGCGCAGGTGGCCCAGCCGCAGTACCAACAGCCAGACTCAGCCATGCAGCTGCAAGTGCAGCATCCAGCATGCCGACCTTCCACGTGGTGGCGACTTCCCCTGTGTGCTGGGTAGAGAGTGCAGCCAGCAGCCAAGGGCATCATCCTGCACGCAGCTCCAATGCAGCCTTCAAGGCTCTAGTACAGCATGTCAGCCTTTCAGAGCAAAGATCAATTTGCCTTGGCAGTGGCTGCATGTCTGGTGCACCGTGGCTGCCAGTGACACCCTGCCCCTTGCTGACACGCAGTGGACTGACCAAGTCACACCAGCAGCACGCTTTCCGCCAGTGCCACCCTGTGTCCCAGCGCGTCGGCCTCGCAGCCTCGCATCTGTCTGCGCCCAAGCTGCCCTCTGACAGGCAGGCTGACTTCACCTATGGCAAACCCTCCACCTACAAGTCCATGGAGGAGATCCGGGTGGCAGGGTGAGCTGTTTTGTGGGCATCACTACATCTCAGCGGAACTGAGTGCTGGCCCATCATTTTTTTGCTGAATGCTGCTGCGCGACAGGGTGGCTTTCAACAGCCTTTCACATGCAGTGCTGATCCCATGCATAGTGGGTCCCAGAAGTCAGCTCACAGTCAAAGTACCCTGCTACATGTAAGTGCTTTTGCCACTGAGCTGCTGAAACCGGCCAGACAGGACTTGCTGCAAATTGCAGGCTGGAGAATCCTGTGATGAAGCACCTTATTCAGGGGGCCTATGGCTGGTGAGCGTTCCATTGTTTCTGCCACACCCTGTGCTTTAGTCAAACACGCTGCAAGTGACATGACAGCACCCGCATCTGCTGCAGGCAGTGGATGCAGATGAATGATGCGCGAGCGCAGGAGTTCAGCCGCGGAGGTGACCCTTGCCTGCGCTGATTGGGCAGCTCGTGTAGGCGACTTGTCTGTCTGTGGACAAATTGAGGACCTTCTCTCATGCCTCCCTGCAGCCCACTACATTCCCCCACGATTGACCAGGGCAGCCCTGGGACACAGCACCCACAGGAATGCTGTCAGCAGCTCAGGCAGTGGGGAGCACCAGGCGCCTGTCAGGCGGCCTGCCCTGGAAAACTTCAAGCTGAGCAAGTTCACCAACCCCATGAAGATCCATGCGAAGGTTGACACCAGCACACCGCCAGCAATCAAGACCATCAGGCCTATCAGGGACCTGAGGCAAACACAGGCGTCAGTGAAGGCGCAGTAGGCGCTCCGCTGCAGCAGCCGCCCCATTACAGCCGAACAGTGAACTGAGTGTGCACTTGACCGCCACTGCTGCTTTGCAATGATAGCCAATGCACCAGCAAAGCTGTTACCACTACTTGTCACGACTCTACTGAGGGGGATTGAGCAGGGGCGGTCATTCATCTTCGCTATTTAAAACATCTCTGATGGCCACCACGTCTGGGTGATTAGGGCCCAGGGCTGCCTCCTGTATCCTCAGCGCACGCTCAAGGAGGGGCCTGCCGACGTCGTCACGCCCCTGCATCAGGCACACTTGCCAAGTCTTTCTTTGCATCAGATGCTGCAGCTTGCACGCTTGCTGGGCGAGACTTTGCAGCCAAGCACTCGTGAAGCGCCCTACATGCAGTAAACATGCATTCCAGTAAATTGCTTTGGGACTGGTTGCGACTGATGTCATGCGTCCATACCTAGCAAGTGCCAGTGCCTGTGCCGCTCACCTGCTCCAGGTGCAACACTGGCAATCGCTGAACACAGCAGGTTGTATGCATTCAACTGCTCCCAAGGGGTCTCTGTACCACTCACCTGCTCCAGGGCCCGCACGGCCAAGGTCCATCACTGTGCCAGGTGCCCCACTTGCACAAAGGACCACCACCAACCAGGCAGGCTGCCTCGTGCCGCACAGCCCGAGCAGATGTGCATGAATCACCATTGCCAAGCATGCTGTGCTGCACCCTTGATTTCATTGCAGCACGCCAGGGGAGGCCAGCGTGTGAGCCAAATTGCGCACAGTTCCCGGGGTAGCCATGTGCCAGCCTTGTGGGCCGCCAGCAGCCTTGCTCCTCTCACCTGCTCCAGGTGCAGCACAGCCAGGTGCCGCTGGGGACGAGACGCAGGAAGCCCCTCACAGCCAACCTGCATTTGCTGCTCACCTGCTCCAGGTGCAGCACGGCCAGGTCTGTCAGCGTGTGCGCCACGTCTGGGTGGTCTGGCCCCTGCGTCTTCTCCCATATGGCCAGCGCACGCTCATACAGCGGCTGCGCTTTGGCGTAGTCCCCCCTCTGGTTGTACAAAATGGCCAGGTTGCTCAGAGACTCAGCCACGTCCGGGTGGCTGGGGCCAAAGGTGGCCTCCCGGGCTTGGAGCTCGGCCTCGTAGGGGGCAGGGTCTTCACTGATGGGCCCAGGATCTGCAGGGCAGCAGCAGCTGCACGTGCTTGGGGCATCATCAGCAGCCGACAGGGCCAGGGGGCAGGGTCTGCAGCAGTGATATGTTTGCTGGTGTGCTGCAGAGGACTCCTGCAAGCCACAAACAGGCTGCTCACACACATTCAAGCAGGGCCCTGGTTGACTGGCCCAGGATCTGCACAGCAGCAGAGCGCTCAGCATTTGCTTGCATGAGGGTGGAGAGCAGGCCTTTTGGTGCAGCAGGGCCCATCTGGCAGGCCCAGGATCTGCCAACTGACATGTAAGTTGCCTGTGCTTGCATCATCTGTATCATGCGTCCATGAAGGCATCCATCATGGCTGACAATCAGCACGAAGCCCCTCGGCAGCCCTGCGCAGCACTCCTGCTGGCCAGGCAGCAGCAGAGCAGTATGTGCAGGCCCCACCAGGGTATACAGGTGGCCACCCTGCACAACATGCGCCAAGGCTTGCCTGCAGGGGTCTGCTGGGGCGCGTGGCCGTGCCCAGGATGGTGCTCTGGGGAGTGGTGCATCTTGTGGGTGGCTGCAGCAGGCGCAGCTGCAGGCGCAGCCTGACGGCTGTCTGCTGCAGGAGGTGCCCTCTGCTGCTGCTGCCGCGCTGGCTTGGCTGCAGGCGCTGGCTGTGCAGGCTGCACTGCCGGGGGTGCAGAGGCTGCATCGCCACCCATCTCCGCCTGCAGCATGCACCATAGCAGCGCTTCTCGATTGGTGGGCAGAGACATAATGAGGCAGTCAGTCTGAAGATGACCTGGATAGGCTTTTTCAAGAAAGGGCAAGGATAGGTGTTTGCACAAGACCAATGCATTGCGAGACAGCACTTGGAATCTCTCGCCATGTATACAGGCAACAGATGGCAGGGCTGCGAGACTGCACCTGCAGTTGCTCCCGGATCTTGGGGTTCAGGTCCTCTGGCAGGTGCTTCTGTGCGGCGCTGCCCACCCGCCCGTACACGAGCATGTACACCTTGACTGCCAGCGCCCGCACCTGTACAACAGAAGCCGGGACTCAGGGCATGTGCCTCTGGCACGATAGCATGCCAGACGGCTCAAGGAGTAGGTCAGCTGCCCTGCCTGGCCTCACACATGGGTGCAGGCACATCAGGACATGTCTGGCCCCTCTGCTCCAGAGCTTCAGCATTGGTGCTTGTGGAGGCTTGCACCAGGAAGCCACCAGGCACACAGCCGGCAACTGGTGCGGCAGCCTGCCGGAGGCTGCTTCAGCCTTTGTGTGTGCTCCCTCGGCGTGCAGTGCAGCTTTGGCGCTGGTGCAGGCCAGTCCCATGCCAGTGCATCAGGCCAGTCCTGCCTCAAGCTGCATGCCCACCCACCTCAGCATTGGCGCTGGTGAAGGCCTGCCCGATGAAGCGCATCAGCGGCTCCAGCTGGAAGCCCTCTGGGGCTCCTCCCCGTGCCACATCAAACTGGGGTATGAGCTCCTGCAGCAGCTGCAGGCGCGCCAGCACCGGTCGCCATGCGCTCTGGTTCTTGACAGGCTTCACGAAGGTGCCTGCACGCCAGGACAGGCAGGCCAGGCCTCAGCCGCCAGACAAACCTGCACATAACACGTGTAGGGGTGTTGCCTGCCGGGCACTGCGCGGCATTGCTGAGCGGCCAGCAGTCTGGCAAGACCCTGCGTAGCAGGGACCCCAAGTAGGAGAGGCCCAGCACACACTGCTTGGAATGGAATCACCCAGACCCATCTGGTGATGCAGCTGTGGGTGGGGTTGCCCCGAGGAAAGACATGCAGTAGTCCCGGTGGTCTGCTGCCAACACAGGCCCCGAAAGCGTCAGCAGCATGCATGATATGTGTAGAGTGCCAGACTTGGACTCTGCTGTTTGTCACAGCATGTGTCAAGCAGTAGAGTCCTACTTGGAAGCCAGTGCCGAGGCATGCTGCTGGGCAGCGTCATAGAAGAAAAGGGGAGTGGTTGTTGAAAGGGCAGCGGCTGAAATGTATGCTGAATGGATGCTTTTGAACCCACCGGTCATCCCTGCCAGGCCTGCGTCCTTGCGCTTGGCCACCCACAGCAGCAGCTCGCTGGCGGAGTCGCGCACGCGAGTGTTGTTGTCGCCCGCCTTGTCCACCAGCACAGGGGCCAGCTCCGTGACGAAGGCAGCAACCTCCCTGGGGCCTGCTGCAGAGCCTGTCGTGTCAATCAGTGTCCGCGCCACCTGCAGGCACCACCAGCTAATGCAGTGGAGGCTGCGGCTGGAAGCCAAGGCCAGTTTCTGTTGCATAGCTGTCGGCCATACCATTGAGCCCTACAGGTTTCACTGAGGAGCGTGGAAACAAGCGAGCTGCATTCTGGCAGCAGTGCCCCTGCCGCCTACACACTGCACCACTGCCATGCTCAAGCCGACACTGGCTCAGTGCAAGCCTGCTCATTAGCATGCTCCACATGTGCAGCTGGTCAGCCAGTGCGCTCTCCCATTGCAGCAGGCCCATTGCTGCTTGGCATCTACTGCATGCACAGCCACAGATCCCGGCAGCAGGCCACTCCCACCGACAAGGGCCACCCAGGCAGGGCGCACCTGCAGGGCCGCGTGGAACACATTGGCCACCTTGTCCTGTGTGCACCGCAGCAGGGCACGTGACAGCGCCCGGAACATCTCGCGCTGGCTGTCCTCTGCGCCCCCGCTGCGCAGCACACGCTCCACGCGCTGCAGGGCACCCTCCCTGAGTTGCCACACCCGGCTGTACAGTGCCCGCACCGTGTACTCCCCAAACTGCAGTGTAGAGGACGCAGTGTAAAAGTTGTCTGCCTCATTGGCAATCAGTTTTGGCACTTGATGGGTTTGAAGGGCCCCCTTGGCAGCCTGGCCAGACTGCCCAACTTGCAGGCAGCAGCGCTCAGAGTGAAGCGACAGAGTGGGAGGTGTCGTGTGAGTTCGAAGGGTCTCAGAGTTTGGACCCAGCGACGCTCATCTGAAGGAGAGAGAGCGGGGTCCACTCGCAGCAGCAATGTTCAGATCTTTGTCTCTGTGCTTGCAGCTGGTCCTCCATGATCTGGCAGCAGCTTGCAGCTCAAGATGCTCACCAGCGGCATCAGTGGCTCCGCATCTTTGGCGTCTGCCGGCGTGAGGGCCTCAGGCGCTGGTAGGTCAGGGGGAAACCCCTCGGGCGCCGGCCCTTCACAGCACAACACCTGTTCAGCTTGCTGCAGCTGGCAGATGTACTGCCATGCAGTGCACTTCTTGCAAAGGTGCCACACTGACTCACCCCCATGCAGGTGCTGCATGCAGTGCACCATGGAGCGGCGATGCACACTTCTGCTTCCTCCAGCAGGTGCGGCAGGCGTGGCTGACCTGCATCTGTGCTTCCTGCATTGCTTGGGGCTGCCCTGGGGGGGACTGCAGCTGCCATGATGGCTGGCTCATCCTCGTTGCCCGTGTAGGACCCCCTGGCCTTGGCAGGACGGTCGTCATAAGCCATGTAGGAGTTCTGATGTTGCAGCGGCGGGGCTGCAGCACAGATGGCAGCATTAGGTCACCATGCTGCTGTGAGAGGCGAGCTGCGGAACGTCTGATGCAGCATGGGCAGGAGTTGGTGCACGCTTAGGGATGCCCAGCAACTTGTGGGGCAGGCACGCCGGGAGCAGCAGACCCACTACCTGGTGATGGAGCTGCCATGGCAGGGTCCTGCTGAGACGCAGCTGCCACCAAGTATGCCGGCACCCCCGACCCGCCGCTGCTGGCCACAGAGCTTGCCCCAGCGAGTGCTGGCGCCAAGGGGCCGGCAGCTGCACTGCTGGCTTTCCGGCTCATGACACGTTCCAAGATCTCTTCCGCATCAGGTGTCCCGCCAGATCTGCAAGCACAACAGAGACAAGTGGCCGCTGGCAGCAGCAACCTTGCGTCTCAGCTAGAGGCTGAAGATAAGTCTTGCAGTCTCTCGTCTTGGCGCCTGTCTAAGCGCATCTGTTTCAGCTCCGCTGAACCTGCTGCCAAGTAGCCTGCAGCTGAGCAGCCTGCTTACATGAAGCACTTTCTTGCAGGCAGCAAAGCACTGCTGGCGCCAAGTGCGGGTAACAGCTTCAGCGCAGCAGGCAGCTCGGCATGCAGCTTACTAGCAGCCAGAGGCCAGGCCCTTGCTGAGTCAGGTCAGCACTAAGAATGCAGCCTGTTAATACGGTCCCTTGCTTGCAGCTGGACTTGGCCTGCAGCCAATGCAGATGCTGAGCACCAGGCACTCACTGAGGGTGGGCAGGCTCCAGGGCGGCAGCCGTCTCCCCAGCCGCCCTGAGCACATCGATCTCCTTCTTCAGCACCTTAGCCATGTCATAATCCTCGCGTTCCACTGCACCCTTCTTGCGGGCCTCCAGCTGGGCAACCTGCAGGTGCAGGCTTTAGTCAAAATTGACATCCCTGGGCCATGCCGAGCCCTTACCAGACTAGTCAGGCTGTGACTGGCTCATCAAAACCTCTAGACTTTTCTTTCTGTCATCTGGCCTTTGCAGAGCTAATTTGAGCTGGGCTGTAGGCGCGGCGTGCCGTGGTCCCTGCTCTTGACTCAGCAAGAAATTACGTCAGCCAGACCCAACTCTTAGCAAGGTCCTGAGGCGTAACAAGCCCACCAGCTGCCCGACCGCCCGGAGGCTTCCATGACAGTCTGACACCAGCAGGTGGAGAGGGCACCTTCTGCCCCTCAACACGAAGCGCTCATGTGCCATGGGCGCTTTGACTTAGAAACCGTCTCCCAACCAACCACCCGAAGGGGGTCAGTGCTGTGCTAGGGGGCCAGCACGCACAACACCCACCTTCTGCCCGACCACCCTGAGGCGCTCAATGACCCCCTTGAGGCGCTTGGCCTCATCATAGTCCTCGCGAGTCACAGCTGCCTCCTTCTTGGCATTGACCTCCCGAATCTTGGCTGCTGTCTGGGGGTCCACCTGGATGTCAAGCGACAGGTCTGCCATCGCGCCTGCAGGCGCCCAGCCAGGCATCGTCATCTGAGCAGATCGCATGATGTGACAGCGACAGGGCTGCCGTCATAGCGGCAGGGCCACTTAAAGAAGTCTTTGGTCTGCAACCTGCAGTATGGGCCTGCGGGTCTGGCCAGCGCCTCTGCACCCAGCTCTGCCATGCCCTGCGCAGTGCTGCATGCTGGCACAAGCAACACAAAGCCTCTGGCTGCCAGTGCCAGCAAGGCAGCCAGGCACTGCCTGGTCCAGCCTGCAATGATCTGGCCTAGGGCACAAATGCCCTACGTACGGGTAGCTGGCGCCCACCTGCATTGGCTGGCGGTCGGTCTGGCTGGTAGTGGTTGCTGACAAAGGCCGGCAGGGTGGCCTGAGTCTCGGGGGGCAGTGCCTCGCCAATCAGGTTCATGGCCACAATGCCCACCTGCACAGGCGTGCCCAGGCAGGATGAGCCCGCGCAGTGCCAGAGGATGAGCAATGCACTGCAATGCATGTGGCTTGCACGGCCCACAGCTTCTGATAGCGCGCTGTTGTGCTGTGAGAGCAGCTGTGCGCCCCTGCTGCTTTATCGTCGCAGCCTGCAGATGTCTCTGCAACAATGCACTGCGCTCTGTCGCAGCTGAAAGCCCTGCATTGTGCTACCTGCCATTTGTGGCGGTGGCTCCGCTGCAGCTTGTTTACATGGGCAGCAAGCAGCTTGTTGTGATGACTTGCTGCTGCGTCCCTGAAACAGCAAAGGTTGAAGCAGCCCTGGGTTGATGGGCACCTGGTTGTAGATGTTCAGACGGTTGGTGTGGCACCGTTGCACCACCAGCTTGAGCAGAAAGGCCGGCGTGCTGACGTGCACGCTCTTCAGCTCTCTCGCCTGGTGCCCGCTGCGCTCGTTGTTGTCAAAGGAGAGGTACCCCAGCCTCTTCATGACACATTGCTCTGGGTCCTTGCTCCCTGGTGGCAGGTTGCCCACATAGAGCTCCACCTTTGTGGCAATCTGCAGGAGCAGAGGGCGGCATCTGAGGGCTCTGGCTGGATTACCTTCTTGGTAATATGCAAGTGACAGTGAGCCTGGCGATGGGGCAGGGTCCGCCTTGGGGCCATCTGCAGGCAGCCATGAAGCTCCGAGGCACTGCATGAACGCCTCCATGGCAATCTGCCAGTGGCAGTGTCCTCCAGGGCGCTGTCAGAGGTCACAGGTCAGAGTCACCCGTCAGAGGCCTGCTGTGCCATCAGGTTGTTTGCCTGCTGCCGTCGCAAAGTGCCGCCTGATCTTCACCTTGTATTCATGTGACAAGATCTGGATTTGGTGGACCTTTGACGGCTCCTCCAGCCGCAGCACAATCTCTTGTGGGAATCTGGAGAACCTGCAGGGACAGGGACGCCTGTTATGGTTGTGTGTAGTAGGGAATTGCAGCCACACTTCAGCTGCCTGAACCCATGCCTGGGACACTGCCATCCCCGCGTCTGAGGACTGTGAAAAAGTAACTCCCTTGCGGGGTAGTCTGGATCCTGCACAGGTGCAGTTTAGCCTCCTGTTGACCCAGCATGCTGAACATAAGACTTTGCAGGAGCACTGCTCACCTCTCCGCTGCATGAATGAACAGTGAACCGTAGCTTTCCTGCCATTTTGGCAAAGCAATGTCAGGATTGCTGATGCACAGTGATCGTGCAGTCTAACGCAATATGCTGTGCAACAGCTACTATCAATCGCAGGAGAGTGGACTGATGCGCGTTGTGATGTTGCCAGCGGTGGGCTCCAGGTGGCCACTGCTGGCCAGAGTCCACACAGGCTGGCAAGGCTGCTCCTAAATCGTCATCTAGACCTGTCCTTTTGGTATAACTCTGCCAAAGCTGAGGTGGGTGGTCACATGCATTGCTTGTGCTCTTCAGCAACATGTCTGAGCAGATGCTGTTTGCTGCAGGCTGCCTTCCCACAGTCCAGTTGGGAAAGGGCAGCATGGCGTCGCGCATCTCTGCTGTTGTGCGGGTGCGGCCATTGCTGCCCAGGGAGGTGGACGTCAGCGTCACAGAGGCAGTGTCTGTCCTGGAGGTGTGTGCACAAATCACGGCGCAAGCTGCAGCTTCCTGGCCAACCATGTGCGCATGATGTGCGTGTCCTGCCTGCTGCTGCTCAGCCTGTCCTGCTGCCACATTTTGCAGGAGCGGTACATCCGTGTGATGAAGGACAATGTCAACCTGGAGTCAGACTTTGATCATGTGCTGGGGCAGGATGCGTCCCAGGAGGACGTGTTTGATCTTGCCAGAGGCAATAGTGCCGCCACCTCTGCTGCCCTCTGCTCTCTGGCCAGGCATTGTCTCACGCAACTCATCTGCACTGTAGGGTGCGTGCAGACAGTACTGAAGGGGTACAACAGCGCCGTCCTAGCCTAGTAAGGATTCACTCAGGCTGCCTCGTCGCCTCAGCCAGCCAGCAGTCCAGCAGGCAAAGTCTGCAATCCAACAAGCTACATGTTGAGCCATGCCTTGTCTGCCTGCAGCGGAGCCACAGGCAGCGGCAAGACATTCACCATGCTGGGGGATTATGTGCAAGGTCGGCTCTAGCGCTTTGCCCTGCTGCCATGCTACCTTTTGCGCGTGCTTGGCACTCAGGACCATCATCTGTGTGGCACAAACGAGTGCTACAATATGCTTCATCTGGAACACCAGGCCCCTGGCCTTCGTGAGCCTTCTGCCCTGGCACACATGCCTGCTGGCAAGGTCTGCTCTACGAGAGCAACTTGAGACTCGTGAAACCTGCCGTCGCCTGCACATGCATCCCTGTCTGGTCCTGGCCTGCAGAGATTGGAGAGACGCCCTCAGCAGGGCTCATCCCGCGTGCGCTGGCAGAGCTGTTTGCGGAGTCGGCAGCTGCCAGCGAGGGCGATGCCCTCAACACGCGCATCACGCTGTCCTACATGGAGATCTACAATGAGCGCATCCATGACCTGCTGCAGCCTTTCAAGTCCAGCGCCCGACTGGATCCCCAGGTGGGCGCACCAGCTTGCACAGGCAGAGAGGCTGGAACTCTTTTGCTGGAGCCTGCCGTCCCTGCGTGATGGCTTCCTATATGGACCTGCTACACACCAGCAAGGCTACCCGTTGGGGCAGAGCTGCGCGCCTGGGACACCCTGCGCCTGGCTGAGGATGCGACCCTGTGACAGGCCGTGGAGCTGCATGCATTTGCGGCCCTGCTTTACCTCAGGGAGCCCACCTGCCTGCTCCTGCCTGAGGGCTCATTGGCCCACCAGCCTGCAGGACAGACCTGCCAGCAGGCCGACACCTGGGGCCAGGGCATTTGGATGCGGGAGGCTGGCAGTATGTCTGTGGGCTCCCCTTTATAGCTTGTCCAGAGACCAACTGACCCAGCAAGCTGATGTGCAGGACATGCGGAAACGAAAGGCAGGCCTGGAGGTGAAGGACAGAGGCCCCTTTGGCACAGTGGTGCCGGGGGCACTGGCGGTCAAGGTGCGAAGCGTGGAGCAGGCGCTGGGCTTGCTGAGGAAGGGCAACCAGCACCGGGCGGTGCGCCACACAGAAATGAACCAGCACAGCAGCCGCTCCCACACCATTCTGCAGGTGGGGCTGGACATTGTGTTTGGGCTGAGCATGATGCTGGTCTGTGTATGCTGCTGGCCTGGGCAATGACTCCTACACCAGGGCCAGCATAGCAGCTTCTGTCCTGGCATCCTGCAAGTGGGGGCACCTGCCATGCCTCAGGCCCCTGATGCTTGCATGCTGACAATGTCTGCTGATGCTCGCTTCAGCATGATGTTCTGGAGCTGCTGATTCTTCTGAAGCGCCCTCTCTCCGACCTGGGCCCCTTGTCTATGTGGTCTTGTGTGCCTGACCCATCTGTGTACCTCTCTGCAAATATGTGTGTACTATGTTGCTGCTTCTGCAGCTGGTACTGGAGCAGCGCATGCCTGGCGGCATCCTGCGCTCCAAACTCAACTTTGTCGACCTGGCGGGCAGCGAGCGCTGGAGCGCGCATGTGGAGATGAGCAATCTGCGGGTCAATGAGATGACCTCCATCAACCAGTCGCTGTCCACGCTGATCACTGTGGTGGCCTGCCTCACAGAGGAAGGGCGCAGCCACATCCCCTACAGGTGGGCATGAGTGGCAGTGCCTCTTAACGACTGACTGGAAAGTAACAGAACAAGATTCCCCACAGGCGAGCCTGAGGCGCTTCTGGATGCGTTGTCCTTTGCCCATATGAGCAATGGCCTGCCTGACAGAGAGGGCGCTGCCCACATCCCCTGGCAAGCAGCTACCTGTGCAGAGACTGCAGCGCGCAGGCACAGACTTGTGTCTCGTGCTTGATGTGAGGGGACGGCAACCTCTCTGGAGCCCCAGCAAGTCCCTTCTCGATACGCATGTCCTTCTGCTGCTGAGTTGGTGTTGCTGCGCTGGCTGTGGCAGCTGTGCAGCCCATCACCATGCGTTCAGCAACATGTCCATGCTACAAGCCCTCGGCAGTTTGCAGTCTCCCTGTGCCACCCCATGCTCCCCAGCAGGCTGCAACTCCGAGACCCCTGTGTGCAGGGACTCCAAGCTGACCCACCTCTTGCAAGACTCCCTGGGGGGTAACTGCAACACCATGATCATTGCCACTATCTCCCCCTCCATCCTGGCCTTTGAGGAGACCTGCAACACCCTCAAGTTTGCAGACAGGGCACGCAACATCACCAACAGGGTGACAGTCAACCTCAAGACTGACCTGAAGCAGGAACTGGAGCTAAAGAACTCAGAGATCAGGAGGTGGGCTGAGGTGTCTCTGTGCAGTGAGACATTTGTTTACGGTTTGTACTGCGCCAAGATCTACGAGGCGGGATGCACTCCTCTTAACATTGCTGAGATATCACGAGAGTGCTGAGAAGGCAGGTTTTGTGCCTCACTGTGCTCTAGCACAGGTGCAGAAACAGCCGGCAGGAGCTGCCGATCATTCAGGGACAGCTGAAAAGTTGAGTGAGTGCGCCTCCAGTCTCAGAGCATCTGCAGTGCTGCATGGGGACCTGCAGACCTAGCCAGCAGATGCTGCTGCATGCGTTGCAGGCTGACTGAGCTGCTGGCCAAGTATGCTGGCCTGATGCGCACCTCTGGGGGCTACAGCCGTCCAGGGACAAGCAACCCTGTGCTGGCGGCGCCTGCCCCGCCTGAGGACGGTGCTGGGGCAGTGAACCGACCAGCCACCAGCAACACAGCCCTGCAGGTGGGGCGCCCTAGTGCATCAGGCACAACAACTTGGCTGGTCTGAAGCAATGTGACTCCTGCACCCCCATGAGGTGGCTGCTCCCACGAAGGTGGCTGCCCTTATCACTGCACTGCCCTACTTACACTGGCATGCAGTCTTTACTAACAGTGACATGCACAAAACACTGCTGCCACCATCACTGCAGGCAGCCGCAGCTGTTGCGCAGCAGCGGGCGGAGCTGAACCACCTGAAGGCAGAGCTGCTACTGGCGAGGGAGGACCTGGCCGCAGAGAGAGCCTCCAGGCTGAAGCTGCAGGCAGCCATTGCCAGTCAGGCACATTTGGAGGCCAGCCGAGCTCGGCAGGAGCACCTGCAGCAGGCTGCAGCGCTGCCAGCTGGGATATCGCAGCCATCAGACAGCCTTGCAGCGCTTGGGAGCCCGGTGCCCTCTCAGGAGCCAAGCTCAATGATGGTGGTCAGCAGCGGTAGCACGCGCTTTGGGAGGCCAACACAGGTATGTCCCTGGCTTCTGGTGGATGTCACTCTGTTTGGGATGCAAGCAGGATTGCCGTGCAGGTGCACAGCGCCCTATAAGGCAGTGCCAACAGCAACCCAAGCTGCCTGCACAGGATGCACAACTTGTGTAGGCCACTCACTGCAGAGTAAGGTGACAGAGTTTCCCTTTTGGCCTGCTGCAGACCCTGACCATCCCAGATGCTAGGTCTGTGTCTGCATTCCCTAATCCAGAGGCAGCCGCCCTGCAGCTGCCAGAGCCTGCTCCCAGCACAGGCAGCATGCCGGTGAGCCCACTGCAGTCTGGATGGGGGCGCTCGTCGCTGATGAGGCCCAACCCCCAGCTCGCTTCCTCGCTGCCCACGCTGGCCCTCACCTCATCAGAGGCCAGCACCGTCAATGCGATGCAGCACCTGCCACACAGCAATAGCACCAGCAGCCTGCCCATGCTGTACGGCACCAGCAACTCTTATGTCTCTTTGGGCAGCCCTGAGAGAGGTCGTCGCCCTGCCAACAAGCCGTCCTCACCCAAGAAGCGGCTGGGACTGGACTCGCCGGCAGCTAGGGCCCTCAGGGCTGCAGACACCCAATCGCTGGACAAGGGCTCCCTCATCTTTGTGATGGGCAGCAAGGGCAACAGCCTGACAGCCAAACAGGTGCACAGGGTCAATCAGCTGCAACTTGGTAGTTGCTGACCTGCTAGTAGCAATTTGCACATGGACCATCAGTGCGTACAAGGTCAGCATCAATCTCTGCGACCGCCAAAGTAATAGTATCGGCAGCACATGTGACAGTCAGCAACATTACATTAAACACACTTCAGCAATGGCCTCATCGTTTGATTTGAGAGCCAGGCGAGCTATGCAACCTGTGCTTACTACCTGCGCAAACTGGGCTGCCTGCTAAAAAGTTACAGACTAGCAGTACGAGAACAACATGAGGGGGGGCTCTAGAGGGAGCAACTTTATTTGTGGCCCAGTGTGTCCAACAGCTTGCGCCATCGTGCAGGCTCCTCATCAAAAATGTATGTCATGGGTGACACCAGCACCCCAGTCCCTCCAACCTGCAGCAGGCACACAAACCTGCATAGACGGACGATGGCCAACATGAACTGCAGTTGCCATCGTCACGACAGCACAGAGATCAAAGCAGGCTCCCTGCTTTGCAAAGGGGGATCTCCCTGTGGTTGTATGCGGTGCTGTAGTTGGTACGCTGCACATCAGCTTAGGCCCACCTGTCTGATCTCCTTGACTGAGCTGTACAGCTTCTTCTTCTCCACACAGATGTCACAAGCAAAGTAGCTGGGCTGGGCCTCTGCCTTGCCGTCCACCATTGTGAAGACAGGGCTAATGGTGGGGCCTGCCAGGCCCTGCAGCCCTGGTTGCTGTAGCAGCTTGGCGGCCACGTCCTCTGGGCTAGAGCCACGCTGCATTACATTTGACATATACATATGGGTGCAAGTCAGCTAACACACCGAGGCGGTGCACCAAAGACGCTGTCAACAGAATGTTGAGGGGGCAACCAGAGCGACCACAGCTTCTTTGGTGCCTGTGCAGCAGCAGTTCCCTCTGGGCTAGAGCTTGCTCCATCATCACTGAGTCTCTGGGGAAGCCACAGCAGATCAGCCCAGAAACGGGTTTGGCTTTGCACTGAGACGCCTCTAATGCAGTGAGTCAGGAGGTGTCAAGCTGAGCTGCCAGCCTGACCTGGCCTGAAAATGCGTGCAGGACCTCCTGCTGCTGCGCAGTCCCATTTCTTCAGCGCAGTCCTGTCATAAAGTTGTGTGCTACAATATCTTGGACCCCTCACCATGTTGGCTGTGACTGAGTAAAAGTCTTCGGCCGTAAGGTGCGCCTCAAAACGCTCTATGAGCTCATGGACCACCTCCAGCAGGCCTGGCCGCGTCTCCAGGGCCCTCTTGGAGGCCACCAGCACACCCTCGCTCTTCATAATCAGGCCGCCCTCCAGCTGCTTCAGGTTGTTCTCCCGCAGCGTGACACCTGCAGCAAAATCACTGTTGAGCAGCTGTTCCGCAGCCACATGTGTAGGTAGACTTGGTCAGGTGTACATGCCTGCATGGAGCAAGCCCTGCAGGTCCTTTAGTGGCTGTGACAGGCGTTTCATGAAACAGTAAGCAGGCAGGCAGCCAGTCCTATCTGAGCCACAATGCATGCGCAATGAGGCCTGGACCCTGTGAGCAGAGGCCCTCAGGCTGCAGCCTGCAGAATTTGCTTGGAAACAGTGCTTGGCACCACCTTGCTCAGAATGCAACATCATGCAGCCATATCCAAGCTTGCCTGTGCTGACGAGGTCCAAGATGATGTCAGCAGAGCCCATGAGTGGTGCAGCCTCGAGAGCGCCGTCTGCGCTGAGCAGTACGACGTGCTCGAAGCCATGCTTGCGGAAGAACTTTCGCGCAATGTTTTGGTACCCTGTGACTACACGCAGGGGGCTGGTCTCAGTCCAGTCAGACATGGCCTTCAGGTCCTCCAGGCTGTTGATGTTTGTGAACCTGCAGCAAGCAGCAGGGACACGCATCCTTCCGCAGTAGCCTGCATGATGGCACGCTCATGGAAGGCCTGAGCAAGGGCAACAACCTGCTGGAAGGCGCCATGCCTCCTGAACACAGCACAGCATTGCTATGAAGGCCTGCGCCCTTGTCGACCAGGTGCACAGCAACGCCCGGTAGCTGTTGTGCAGCGGACACTGAAGCACACAATAACGAGCTTGTGGTCCCCGCTGTCCATAGGCGCCCCCAAGGCCCAAGTGGTGATGCCCAAAGTGGGGACACTATGCACCACCAGTGGGAGCTGTCTGCACAGGCTTCACTGCAGCTGGGGGTCCCCTTCAGGCCTAAGTAACCCAGCAACTTATTGCAGCGTCAAACCCCAAGCAAAGTGGTCATCTTCACTACATGTTCCCTTCACCTTACCTGCCGCCCATGGGCACCCCCAGGCCGAGGTGGCAGTGCCCGAAGTCTAGGGCGTCATGCACCACCAGCAGGTCAGGGTCATCATTGGACAGCTCGCTGAACATGTCGAAGCCCACAATGCCCAGGTCCACGTCGCCATAGGACAGCTTGCGCACCACATCTGAGGCGCGCTGGAACCAGACCTCTAGCTGCGGCATCTGCAAAAAAGGGCAGCAGGGGTCTGCAAGAAGTGAGGCGCACACCTCAGCTGAGGATGCTGCCAGGGCAGCAGCCAGCAATCGGGGCATGCAATGCATGTACGGGGCAGGGGATTGGAAAACAGGTATGCTCAACTTGGACCAAGATCAGCATTGCGCCTCAGCACAAATGCAAGCTTTAGCGAGTCAGCACTGACCTGACTGATGGTTGCAATGTACTGTCTGGGATTAGGCTTGTACACAGATAGCTGGCAGTCCTGCAGGCAGAGGAGGAGGCATTGATGGCAGGCTAGGCTGCTGGCGGGAGTGCTTGCTGTCACAAATCTGTGTTGCAGGCTGTGGCGCATGCGCACCTTGAGCAGCTGCAAGGTATCCTCTGCCATTCTGCCTTTGCTGGGCAGCGCCATCCTGAGGATCTCCCGCTCCACTGCGATCCTTTCTGCAGGCGCTGTGGAGGAGACAATACGCAGTCAGCACGCCGCATGCAGGAGATCTGCAGTGTAGACACATGCATCTCACCTGTCTCAGCACCTCGCTGAGATAAACTGGCTTGCAGGCACAGCCTGCGGCGTTTGCAGCCAATTTGCCATCCTGTCTGCACCTCTGGCTGCTGGCACATGGGGCCAAGCTGCCCCCCAGCAAGGCCTGCTGCAGAGATCTGCCCACATGGAAGGACTTGCTTGCCAGGGAGATACTTGGACAGCATCATGGCGGTCTGCCACCCACTGCAAGATGTGTGCAAGGCTCGAGCTCAGGTAGGCTTGGGTGCTGGCAGGGGTATTTTGGCATGAACAAAAGATGGTTGCGACGCTGTTGAGGCAGCCTTGCTGCTTTCTCGGTCGCCACACTTCAACACTGAAGCCTTTGATCGTCTGCGCTCGCGGACGAGCTTCCCTCCATGTGGCCTGTGCAGCTTCACAGAGATGGCTTTCTGACATCCAGAGGATTGACAGTTCCAGGGACACCATTGTGGCTCTGAGCTCTGGTTCTGGCCGCTGTGGCGTGTCTGTGATCCGCATGTCTGGGCCCCTGGCAGGTACATGTGATGCGATCGCATGTCAAGCGAGCTGCTCTGTCAAGTATTCACATGTCGTGTCACACCCACTGTGCTGCGCTTCAGTGCAGATCAAGTGCTGACCTCGATCTCATGTCGTGGACGTCCCCTGCCGGCCCCACGACGTGCTGTAAGTCGCGTTGCTTTGTATGCTGCCATATGCTGATCAGCACTGTCTGGTGTGCCCTCGACCGTCACTCAGCATGCAGTGCGCTCACTGCAGACTCTGGCTGCCCTTGTGCACCCTCAAACACAGCAGCTGCTGGATAGAGCACTGGTGCTGCGCTTCCCAGGCCCATCCAGCTTCACAGGTAATTGCATGCTGCAGCACAGCATTGGCAGTGTGATGTAAAATGTATAATGGCATGAACACAGCCGTCCCCTGCTGCAGGTGAGGATGTTGTGGAGCTGCATGTGCATGGCGGCCCAGCAGTGGTCAGGGCAGTTCTGGACGCAACGCGTCTCCTTCCCAGAGTCAGGCTGGCAGAGCAGGGTAGGCATGGGCTTTGGGTCTAGGCGGGAAACATGACATGTTGTGCAGGCAGAGACAATGCAGCCTCTGCTTGTGCAATACTGTGTCAGGCTGTGACTGCAGGTGAATTCACTCGCAGAGCATTTGAAGAGGGCAAGCTGGACCTCACTGAGGCTGAAGGTTTGGCAGACCTGCTCTCTGCAGAGACTGAGGCACAGCGTATTCAGGTGACTAACAAGGCACATGCTATCTTCACCTTGGGGCCCAGCCTCTGCATCATGAATGCAGCGCAGTCTTGTTCAGGGAACATCATCACGCCCAGGTGCATGAACCTCCTAGCCATTGCCCATTCAGCTCTGCCAGTCGCAGGGCTGCAGCCAGTGCTAGCACATATGTGGGAGCCTGAATGTCTGCCTTAAAGCTCACCCAGTTCCGTCTGCTGCAGTAGAGCAGCGAGTGCTGGTTCTTGTACATGTTCTGGTGCAGCAGTGTCTACCTTGATCCTCACCCAGCCTTATCTTTGCTGCAGGCACTGCAGCAGAGCAGCGGCATGCCCAGGAGGCAGTACGAAGCCTGGCGAGCTGCCCTGCTGTCCTGCCTGTCACATGTGGAGGCGGTGATCGATTTTGGGGAGGATGAGCACCTGGCAGATGACGTGGCTGCGGAGGTGCTGCCTCGGGTGGTGGCCCTGCAGACTGAGCTTCAGCGCCATCTGGCGGCAGGTGCAGAGGGGGCACATCTGGTGGCAGATCTGTGTTGGGCTTGTCTGCCGCTGCTGTGGTCTTGAGTGCAGACGCTGCAGGCTGAGCTGATGCGCCATCTGGTGAGACATGAGGTCTGTTGGGGCCAGTCTGGGCCGCCACCAGCTGCATGATGGCTTGTGTGGGTGACGGTGCAACAGGTTTGCTGCTGCAAAATATGCCAGGGAGGCTGCAGGGCCATAGGAGCTGCTATGGTGCAGCGGTTATGACAGTGAGCTCTGAGTTTCTGTGGGTCCAGGTGTGATGTCAGAGCGCTACTCCTTGTCAAGCTGCCACAGTTGTATGCAGGGTCCAGAGGTGACCTTGTTCGCAGCGGTGCCAAGGTCGCCATCGTGGGCCCTCCCAATGTTGGTAAGAGCAGCCTGCTGAACCACCTGGCAGGCAGGAAGGCAGCCATCGTGTCAGCACAGCCTGGCACGACCAGGGATGCCATTGAAGTCAGCCTGGACCTGGGCGGCTACAAGGTGATTGTCAGTCTCTGCACTTCACAGTCTTCCACAAGATTTGACTGATCTTCCTGTTGCATGGCTGCCTGATGGCCTGCATGTGGCAAGCATACGCTTCAGCGTCTAGTTTGTCCCTAGATTGGCAGCCTTCATGCAGGTGGTCATCACAGATACCGCAGGCCTCAGGGAGACAGTTGACCTGATCGAGGCCGAGGGCATAGAGATCACGCAGCAAACAGCGCAGGCGGCAGACATAGTTGTCATTGTCACAGAGGCACAGCGGCAGGCATCTGATGCCAGCGCGGCCGCCGTCAGGGCTCAGCATGAGGCCCGCCAAAGTCAGGCGGTGCTAGGTTCAGCAGCTGCACCTCAGCCAGCGGCAATCAGCTCACAACCTGGCAGTACTGCTGAGACATCAGAGGGTGCCGGCATGGGAGGCACGGCATGGGCTGCCAACAAAAATGGCTCCGAAAGGGCACCACAGCCTTCTGGCCCAGGTGCTGGCCATCAGGATGCAGTGCAGCCCCCAGAACTCTCCAGACCAGGTGCTTCTTCATCAGAAAACCTGGAGCCTCAGACTGCCGTCAGTCAGCTACTGCAAAACCCAGAGCCCCCAGGCTTGCAAGGGCTACAGCAGTGGCTGGCAGCTGCAGCGGGCAAGCCAACCATATGGCTACAAAACAAGGCAGACTGGCTGCAAGGCGATGCTCCTGCATCAGAGGGCGGTTCCAAAGAGGCAGTCCTCATGTGTAGCTGCCTGACAGGTACCGGTCTGCAAGCTTTTGAAGCCTCACTGCAGCAGGCAGTGAGGCAGCTGATGGAGCAAGGCGATGGAGAATGCGGAGCTCTCATGTCCAGGTCTGTGGCAATCACGCTTCAGCTAGTCTGTCGCTGGTGCAGCATGTTCACATGTGGTCGGGACGGTGCAGGGCACGACACAGGGAGCATGTACATGAGGCTCTGGAGGCATTGCAGCAGTATGTTGATGTCTATATGGAGCTGGACGTCGCAGCAGAGGAGCTCAGAGCAGCTGCAAGGGCACTGGGACGTGTCACCGGACTCATTGGCACAGAGGATGTACTTGACAAGATTTTTCAGGATTTCTGTGTGGGCAAGTAGACCGTCTGTGTTGACTTGACCTAACTTGCAATAGTTCCAGATCTCAGATGAATTGAGTTGCTGTACTGATTTCTGGAATCGCTCCTAGATTGAGCCCCAGATTGACTGTGCGCCTTGGGGTTCATGGGAGGTCAAACCATGAACGGTGAGCCTGCAAGCCAACATGAGGCTTTGTGAGCACTTCAGAGTGCCCTCGTGGCTTGAGCAGCATGGCTCGCCCGGATAGAATTTCTGCCCCTCACAGAAACCTCTGCCCCACAGGCCATTCAAAGAGGAGTCGCATTCTTATTGCCAACAGAGGGGAAATAGCCAGCAGGGTGATACGCAGCGCACACTGTCTGGGTCTGGATGCTGTGGCCGTGTTTACAGAGCCAGACGCCCTCAGCTCCCATGTGCATGATGCCGACGAGACCGTCTGTCTGGGGGCGTCACCACGGGAGTACACCAATGCTGCCAAGCTGATGGAGGCCATCAAGTCAACAGGGTATGCCCTTGTGTCCCCTCACACTTCACTGAATGTGTCATGTGGGCCCACATGGTCCATGAGTTTTTACGTGTAGACTGCTTGGCCTTCAGATGCCTCCTCTAAGACGGGATGGTGGCAGGCCATTCATCGTTTCCTGTGGCTGTCTGCATTGCGCCGCCCATCTACCTGGAGAGTTGCTTTGCCGTCGCCTTCCCTGAAGTGATCCCTGTGTGCACGTCTGCAGGGCTGTGGCGGTGCACCCTGGCTATGGCTTTCTCAGCGAGAACGCTGAGTTCGTGGATGCCTGTGAGCAGGCAGGCATTGCCTTCCTGGGCCCTTGCGCAGCGACCATGCGCATGTTCAGCCGCAAGCACACAGCCCGTGAATTTGCAGAGAAGGCTGGCTGCCCTGTGCTCTCTGGGAGCAGCCTGTTGTCCTCAGTTGAGGAGGCAGCTGCCTGCGCTGAGAAGGTGAGGGGCTGGACCTCAGAGGCAGCTGAGAGGCTGCAGATTCAAGTGGAGCCACCTCTGTGCCAGCCGCACACCTCCAAAGCTGGATCTCTGAGGCTTGCTCCCGTGAAGAGTGAGGCAGATGGCTGCCAGTGGCAGGGCGGGCAGTGAGCAGGTAGGATCGGGATGCCCATCAGTTGGGATCAGAGAAGGGCTGCCATTGTGTGCAGGTCGGCTTCCCAGTACTGCTGAAGGCGACAGGTGGCGGCGGGGGGATTGGGATCTATACCTGCCACAACCTGGAAGATGTGCACAAGAACTTTGAGACAGCGGGCAGGTGAGACCAGGTGGTCACCTCATACACTTGAGCCCAGCTGAACAGTGCCGATCTTGCAGCACAAGCAGCTGCCTTGCCCTGGTGCCCCTGCAGGCAGTGCCAGGCCAACTTTGGGGATGCAGGCGTGTTTGTAGAGAAGTACGTGGAGCATGCACGCCACATTGAGATCCAGATCTTTGGAGATGGCCAAGGGCACATCGTCACCTTTGGGGAGCGGGAGTGTTCAATCCAGCGCCGCCACCAGAAGATCTTGGAGGAGACGCCCTCCCCCTTTGTAGGTGAGTGCTGGGTGTACATGTCCTCTCAAACCCATGTACATGTCCTGGCAAACTCATCAACATGGTTGCAAGCCCCAACCAGCCGTATTTGCTGGCTGCCTGGTGTGGGCAAGCTGGTGGCGGCCTGCTGCCCCTGATGGTCCAGCTGCTGGCATGCACAGACAGCAGCATCTGCAAGGCAGAAAGTGGCGGTGGAAGTGTCACACTCTGAAGTGAGCCCAGCTAGCACAGGCTTCCTGCCCCTCATGTAGCTTCAATGGGTGCCATCTGCTGTGGATCTGTGGCACTCTGGCAGTGAACGAGTGTGGCCTGCTGTGCAGGGCCTCCACTGCTGTGCATAGGGTATGCATTGGCATGGGCATGGGCATGCTGCACCAGTTGACCACCAAATCCTTGCTGTGCATAAGCCTGCTAAGCACATGCGAACTCAAAAATTTCCTTGTCTGGCAAATGTTGTTGTGTCAACTGCAGTGATGAGTGACCAGAGACATGTGGGCACATTGGCCAGCTGTGTTGGGTGCACGAATGGCTTTGCTGGTGTGCTGCAGATGAGAAGCTGAGGACTGAGCTAAAGGAGGCTGCCCGGCGCCTCGGGGTTGCTGCCAAGTACCGCTCTGCAGGCACTGTGGAATTCCTGGTGGACGACGACACAGCCAAGTTCTACTTTCTGGAAGTCAACACACGTCTTCAGGTGTGTTGTGATTGCACAGACTGCGGGCTCTGGGCTGATCCTTGGCAATGGTCAAGGTAGGGTCAACTCCTTGCACCTGCTGCTTGAGTTTGCTGTTTTGCCATGAAATGACGAAGGACTGCAGGTTGATGGCACCTGCCCCTTAAAGCTAAGCTGAGAGAACAGCTCCAGCAGCCGCCAGCACCACTCAGAGACAGCTTCCCCAATCAGCTAGAAACTGGTAGCATGATATGCTTGGGCCCCGCTGGCCAGTTTGGCACTGTCGTGGCGGCCAGCATTGCAGAGGTTGGCGCCGCACTCATCCAAAGAGAGAACACGCTGCGGTGTGCAGGTGGAGCACGGAATCACAGAGAGTGTGCATGGCGTGGACCTGGTTAACTGGCAGCTGCAGCTGCAAGTCCCAGGCCTTCAGGTGACTGTTGCTCATATGTAAGGTCACATTTCTGTTTTTGCCAGCTGCTCATGCCTTTATGCCTGGAGCCATACTGGTGCCTAAGCAGAATCACACAGGCTTGGCATGCTGGGGTCCCTGCTTCCTGGTAAGCCTGACCGCACAGCCACCAGGCAGCCACCTAGTTGTTCCAGTACAGCCAGCTGTCACACCTGTGAATGGCCTGTAGAAGCCGAAGCTGGAAGGGTTTGTCCCCAAAACAACTGGGCACTCCTTTGAAGTGCGGATCAATGCGGAGGACCCCTTCCACGGCTATCAGCCGTCCGCAGGCACCCTGGGGTTGGTAGCATGGCCCACAAAGACAGGTGAGCACAGATGCACACCTTTGCTCAAGGAACGCCCACCTCTGCTTCCACAGCGTAGCTCTGGGAGCCCTGTGATCCAGACCAAATTCCGATACAGACCCTCCCTGAAACGTTCACCATCTGTGAAGACAAGGCTGGGCTGCCCTCACATGCTGTGACAGGCAGTAGGTCCCTTCAGCCAGGCTGTCTTGGCATGGTAACAGTGCAGAGGCTGCAGCGCCCCCCTCGCTCCGGGAAGACCGCCCCAGCCCTGTCCACACCTCTGCCGTATCACCTTGAGCCAGCATGCGCTGCACTCCATGGCAGCATGCGCTGCGGGCTGCATGCAGTGCATGCGGGCCTGATGACAGCACTGCGCCTGCCCTGCAGAGGTGCGGGTGGACACCTGGGTGCAGACTGGCACCACCGTCACGCCGCACTACGACTCTCTGATTGCCAAGCTGATGGTCTACGCAGAGTCGAGGCCAGCTGCCATTGCCAAGCTGCAGGCAGCGCTGGCCGAGACCAAGGTGACACATGCTCCCAGGATCAGCCACAATTGGAGCATGTGCTGTCTTGGGTCATCCCCTTGCAGCAGAGCCCATGCACAGTGGGGCTTGGTGACGCATGGGTGGCTCTGCTGGTGAGCCTGCAGTCTGTGAGTTTGCTGTGCCTGACGGTGTGCAGGTGCAAGGCATCCCCACAAACCTGGAGTACCTGGTAGCTGTGGCTGCAGACAAGCGCTTCGCAGCTGGTGGGTGCACAGGCTTGCATCTGCTTGACGTGCTGCTGTGTCTCCACTTTGCTGGGCGCATGCTGCTCTGGCTGCTGCTTGTTGGCCGCAGATGTGCTGAGGGCAGCATGCTGGCGCTGCATGGACGCGCATGGCAGCCGAGCACCGTCAGACCAGCCACAAGCTGCTGCTGCTGTGCTCTGCAGGCGCAACCACCACCAAGTTCCTGGAAGGCCTGCACTTTGCACCTCATGGCATCGAGGTCATCAGCCCCGGCATCAACACCACTGTGCAGGACTGGCCAGGACGAGTGGGCCTGTGGCACATCGGTGTCCCCCCCTCTGGCCCCATGGATGCCCTGGCCTTCAGGCTGGCCAACGCCCTGGTTGGGAACGACAGCAAGGCTGCCGGCCTCCAGATCACGCTGCAAGGTGCGCCCTGTGTGACACTGCACCACCTGACGCCCTGCCTGCAGCGGTGGCCGGCCAGCGGTGGATGAGCAGGCACACCAGCTGCACTCAAGCCCCAAGAATGACGTTTGTGGGATGAGGATGCCTTGGTTGGTAGGCAGCAGGGGCATGTGTGTACTCTTTTGTAGTGATGTGCTCAAAGCCTTCGGCATGTAGTGCTGCGGTGCCATCCCTTACGATCCACTCAAAGTAGCTTCTTGCAATGCCCTGTGCCTTCACGTGTTGCTGCAGGGCCCAGCCTCAAGTTCCACACTGAAGCAGTGGTGGCCCTGACAGGGACCACCTTTGAGGCCGACCTTGACGGCACCCCTGTGGTGCCCTGGAAGAGCCTGAGGGTCAAGCAGGGCAGCATGCTGTCCATCAAGGCGGTGAGGCACAGTCTGACTGCACATCATCTGTGGCCACTGTGGCTACACCTTGCCAGCCCTCAGTGCTGCCGTGTGTGTGTGTGTGCACCCTCAGCTCAAGCAGAAGGCTGTCCATAGATGCAGATTGGCTGAGAAATGTTCTGGCACAGCTAGTTTGCATCAGCACCGTGAATTATCTTCTTAATTAGTACAATGCAGCAGGGCTGGCCTCAGAGCCCACTAAACTGTGCCCTTACGGCCGACAATAACGTGCTGAGTCCCTGACTCACTTGTGCAGAATGCCGGCAAGGGCGGCTCCAGGGCGTACCTGGCTGTCTCAGGCGGCATTGATGTGCCCGAGTACCTGGGCAGCCGGGCCACCTTCCCATCTGGCAAAATGGGCGGCCTGCAGGCAAGTGGTCTGCCTTTTGGTGCTGCGACTGCCATGCATGTCTCAGCGCATCACCATCAGGAGGCTTTAGACAGTAGGAGTCTGTCTCTGGCTGATGTCATGGTCTGCTCTCAGCAGGGGCCTGCGAGTACCAGGCAGACACTCGCTTGATGGTTTTGCATGCGTCCTTGCAGGGGCGCAAGTTGGTGGCCGGGGATGTGCTGCCGCTGGCCCCAATTGACGCAGGCGCGATTGCGGCAGACCTCTCCATCCCTGACCCCTGGCTGCCATCATACAGAGGTCAGCCCTGAGCTGTCGTCAAGGCGCCGCCTGTGCCGCATTGCAGGCCTGTCAGCTGCCTGCCTTTGAGTTGTGCAACATCAGCAGCTGCATCACTGTGCTCTGGGCAAACAGCAAGCTGCATTCTCCCAACCACAACCCTGACCCAGCTTTCGAGCACACCAGGCCAGAGCCCTGGCACATGTGGTGTGCTTGTGACTGCCTGGACGATGGACACGCTGCACAGCCGACCTGGTGCTGTGTGCCTGCCTGCAGATGCTTCTGGCATGTGGCAGGTGAGAGTGCTGCCCGGGCCCAATGCTGAGCCTGACTACTTCACAGAGGAGGACATGAAGACCTTCTACTCAGCCACCTACTCTGTGCACTACAACTCGTGAGTCTCTGCAGGACACCCAACCTACTGCCTGTGGCATTGTAGCCAGCTCTGCTCTGATGTGAGCCCTGCAGACAACCAGCCTGACAGTGCTGTCAGGGCAGGGCCCCCGAACATGGAGCAGACAACAGACCATAGCTCTGGTCGGAAGCAGGAACTCTCCTCCTTGAGGAGCATCCTGTGCCATGCAGGAATGAGCTGGGCATCAGGCTTCAGGGCCCCAAGCCCCAATTTGCCCGCCCCGACGGCGGTGAGGGTGGCTCCCACCCATCCAATGTACACGACCACGTCTATGCCCTGGGAACAGTCAACTTCACAGGTGAGGCTTTGCCTGAAAGTCTGCCAGCTGTGCTGCATGCCAGCTGCCTTGCTGTCAGCCCTGCTGGTGATCATGCTCTGAGGTGCTGGTTGGCTAGATTCCCAGCATGCCTGGTGCACATTGGGCCTCCTCTGTGCTGCTTGTGCAGGCGATATGCCCATTGTGCTCACCTGTGACGGCCCCAGCCTGGGCGGCTTTGTCTGCCCTGCCACCATCCCCAGCACAGACCTCTGGAAAATGGGGCAGGTCAGCCCCAATGACAAGGTCACCTTCAAGCAGCTCACCCTGGGTGAGTGGGCACAGCCTCTGAGGTTTGAAGATTGTTCTGAAGACAGCAATTGCGCCGGCCGCTTTAAGCGCCCCTGTGCTGTGAGCAGCCACTGCCCCTGCAGTGCTGCAGCAAGTGCGCACAAACAGTGTTGCCCAGGCGCACGGACCTGCATGGCACAGACCTGCAGGCACATGTGCTGCCGCCGTGGCTGTCTGTGTCCAAGCGCATGGTGAGGCAGAGGCATGCTCTGCAGGTGCCTGACAGTATTGTGTGTCGCTTGATGCTCTCAGGCGCTGAGCCCCCATTGCCTTGCTGCAGAGGAGGCTTACCAGGCAGTTCTGCGCACAGACCAGATGATGGCTCTGCTGCAGCAGCAGGCCACTAGCACAGGAGCCAAGGACGCTTCCAACCTGGACAGTGCGCTGCAGAGCTTCATGAGCCAGCTGGCCATTCCCAAGATGCCCAAGACTGCTGCTGTGCTGGCAGCAATCCCTGCCTCAGGGGACCACCCAGGGGCTCAGTACCGCCTGGCTGGAGACAGGTGTGTGCCACAAGCCAGCGGCTGCTGCAGGACGCAAGCAGCGCTGCATTGGCTTGTTGCAGCTATAGTCTGGCAGTAAGGTCACTAAGCGGCTCAAGGATGTGTCGAGCATACAAAGCAGCGGCCTGTAGGTGTGGGGTGCAAGCCAGGTGCGCCTGCCCACCCTCTCATCGCCTTGCTCAGTGGGCTTGTGTTGCGATGGCATTTTGACGTGCCCGCAGGTACATCCAGGTGGAGTATGGGCCCATGGAGCTGGACCTGAATCTGAGGGTGCGTGTGTACGAGCTGGAGGTCTGGCTAGCCAAGCAGGTAAGTATGTGCAGCACGTGTGACCCTCAAGCCTGCATGACGACATGTTTCGGGAGGGCGAGGACATTGCGATCCTCTAGCTTAGCTTCAAAAGCAAGCCTGGAGTTATCTCTTGAAGTTTGCTAGCCCTTCTTGTGCTGGGGGCCCCTGGGATACACAGCAAGCGCAGTCCTGGTTAGGGCGCTCATGCTGCAGCCTGCTGGATGTGTTCACCATCTGAAGGTGGCTGTGAGCCCAAGGAAAGGGCCTACAGCTTACAGAAGGTGAGGGGTTGGTGTGGACCGGCTGGTGAATGGGCAACCCCACAAGTCAGACAAGTTGACCTTGAAGATCAGTCCGTTGTGCCTGCAGAAGATCAAGGGCCTGGTGGAGACCTGCCCAGGAGTGCGCAGCTGCATGGTTGAGTATGACCTGCGAGAGCTGCCCCCCTCCAAGCTGCTAGAGTTGATGCTGGAGGCGGAGAAGCACCTGCCAAAGGTGCGCCACTGCTGTGCTGTTGCGGTGTGAGGCAGGTCCCTCTGCCCCCTCTGCCGGCCCCGCCAGGTGTTGCATAGGCTACATGGTGCCTAGCGGCAGCTGTTGTGGTCGCTGTCATGCTGGGCGCATATCAGTCAAGGTCATCTGCTGCACAGGCTGCATGCTGCTGCCACTGGGTGCTCAGTGTCTGCACTGCCAGCTGTGCAGTAGCGCTCCAAGGCGGCCTGACCTGCTGCTGCATGGAGCCCAATGCGCATGCAGTGCTTCTTGGACCTGCAGGCCAGTGATGTCACACTGCCCATCCGTGTGCTGCACCTGCCGATGGCATTTGACGAGCGCGGTGTGAAGGGGGCCATCCAACGCTACATGAAGAGTGTTCGCACCGAGGCTCCCTACCTGCCCAGCAACGTGGACTTTGTGGCTGCCAATAATGGCCTAAAGGGTGAGCAGGCACCATGTGCTCACAGCAAACAGTCTCATTGCAGCTCAGAGACAATCTGGAGCCACCCTGAAGCAGGCAGTTCATGGCTTAAGCAGCGTGCTGCCTAGTGCAGCAGGCCTGACGCCTTGTTCTGGGTGTGCAGTACCTGGCCCAAGGCAGGCAGTGATTCTGTTAGATGATGACCATGTGCAGGCGCTCCTCTTCCATCCGCTGCCTGCTTCTGCTTCAGTGCAGAGCTCGCTGACGTGTGTTGCTGATGGGTGAGGCCATCACGCTCAGTCTGGCTTTTGTGCAGGTGGCGCGGACGATGTGCGCCAGGTGCTGTTTGAGGCAGCCTACAGCGTGCTAGGCTTGGGCGATGTGTACCTGGGAGCCCCATGCGCAGTGCCTGTCGACCCCAGGTAAGGGACTGCTCAGCTGCTCATGTCCCACCCGGCCACAGAGGAGTGCAGGCAGCCCAGCTAGGCTGTTGCTTTCAGAGGAGCTGAGCGTCAAAGTGCACTCATGTGAGCGCAAGAAGCTGCCGTGCTAAATGTTCAGCTTCCAGCATGCGACTTGCACCTCAGACCGCCCCAGCAGCAGGCATTCCCACATCTGCTGTTGTCGCTCCTTGCATGCACCTGTCACGCTGTGGCGCTGCATGGAAACCATCAGACTCACACCGACTCCCCCCTTGCAGGCATCGCCTTGTGGTGCCCAAATACAATCCCGCACGCACCTTCACCCAGGAGGGCACGGTCGGCCTGGGCGGCGCTTACCTCTGCATCTACCCAATGGACTCTCCGGGCGGGTACCAGCTGGTGGGGCGCACCCTGCCCATCTGGAACACCTGGGGCCGCGTGGCCCCCTTCACGCCCAACACGCCCTGGCTGCTACGCATCTTTGACCAGGTGGGGCACTGTGTGACCAAGCAGCATGTACATCCACTTCGTTGCCTGGTGGGAAGGCGTGCAGCAAGACTGCACTCGCGGGTGCATGCCCTTCCCAGCCCAATATGCGCACTGAGGGGGCTCCTGAGCAGGAAGAAGCCTTGGCTCTCTCTAGATGTCTGCAGGTCACACAGCCCTGCTTTGCTTGCATGATGCAGGGGTGCTGCATTTGCATAGCTCGTTCGCAGCACCCCACTGACCAGTGATGAGATGATGTAGTCTGTCACGCTGAGGTGTACACCTGAAACTGCTGGGAGACTGGTGGCATGCCTGATGCCAGCAGGAATTTTGATCTCTGTATCGCGCCATCAGACTGCTCACAAGCAGTGCTCCGCTCCCGTTCTGATGTGCAGATCAAATTCTTTGAGGTCACTGAGGACGAGCTTGACCGCCAGCGCAAGGGCTTTGCAAATGGTCTCATTCCCATCAAGATTGAGGAGACCAGCTTCAGCATGAAGTGAGCCTGCACAGCGGACATACTGTTGCACGCACACCTGTGGGGACTGGCAGCATGTCAGAAGCAGCTGCCGTCACCTCTGTGAGCTAGACTGTGAAGGCGCGGCAGTTTGCTCTCACTCAGCAGGATGGGCCACATGCCAAAGGCCCCACACAAGTTTTGAGTGCTGTAGCCCGCTGGCAGGCCTGGCTTGTTGTCCTTGATGCCAGGCAGGCACCTTCCGAGGGCTGGCTCAGAGTGGCCTGCTGCCGTTGGTGCACGACCACTGATGCAAGTGTCCATGGGCACCCGTCAGCCCAGCTTCAGAGGCACCTCTCAGGCAACCCGCGTTCACTGAATGGCCTCTCTGATGTGACAGGGAATACAATGCACTTGTGGAAAGCACCAAGGATGAGGTGGCCCAGTTGAGAGCTGTCCAGAAAACAGCAGTGGCTGAGCAGGTCAAGCTGGACACTGAGAGCCTGGAGCGGATCAAGGCTGCTGAGGCCAATGCCAAGGTGCGCAATTGAATTATCGGTGCATACATGCAAGCAACCTGCACCCTGTTGCAAGGGCTGCAGATCTGCGTTCATCTCTGCACAGCCAGGCTGATGGAGACAGGGCTTGACCACTGGGGCAGCCGGGGCTCTGCTGCTGCTGAGACAGTTGGATGCCCGTCATGCCATGCGTCGGCGCAGGATGTATGCCCGGACCCAGTGCTGAGCCATCTAGCACATGAAGGTGGCAGGCTACAGTGTGCTCAAGTGGTGTGCAGGGATCCAACACCACCGGAGCAATGGACGGTGGCGCCCCCAATGGCGCTGCTGCTGGCTTGGAGGTGCCCTCCCCCTTCACGGCCAATGTCTGGGACTTCAAGGTGCAGGTTGGGGACACAGTCAAGGAGGGCCAGACCCTGGTGGTGCTGGAGGCCATGAAGATGGAGTTCCCTGTTGTTGCGCCCAAGAAGGGCAAGGTATGGGAGATCCTGGTGCGCCAGGGCGACATGGTGGAGCAGGGGCAGACCTTGCTGCACCTGGCAGACTCGTGATGCAGGCCGCATTCACTGCATTAACTTTCCCCTCATTTTGATCAGTGAGTCATAGCATGTCCCCTTCCACTGTCCAAGTCTGAACATCGTTGGCAAAGGTTGAGCTCCCTCTTGTTGCCTCATGGCAAAGCAGCAAATGTCAGTGGCAGATGCCAGTTCCCTATGTCCCGTCATCCGTTTCCCTGGCTTCCCAAATTTTGATTGGCAGCTATAGTCAAAGCTGTGCCACTGATCCTCTCTGTTCCTGTGTCTCTGAGATCTAGATTGCAGCTCCGAGATTCGTGTAAGCAGGTGGTGCCCCAACTGAGACCTGGACCGCATTCAGATTCCTGTACAAGTAAATTCTGTTGGCCTGAGGAGGCCTTTGAGCAGCCATGATGCGCTCAATGTTGATGCTGCGTGGCTTCGGCAAGACTGCTCTTAGCGATGCCATTGCTCAGGGCTCACGGGCATTGTCAACAGGCAGTGACCTGAAGTCCAAGCTGCGTGAGAAGATCCCTGAGCAGCAGGTGAGGCCATCGGATCCCTGACCTGGCATCGTTAGCAGACTCCTTGCATACAATTCAAATTTGTCATCATCTGAGGGAAGTCTGGCTCATCAGCGCTGTCCTGATTGCCCAGGCTGTGCATGCTGAGTGCAACAACAAAGTCTGATGCACTACAGTATCAGGCATGGCTGCCATGTAGGAGCGCGTGAAAGCCCTAAAGAAGCAACATGGCAGCATGGAGCTGGGGAAGGTCACTATGGACATGTGCATCGGCGGCATGCGCGGCATCCCTGTGAGTGTCCCCTTGGGAGCTACCCAAGAGCATGTCGTGTGCTGCTGATTGAATGCAGTGCTGCAGTCCTGCTGACAATGCAGGCAAGCCAGGGGTGTTCTCCATGAGTTCCACAGTTGATTGTTGCCCACAGAACAGCATCGCCTCACTTTGGGTGGTCAAGACAATCAAAGGCTGCCCCGCAATCACTGGCGATGCTGGGGAAGTTCGGGGGGTATAAGTGACGTGGTATGTTGCAGGGCATGCTGTGGGACACCTCCCTGCTGGACCCTGAGGAGGGCATTCGCTTCCGCGGCTTCAGCATCCCAGAGCTGCAAGTGAGTTCCTTGCCTGCTGCAGTCTCTGTAAGGCAGCAAAGGTGGGACCGCTCCTTCCAGTGTGCCTGCTCAGCCTGATTCATCCACATTAGGCACACCTGCTGGGAGCAGCACCCACAGCTCTGCAAACCATGGGCCCTGAGCTTGTGCATTGCGGCCTTCCTGGCTTGAAAGGCCATCATCCAACCCCTGTTGAGGTGCCCTGCCCTTGCTCTGCTGCAGGCCAAGTTGCCGGCTGCCAAGCCCAAGGGGGAGCCGCTGCCCGAGGGTCTGCTGTGGTTGCTGCTCACGGGCGAGGTGAGCCGCCCAGCTGCGGAGAGGTCGGTGTGTCAGCCAGCCTGTGTCTTAAAGGGCAGCTGGAAGTGTATGGCAGCCCAGCAGCTGCAGGCAGTGACATGATGGTGCGGCCAGGAGCTTCTGTACACAAATCTGAATCTTGTCTGCTGCACTGACTCGATGCACTTTGAACAGGTGCCCACCCAGGAGCAGGCTGCCTCTGTTGTAGAGCACCTGCCAGCAGGTCCCAGATCATGCATCTGTGCACAGGTGCCCACCCAGGAGCAGGCTGCGTCGGTGACCAAGGAGCTGCAGGCGCGGTCCCAGCTGCCGCCCCAGGTGGCCAAGGTGCTGGCAGCCATGCCCAGGGAGACACATCCCATGACCCAGCTGTCCCAGGCAGTGCTGGCCCTGCAGGTAGGGGAGGGGCCGCAGGTCTGCACTGGCCTGCACCTGTTCCAGCACTGGCAGGCCAGGAGCTGAGTGCCTGGTGTGCAGCACACCAGCTGTGCTGCCTGCATGCATCTGCTGTGTGCTCCCAGACTGCATTGCGTGCCGGACAGGCTGCCTGACTGGCAGGCAGACAGGTCCCCTGCCGCATGACAGCCAGGTAAACCAAGGGGTGCACCACGCAGTCTCTCTGTGAGACTGACAAGCTGGCGCTTGCAAGGGCACGTCTCTGCAGCAGCCGGACCGCTGGCCTTCTTCTCAGAGAGTCCCGCCATTGTGCAGCCTGGCAGCCAGTTTGCGCGGGCCTACTCAGAGGGCCTGGCCAAGACCAAGTTCTGGGAGCCGGTGTACGAGGACAGCCTGGACCTGATTGCCAAGCTGCCAGGCATTGCCGCCCTCATATACACCAACACCTACAAGGGGGGGAAGACCATCTCGGCTGACCCCAAGCTGGACTGGGCTGCCAACTTGGCGCACATGATGGGTGAGGCAGGGCTGTCAGCTGCCCTGGGCTGCTGCCCTCTGCCCAGCACCAGCAGACAGCAGCTGGCCGCCCAGTGGGCTGCCAGCAAGATGCACATGATGGCTGACGCTGCCTCTAGAGCAGTGTGCCGCCTGGGCTGCTGCGTTCCCAGGGGAAGCAGGAAGCACGTGTTGCATGCAATCAGTCAGGCTGTGCACAAGGCTGTGGGCCACCCTGGTTGCCTCCACTGTGCTCAGCCCCAGCAGGCAGCTGCCCCTGTCTAGCAACCCCTCTGGCAGCCAGGCAAAATCCGGTCTGTGTTCAGCAGCCAGAGCACCAGGGAAATCCTGGCTAGCACCTGCTCTCACTGCCCAGTTGCTGGTGGCCAGAGTGCTGCAGTGAGCCTCGTTTGGCGGCTGCCTGCAGGCTATGATGACGAGGGCACCCAGGAGCTGATGCGCTTGTATCAGACCATCCACACTGACCATGAGGTGAGGCAGCCAGCACTGAGTGCCCATGCATCGTTGCTTGGACTGCTCCTGCATGGCCTGCTGCAGTGCACCACTTCTCCCTGATAGGCGCCGGCCTTGCTGCCCCTTTCAGCCAGCTCTATGGTGGGCCATGGTAGGCCTGCAACTCCAGCAATGGCTCAGCATCTGGAATCGTGCGCTTCCTCTCTACCTGCAGGGTGGGAATGTGAGCGCACATGCGACCCACCTGGTGGGCAGCGCCCTGTCGGACCCCTACTTCTCCCTGTCGGCTGGGCTGAACGGTTTGGCTGGGCCCCTGCACGGCCTGGCCAACCAGGAAGTACTGGGCTGGCTCTTTGATGTGAAAAAGCAGGTGGGCAAGGGTCTGGGGTTTCTGCTGGCAGCACTGGTGTGGGCCAATTCCAGCAAGCACACACTGTGCATGCCAGAGTTGGGGTTCACCAGCCAGAAGGGGTGCAGGGTGGCTGCAGGGAGCATTGGCATGACGCAGCAACTTGAGCAGTCACCAGGGGTGTTGCGCGGCTGCAGCAGGCATTGTATGCTCCCTCAGGTCTCCCTCAGACAGTCTGCTTACTGAGTGGGTGTCAGCGTATTATGGTGCAGTGATCTACCAGAGCTGGAGCACGGCTGAGGCAGGCTGCACAACATCCAGGGCTGCAGCCTGAGCTTGTGAGTGCACCTGCTGCAGCTTGGGGACGACCCCACCGTGGAGCAGACTAAGGATTTTGTGTGGGCCACGCTCAAGTCTGGCAAGGTGGTGCCCGGCTACGGACATGCAGTGCTGCGGAAGACCGACCCCCGCTACACATGCCAGGTGGGTGCGGCAGGGAGCTCACCTCTAGGCACTACTGCAATGCTGGTCTGCTGCATCAAGCCCTGTCTGCTTTGCTCTGCCGCACTTCTGTGCTGAGCCTGTAGCTTCCCGCCCCAAGGCTGTTCTGCCGCATGTGAGCTCTTGGCATGCCCAGGCAAACCGAGTGGTGCCGCCTGTGCTGCAGCGAGAATTCGCCCTGAAACACCTGCCAGACGACCCCATGTTCAAGCTGGTCAGCAAGCTCTTTGAGGTGGTGCCTGGTGTGCTGACAGAGACTGGCAAGGTGGGTGAACCATGGCATGGCTGCTTGTGTGGCCCCATGTCTGAGATGGTGTCGCAGCTGTGTTCAGCCCCTGCTGGCACCAGCATTTGTGGCAGCTGGGCAGTTTGCATTGTACGTCAGCCATTATGGAAAAGCCTTGTGGCTGCCTGCAGGTGAAGAACCCTTGGCCAAATGTGGATGCACACAGTGGCGTGCTCTTGCAATACTATGGCATCACAGAGCAGAACTTCTACACTGTCCTGTTTGGCGTGTCGAGGGCAATTGGAGTGCTGTCCCAGGTAAGTGTTGAGCCGTGCTTGCTCTGTGCGAGTCCAGCTTCCTTGTCCAGCTCTAACTGGATGTCATGCTCATGTGTGCAGGGTGTGTGGTCGCGGGCTCTGGGGCTGCCCATTGAGCGGCCGAAGTCTTTCACCATTGGGGCACTAGAAAAGAAGGCCAATGTGGCAGCAAAGGCAGCATGAGGCACCCCTAGAACACATCTGCAATGAACCCTGCAGCTGCAACACTGCTGTGCACATTCGCGAACAGTGGTCCCATCCTTGAGAGTCAAAAGCCTGAAGTATTCTGCTTTGCATCAGCTTGGTAAAGAACAAAGAAGTTCAGCAGGGTTTGGAAAGTAAGGCAGAGCAAAGCGTTCAACACAGACAGTCCAGCACAATTGCAATTAGTCCCGCTCGGCAATGGCTGTCAGATGCTCCTCGACTTCCGAGTCTGCCAGCATCCTGAATGCCCTGGTGGCATCATTTTGCACAACGCCCACTTCAATCTCAGCAGGCCTGAAGTCTCCTGAGATGACATTTTGCAGCGCTGAAATGGCGAGCTGCACTGCCTCATCAAAGCTATACTGAGGGTTGGTTTTGAATTTCTTCTCCAAAAAGTTCTCTGCCTCCTGGTCCTTCTGCCCAGCACTGGTAGCCTGCATGCCACATCACTCTGCTGAGCCAATGAAAGGATTAATATACATTGTAAGAGCAATCAGCACAGCAGCCACAAGCCAGATATCCCATGCCCTTGTCCTGCCTTGCCAGGCCACAGATGATGGTGCATGCACAGTCAAGCCTGGGGCATGAGCCTGTAGAGCTGCAACTGCAGATGGGCTTACTACAGCGCCCACCTTGTAGCCAACATAGTAGCCTGCTGGGTCCACCTTGAATAGCTGGGGCCCCCGCTCCTCATCGATGCCAATGATGATGGAGATCACCCCCAGTGGCCGCATGTATGCGTGCTGCAGGCAGCACCACACATCTGCCCAAGCCTTCATCATAGTCAGAGTTGTACTTGCCGGCTGCAGCCAGATCAGCCTTCACTGTGTGCAGTCCCTAACACCCGGCAGGGTGTCAGCATGGCTTGAGGTTCCTGAAGGATGCACCCCAACAGCAGCGAGGCTGCTGTAGCTCTGGGTGTGTCTCAGGACCTGGGTCACTGTGCGTAGCATCTCGGGAAAGCAACCTGCTTGCGCAGTCGGCCGGGCAGGCTTCGCTTGTGCTCTTCAGCACCCAGGTGTCAGCTGACCTGTGTGTAGACCTGCGCCTGGTCAGCCAGCACCTTGGCCAGGAAGTCGACTGGCATCTCGTAGCCGTACTTGAAGCGGAACTCAGCTGCCTCGCTCCGCGCCTTCTGAACGATGCTACGAGCATCAGCTGCACCAGGGTGGAGTCTGTGAGCATGAAGAGTACATAGCACAAGGACACGAAGCACAAATGCCTGGCCAAATGCACACCAACAGATCTGCCTTACCCAGCTGCCCTGTCACTAGCATGCCCAGGTACTTTGTGACCTGCACAGAGATGGGCTATGCTGTCAGGCCGTGAAAGAATTGGCAAGGGAAGGAAGCGCAGGTGCTGTGCAAATCAGCACTGCAAGCGTGTGGCAGGCAAGCCAGCCCGCACCTTGAACATGTGGGTAATGCTAGTGGGGTCCACAAGCTTGTCCTGCAGAGCCAACATTGTTTGGAGTGGCCTACAATGATCGTAGCAAGCGCCCTGCTGTGTTTTTAACATTGCAGAAGCAGCGTGGCTCACCGGTACTTTCTTCTGTGTGACAAAGACCACAGAGTCTTTGCCACGTACTGCTATGCTGGTGATGCCTGCTGCCTTCACCGCCTTGAAGGCATACTCTGCAGCAGAAGCAGCTCACAAGTGCTTGCACAGCACATTGCAACCACCTTGTGTGGCCATGCACACCTGGAGGAGGGCAAGCAAGGGCTCACCGACTTGATAGAGACGCCCCTCAGGACTGAAGATTGTGATATGCCTGTCATACCCACTACTCCCTCTCGACATCTTGCTTCCACACTGGGCAGCAGGTGATTGATCCCAGCACTGGGAGAAGTTTCTGATCTATCAAGGAGCTTGCAGGTGACTTAATCTGGACGCAGATAGCACTGCTTGTGCAGCTCTTGCAGCTCGCTGATCTGTGAGAGCGGTGCTCAGGCCCGCATGAGGTTTTGCTCTCAGGGTTACATCCCAGAAAGAAAAGCAACTCATGGGAATGTTCAGGTTGCCAGAGCTGCTGCTAAAACAGGAGGGGGATCATTCTGTATGGGACTACCTCACAGTATTGCTTCCAGTACTTGCCATACTTGGAGGCACATCTGGCCTCATCTCTGAACGCTCTGTCAGTCAGCAGCAGGGTCAGGTACACCACATAGAACCATGGGATGGGCGTGTTCAAGGCGGGAAGGCACCAAAAGGCTGAGGCAAGAATCTCAGGCAGATAGTGGAAGTGTCGCGACAGGCCCCACCAGCCTGCAGCAGGCAGCACCACTGCTCAGGGGTAATGTTGATTGATGGCAACAGGCAAGCACTGCTGCAGTCAATGCACACCTGATATCAACAGGAGAGAGGTCTTGGTCTCCCCATCACCCGTGGTGTACTGTGCCTTGATCTTCAGAGGTGGCTTCCCACCTATCAGAGGCTTCTGCCCATTGCTTGCACGGAACACCTGCACAAAAAGCATCATCGCTGCAATCTTGCTTAGGTATGCACCTCCAGCAGCCTGCTCTCCCCATTGGTCATGAACACAACCTTCAGCAGCCAGCCCTGCCATCACTGCAGAAACTCACCTGCTTCTGCTTGTCAGAGTCATAGTTGATCCAGACACAGGCTGCCCCTGCTACCGCAATGGCAGCTGCCTGTGTGAAGCTCAGGGCGTCCACCTGGTGCTCTGTGAGGAACAGCACTGGTGAGGTGTAGATGGCAGGGACCCAGTTCAGGCAGCCCCAGCACAGGTAATAGCCTGCGCGGTCGTGAGCAATGTCCATGGTGTGCCAGTAGCCTGCCTCCCACCTGCAGGACAGGGGTGCTGGTGCTGACTGCTCTGCAGAAAGATCCATCTCCTGAGACAAAGGGCACAAAGCAGTAAGCACAGCAGATGTACAACCACTGCTTTTCTGTGTGTTTTGAAGACATGCTGGGCCCTGCACTGCTCCCTTCTTGGGGCCAGTAGCAAAGAGAATACACCAGGGCCATCAGGCTGCTCAATCCTGCGTGCAAACAATTCCCCGGCACTCTCGCAACAGCACTGCACTCACAAGAAAAATTTGAAGATGTAGAGCTGCATGAGCAGCATGGACACGGCTAGGCCATGGCTGACGTGGCCCAGCTGGTCATGTTGCTTGATGGCAAAGCAGATGATGAGCACAGCCCAGCCCATCATGCCCATGCGGCAGTTCGTCCATGTCTTGATGTCAAAGTGCTTGCCAATGCGGGGGTACAGCTCCATGCCTGCATCAGTGGGCAGGCCCAGGGTGAGAATTTCAGAAAGCATAGGACACACAAGTGCAGCAGGACCATGTACAGCATCGCCTTGCAGGGCTGCAGCTGTTGCCAAGCAGGGCCTATGCAGAATGCAGGAGCAAGGACATGAGCAGCATGATCCAACAAGCGCATTGTGTGCATGCAGCCAGATAGCTGCGGGTACTGATAATCATCCTGAGGCACTGCACGGGCATCTCACCCCAGAAGAAGTCATAGATGAGGCTGCCAGTGGTGCCTGAGTCTGAGCTGGAGGGCGCGTACTTCCCCTTGAAATAGAGGAACAGGCACAAGAACAGGCTGAAGATGTTGAGGGCTGACAGCATCTCCCCAAACAGGTCATAAACCCTGGCTGGGTTGAACAGCTGAAGTCTGCAGTCAGACAGGTAGTCTGACGGGTTCTAGGCAATGCTGCCGTGGGCATTGACATGTGGGCTGCATAACAGAGGCACAGGCAAGCAGCACAGAATACATGGCAGGTCCCCAAGCAAGGCACTCACTGCCAGCCTCCCACCAGAACCACAAGGGTGGTCACATAAGCCTGCACGCCGTTGGCCTGCAGAAATTCATGAGCTCTTTTGAGCTGCCTCCGAGTTTGTAAATTGCACTGGACGGACTTCGTTCAATTAGATGTGCTGTTTCGTTGACGCTAAATAGCAATGCATTCTGTGTCGCCTGGAGCTCCATGTGTCACCTTGTAGATTGGCACATTGCCCTTGGGCGTGACAGGCCCCTTGACCGTCTTGCCAGGCAGCAGCAGCTGCAGAGCAGCCTCAAAGGTGCCAAAGGCAGCCAGGATAGCACAGGCCTCCAGCGATGGCCTTGGCCATGCTAGCCAGACTCCCTGGACACCCTGAGCCTTGAAGTAGTAGTACAGTGGCATGAAAGCGCCGTCCAGCTTGGTGAGAGCGAACCACCTGCAGTGCAGTGGAATGTCATGTCGGTCAGCCATGGGCAGGGTGTGCAACACTCATTGCTGGGCCACTCAGACATCTGTACATCTCACATGAGCACAGCAAAGGCTGGGCACCCGACCATCAACACCACTGCGCCAGAGGCAGCCACAATGGCACCAGCTGGGCCACTCAGCCCCCAGGCGCCATGCCTGTCCCCTGTTCCTGCAGTCTCTGACCAGGTCTTGACATGCTCCAAGCCGGCTTCCACCGGGCTGCCACTGATCTGGGATCCAGGCTGATGCACCGCAGACTGCCGCCGTGTGGTCACCATGGCGAGCCGTCCTGGTGTTGACTGGATCCCCAGTTGACCAGCTGCAGCTGTTCAGCCCTTTCCCTCCCCAAGTGGATCTTTGATCTCAAGTCAAATCAGATGGGAGTGCCACGGCTGGCCGGTCAGGCAAGTGCCCCTGCCAGCTGGAGAACCTGATTGCAACAGTAAGCTTTATGGCAGGTGCTTGTGGTGCAGGATCAATTTGATGCAGCGGTCCAGGAGAACATTGATGAGTTTGACATGGAGGTGCGCGGCTTGAATGCTCCTGGACATCATCTGAAATCTAAGGACACCAGCACTAATGTTGCCTGTGTCTGTGCAGCGTGAGGAGGCAGTGTCCAATGCCCTTGAGGAGCTGAGATTGCAGGTGGCGTAGCTCTCCTGCTGCCACTCAACGTGCACAGATGGCAACATGATCAGCCAAAACAGCTGCGTGCAGGGACTTGACGTCAGTGGCATAAACACAACTGGCGCAGCAGCCCAGGACGCCATCACGTGAGGCTGTGCATTTGCATGACAGAGTCTGCTGATTGCTTGTCGTCCAGCAGGGCAATGAAGCGCATCTACACTCTGCCTGCAGGAAAAAAGCCAGCAGCGCTGCAGCCCACCTCAACGAGGCGGTGCAAGGGGCCGACCAGCATGGCACTGGGCTGCACACTGCTCTGCAGCAGCTCGCAGTGGCTCTGCAGCCTGAGGAGCACCTGCCAGCGCTGCTCAAAGGTAAGGAACATGTTCCTGTCCGCAGCCACCGTCATAGAAAGAGGCTAGCGAGGGGCAGCTAGCGACACCTGCATGCTTGTGCGTGCTGTGCTGTGAGAGATGCATTGCCTGGCATCACGCCTCAGGCACGCCCCAAGCTATTCACATTGCAGAGTCAGTCTGACCACACGAAGCTCTCTTGAGGCTGCTCCATCCTGCATGCAGCTGCAATTGAGGGAGATGCTGTGGCATCAGTGCTCCAAGCAGTCAGCATCAAGGGCTGCCAGCCTGAAGAGGGCCTGCAGCTGCTGCAAGCTCTCCTGGGCAGCAGTCCGTCGCCAGGGGCTTTTAGGCCTCTTGAGGTGGTCAGGGAGGGCGCCAGGCAGGCATTCTTTGCAGCCGATGGGGTCAGGAAGGTGGCTGCGCTGCTCCCCGCAAGCAGCAGTGAGTTTGCAGCAGCAGGTTCTGTACTGATTACATTGCAGATCACAGCAGCCTCAAGGCTGGCGACACGATATAGGGACACACCAAATGTGCTGCCCCTGCAGGCCAACCGTCTCTCGTGGAAGCAGCAGCAGCGACCTTGGCTGCAGCTTGCACCAAGCATGAGGAGAACAAGTGCAGTGCAGTTGACAGTGGCAGCTGCAGCATGCTGGTGGCAGCTCTCAGGCAGGCACCAGACACAGGTGCAGTGCGGGCGGTCTGTGCTCTAGTGCGCAGCGTCACCACTGCTGACGACCCCCGGCCGCCAGCTTCAAGGTATGCACCAGGGTTGTCCTGTGATGCGGTTGTCTGCTTGCTGATTGAGGGGATGGCTGCGACTTGCAATGGCAATGAACAAGGACTTGGCCAGTCTGTTGTGCACAGTCCTCCAGATGTGTTTGCTGCTTGGTCCCTTGAGGCCTGCCGTTGCCATTCGATGGGATGCACGTCAGGCTGTTGCCGTACAGCCTGCACATTTTGCTGTTGCTTGAGTTTGGGGGCTGGACATGAGGTCCAGGGGCCATGCAGGCTGCCTGCTGTACAGTTCTGAGACCGCCTTTAAAGTTCTGCTAAGCTTCCACAATGGGCCATACTCACTGCAGAGCTGCAGCTCACAAGCCAGCTGGTCACTGCAGGTGCTTCCAGAATGCAAGGATGCTGTCCAAGGCTGGGGCTCCCCTGACGCTGTTGCAGCTGCTGCCCAGAGCTGACGAGCAGGCGGTGCCAGGCTTGATAGCAGATGTCTGCATGGCCATCAAAAAGCTGGCCGTCAATGATGACATCTGCAAGGAGCTGGCTGATGCCGGAGCCCTTGACATCACCTTGCCGGTGTGTAGCCTGCTTCAACCATTGGCAGGATGAGAGCACGGGGTTGTGCAGTGCATCTTTGCCTTGATAGGCAGCCCAGCGGTGGCTTCTGCAGGTTCTGCCCCGTTCCTGCCACTGCGTCGCCTGTTTTCCATTCAATCCCCTCTCCAGTGCTTGGCAAGGCACACACACATTGACGGCGCAGTGCTTGACAGATGCAGTTGCCATACATACTTGTGTGCAGCCCCAAGACTTGCAGTCACCTGCCTGTGCTGGATTTTGCAGTCTGTGCTTCTTTGTGCACATGCAGGGCTAGGACTGCCTCTGTGCATCAGCACCGCGCTTTCTACGTGACCCTCAAAAACCAATTGAGCCCTGTTTTGGCTGCAGATGCCCCAGAGATACCTGAGCAACCCTGGTGTCTGCAAGGCTTGCTGTGCTCTGCTGCGGCAGCTGGCCAACAGCGACAGCATCAGGACTGAGCTGGTGGAGCGCGGTGCCCTGAACCTCCTTCAGACTGTTGTCCACGCCCACCTGGGGAAGGCAGGCACCCTGGAGCAGGCGCTGGGCCTGCTGACGGCCCTGCTGCTGCGCAGCCCTTCTGCCGCTGAGAAGGCAGTAGAGTGCGGGTGTGGGGACACTGTACTCGAGGTCAGCTGTGCATTGCCTGCTTGGCCACGCTTGTCTGCCCTGCAGCATTGTTCCAGCTGGACAAATGCTTGGGCCAGTAGGGGCAGCTGCCCCTTGTGTAAAAGCATGATGGCCTTAGTATGATGACTGAGCCAGCTGGACACGGATGCAGGTGCTGTCCCTTGTGGACAGCTCAAAGCCAACGCCCGAGTGGCAGTGGGTTCACCGCCAGGCGTGCATGGCCTTGAGGAATATCGTCGCCCGCAGCACCCAGCTGCGTGCTGGGCTGCTGGAAAAGGGTGCCGAGGAGCTCCTGCGCAAGGCCATGCGGACGTACCCACAAGCGTGCGGGGATGTGGGCAGCGGGGCTCTTCGTGATTTGGGCCTAGAGGACTATCAGATTGTGTGAAGGCTGACCACATACGCCTGTCATGCCATTCTGGACAGCCAGATCTGCCTGGGCTGACATGCCGCCTTCGAAACCCTGTTTGCCTGCCCTGATGCCTGCGTCTGCAAGGTGTGCAGCACTGGCATGGCATTCAATGAAAGTCATGCCTCATCCAGCCTGACGCCAAGACCCCATAAACAGCCCTTCATTCCTGCTACGTGGAGAAGTTCTCCCGCAGCTAGAAGTCAAAGGGGTCACCTCCGCTTTCTCGGCATTTCCGGCGACTGTTGAGGTGCTGGCCGTGCGCCTCAAAGATGTTTGTTCTAAAGAGAGATGGCAGATCTGAAAAGGCAGGCATGGGCTGCGACTTGGTCCTCCAGCCCGCGAAGAAACATGAGCAGTCTTGAAGCCTGTCCTGCAGGTTCAGTTTGATAAGATCACAGCCCGGATCACCAAGCTCTCTTATGGCTTGAATCCAGACTTCTGTGACCCGGTGAGGTTGGGTCCATGCTATGCTGCACTGCATTCAGGTGTTCAGGGGCTTGCCTTGCCTGCCATCGCATGCCCTTGTGCATCTTGTGTGCCAGCAAGGCCTAGGCGGGCAGTCAACTCTTGCCGCCACCTGCTCATGTCATGCACTTGGTGCCTTCACTGGTCCGGCCCACGAGGCCCAGCAGTCCTGCATGGCACAGCAGGCACAAGATGCTGCACACTGCAGCAGCTGCCTGAACTGTGATTCCCTCCTCCTGCAGGTCACAGTGGCACAGAAGGTGACAGTGGGTGTGTACAAGGGGGTGACCACTAGCGAGCTTGATGAGCTGGCCGCTGAGACTGCAGCCTCCATGACTGCCACCCACCCCGACTATGCCCTGGTGAGTTCACACATGGCTGCGTTTAAGCAGATGCTGGTTGAGCTAGTTGCATCTTGCTTGCTCTTGGTGACTGGCGCGCAGAGCCAGGTTGAAATCTCCCACAAATTCACTCAACGCCTAGATGCCAGGCTGCACCTGAACACGATTGTCGGTGCTGCCAAGCACAGAAGGGCTCACAGCTGCACCTTGACATCAAGGATGTGGGCCATTTGATGCTTGACATTCTGTTCTGCGCTGCAGCTGGCAGCCAGGATAGCCGTCTCCAACTTGCACAAGAACACGCTAAAGTCTTTCAGTGAAACGTGAGTGTGCCGTTCAGTCCAGCCCTGCTTGTCCCAGCTGCATCTCAAGCCTTTTCACATAGCCCAACACGGGCCTGTTATCAACGCTGACGATAGTCACCATGTCCATGCAGCGTGCGCATCATGCACAGCCATGTTAACCCCAAGAATGGGGAGCCCGCACCGCTTATTGCTGATGATGTGTATGACATCATCCAGGCAGTGAGCTGCTGTTGATGCTTGATGGGGGATGTTTCGTGCGCTTGCCTGCACAGCCTGCAGACTCTGCTGGCAGACTGACATGAAGTGAGGCTCTTGGCTCCTTGCCCCTTGATTCTGCTTCAAGAGGCAGCTGGGTGCCCACTTGAGGCCTGTGCTGCATTCTGCCCATTTATGCAAGCTGTGACCATGCACAGTCTGAAGGCCAAGCCTCTCTCTGGCAGACGTGCTCCCATGAGCACTCAGCCTGTACCCCATGGACCCCATACACTGTGTGAGGCCTGCAGAATGCTGAGAAGCTAGACAGTGAGATCATCTATGACAGGGACTTTGACTACGACTACTTTGGATTCAAGGCAAGCTTGAACAACTGCCATGTGGCTGACAGGTCACCCCTCTGATTGCCATAGAGGCTTGCACAACAAGCCGTGGGGATTGGCAGCTCCTTGCTGGTCACGGACTGGTGCAGAAACCTTGGTGGGCTTTGCTGCCATGATGAGCTGCCTATGTGGCAAGCGTAGCATCTCTAGCTGCTTCAGTCTCTGCAGCAGGCTAATGCCTTATATCTACCATGCACCTTGAAGCCGCCAGTAAACATGACAAGTCAGATGGCTGACTGCTGCAGACCTTGGAGCGATCCTACCTGCTTCGAATCAATGGGAAGGTGGTGGAGCGCCCCCAGCACATGCTCATGAGGGTCAGTGTGGGCATACACAAGGAGGACATTGAGGTGGGCTGCCTCCGTTGACCCCTCAGCATGCAGTCGCCATGATGCTCATGCAGCTGAGCACATCACATGAGCTTCTTGGGTGCCAGATCAAGAGGACAACCAGATGCTCTAGCAGCTGGGCACACTTGTGTAACTTGGGGTGCTCTGGCTTGCAGGCCACATGCAGCCTCAATGTCTGCTCTAATGCCTTGCCTCCAGCCAAGTCTTACCGTGCATGTGAGGACAGCAGCTCCTACCGCTTGGCACTCCTCAGAGTTGCGCACCTGGTCCAGGGCTGCCGTTCGAGCCCCTATGTCCTGCAAAGCATGGTCAAGATGTGCCCCTTCTTAGTCTGTCTCTTTTTGTTTCCCTGCTTGAGGGACATCCGTGCTGACGTCACAAGCACCTGAACTACCCTGCAGAGCGTGCTCCGAACATATCACCTGCTCAGCGAGCGATGGTTCACCCATGCGTCCCCCACCCTCTTCAATGCTGGCACGCCGCGGCCCCAGCTGAGCAGCTGCTTCCTCATCTGCATGAAGGGGGACAGCATCGAGGTGAGAGGGGCTGCACCCAGTCGGTGGTGCGTGGGATATTTGGCTCACATGTGGGAGGCTCCCAAGTCTTTGCAAAGCTTACATGGACTGGATTGTCAGGGCCTGCAGTAGCACAGATTGGCACCCTGCTCATGCAGGAGTGCTGCATAGGCTTTCTTTAGAAGAGCATGGTTTCATGTGAACAGGCTGCAATGAATTCCTGCAGGGGATCTACGACACTCTGAAGGAGTGTGCGTGCATCTCCAAGAGTGCTGGTGGAATTGGCCTGTCCATGCACAACATCAGGGCCACAGGGAGTTACATCAGGGGCACCAATGGCAACTCCAATGGCATTGTGCCCATGTTGCGAGTCTTCAATGACACAGCAAGGTGAGACCACGCACTACGCTGCGATGCCTGTGGGATCCTGCAGGGCTTGGCTCACACTGCTCGTGTATCTTGGGCCAGGCCCCTGGTTGCAGTGATTGGTTTGAGCACCCGACCTTGCTGTCTGACTCAAGGTGCAACTTCAGAGTCGAGCAGCCTGCCAGCAGTTGAGTGCTTGCGCAGCACAGGACTGCAGCCAGCCTGGCATGTACAGCCAGCATTTGGCATGCCTCTGCCTGGTGCAGGTATGTGGACCAGGGCGGCGGCAAGCGCAAGGGTGCCTTTGCCATCTACCTAGAGCCGTGGCACAGCGACATCTTTGAGTGGCTGGACCTGCGCAAGAACCATGGCAAAGAGGAGGTGGGGCCTGCCTGGCAGCACTTCACTGCAAACTGTGCAGGCCCACAAGCCCGCTTTGGGCTTTGCGAGGCAGCATGCCCTGCACGCCCTGGACTGCCCTGCAGTGCTGCACTGTGGGCCTGCTGAGCAGACCCACATCGCAGCATGCACTTGTTGTTGGGCCACGCAGCGGCAGCACCTGGCTGCATGCCTGCTCAGCCAACCCACATACTCCTGTTCTGGTTGAATCTACACTCCTGCAGGCAGCAGCTGCCTGCTTGCCTGATGAGTCAATCAGCACTGCACTCTGCCCTGCCTGGCTTTTGCTGCGCAATCTGGGATGCAGCAGAATGCCTGAGCAAGCCTTGCTGTGGTTCTGCAGGTGCGGGCCAGGGATCTGTTCTATGGCCTCTGGGTAAACGACCTGTTCATGCAGAGGGTGGAGGCAAATGCAGGTACGTCAAGCAAACCTGATGGCACATCATGCATGGTCCATGCACCTTGCTGTCACTCATTGCTCACAGGCAAGCTGCTGCGACTGAGCCCCCAAGCTGCCATGCAGAGTGGAGCCTCTTCTGCCCCAACGAGGCCCCAGGACTGGCTGACTGCTGGGGAGACGCATTTGAGACATTGTATGTGAAGTATGAGCGGCAGGGGCGGAGCAAACGGGTGATCAAGGCCCAGCAGCTTTGGTTCGCCATTCTGGAGGCACAGGTGGGCAGTCTGCTGCAGGGCAACCTGCTGCAGATCGACCAGCGTGCTGCCTGGCCAGCAACTCAAGCAGTACAGCATGCGGCACCCCTGGGGTTAACCCCTACGTGCACAGCTCCTCCTGCCCATTGCCATCTTGTGCTGCTGTCAGACACAGCCATCTGCTCCCCTGTCATCACTGCCCAACTGTGCAGCGTTTCACAGGCACCAGCAGCCCTCGATGCGCTGGCCCGGACTGCCCCATGTGTCTGTTCAGCTGCCCATTCATTGTGCCTCTGTGACTTGATGCAGGTCAGCTGCCTGCCACATGCAGCTGAGCACCTGTCTGCCACTCTGTGTGGCCGGTGCACTGCATCTCTGGCACTGGCTGCAGGTGGAAACAGGCAACCCTTACATGCTGTACAAGGATACCTGCAATCGCAAGTCCAACCAGCAGAACCTGGGCACCATCAAGTGCAGCAACCTTTGCACAGAAATCATCGAGTACAGCAGCCCAGAGGAGTCTGCAGTGTGTAATTTGGCATCGATCGCCCTGCCGAGGTGAGCCTGCTGGGGTGCAGAGGCATGTTGCTGTGCCTACGACGCGCCTGCTCGCATGCTTGTGACGTGCCCATGAAAGTGCCGACCTGCTATTCTCTTGCTCCATGCTGTGTCTCAAGCACTGCCCTGCTGCTACTCAGGTTTGTGAAGGAGCGGGGAACCACTGGCAAGGTGGTCAAGACAACAGGGAGCTTAAATGCTGGTCAGAGGTGAGCCACAATCTTGACCACCTGTGATCTTCAGGTGCAGCTTGTTTGGCCGCTGCTGCAGCTCCACATGCCAAATGGGCCATCGATGCTGTGCCTGCAGGTTTTTTGACTTTGACCGCCTAGCCAAGGTGACAGCCCAGGTGACTAGGAATCTGAACCGCATCATCGACATCAACTTCTACCCCGTGGACACTGCAGAGAGGTCCAACATGCGCCATAGGCCCATTGGCATCGGAGTGCAGGCAAGCTGGCCCGCTCAATGCAAGCAATGCAGCATCATGCTTGCCTGCCAGCACAAGGCTGCTCAGCAATCTATCGAAAGCTGCGTGGAGTCTCAGGTAACATGCCACTCACCTGATCCTGTCCAGCTGGAGGGCTGCCGCCCTGAACTTATTGCAGCAGGCTTAGCCTCAGCACCCCCAATTGCTTTCTGCCCTGCAGGGTCTGGCAGACACCTTCATCATTCTGGGCATGCCCTTTGACAGCCCCCAGGCCACCCAGCTCAACAAGGAGATCTTTGAGTGCATCTACTACACAGCCCTCAAGGTTTCCTGCGAGCTGGCTCAGGAGGAAGGTGGGCAGTTGTCCATCTTGACAGCAGTGCCTCTGTGTGAGTGCAGTCGTCCACAGAGCCGTCACAAGACTGCAGTGTCTCAGGTGGCTGCACAGCTGCAGGGGATTTGACCTGGCACAGGTCATCGATCTCAGATCGCTGCAGGTGCTGCTGAGTACTTTGCACTGCCTCACCCCAGACCTCTTGACCTCCAGGCCCTTACTCAAGCTATGAGGGCAGTCCTGTGAGCCGGGGCATCCTGCAGCCAGACATGTGGGGCGTGAAGCCCGCCTCTGACCGCTGGGACTGGGATGAGTTGCGGGCGGACATTGCGCAGCACGGCGTGCGCAACTCTCTGCTGGTTGCACCCATGCCCACAGCCTCCACCTCCCAGGTGGGGGCACTCTGCACACACTGATCTGCTTGCATCAGATCCCACAGAAGAGCGCTCCACCATTCCCTGGGAGCAAGCAGGTTGCCCTACCCAACATGCCTTGATCATCAGATGCTTTGGGTGGTAAGTTGAACGTCATGTGGCTTGTTTGGGATGGCACAAATCAGCCAGGCAGTCTGTTGGGTGCCACAAGCTGCTGCTGTGGCCCTCTGCGGTGCTCAAATGTCACCGTTGCTCAGCTTTGCCTGCGCCTGCAGATTCTTGGGAACAATGAGTGCTTTGAGCCGTACACCAGCAACATCTACGTGCGGCGCGTGCTAAGCGGGGAATTTACTGTTGTCAATCAGCACCTGCTGATGGACCTGACAGCGCTTGGGCTGTGGTCCCCAGACCTCAAGAACGAGCTGGTGGCAGCCAATGGCAGTGTGCAGGTGGGGCAAGAGTGCAGTGACGCTGCTTGGCGCATAGAGGCTCTCAAGGTTGCTGTGACCTGTCAGCGTGCAGGTGGCTTGGAGCAACGCCATACTGCAAAACCCCATGCATGTCCAGGTTGCTCAAGGCTGTGTCTTGAATAGGTAGTTGCCACACGGTGGTGTGCATGTCAGTCAGTCCGGCCCTTCATGTGCCTGCCCCAGCTGCTCATGCACAACCAGGACTCTGCTGCTTGAGTCCTCTGCAGTACCATGCCCGCATGGTCTGCTACCCTCTCCAATGTCACGCACAGCTGAGGAGCGCAGACCCTGCAGCGCCCCAAGTCAGCCAATGTGAGCAGCCTCACCCACCCTTGAGACCCACGACTGTGATCGCGCAGGACCTGGACATCCCTGACAACCTGAAGGCGCTGTACAAGACGGTGTGGGAGATCAAGCAGCGCGTGCTGGTGGACATGGCGGCTGACCGGGGGGCTTACATTGACCAGAGCCAATCGTTCAACGTGCACATGAGCGATCCCAACTTTGGGAAGCTCACCTCACTGCACTTCTATGGGTGGAAGGTATGCAGCCCTGCTGCTGCCAATCGGTGCTGTGTGACACCCTGATGCAGATTCCTGTGTCCTTGCTCGTGCCATGCTGTGCCTCGGTGTGGTTGCCCATCTCACTTGCTTCTGCCTACGTATGCTGCGCTCTGCTGCAGAAAGTGCTGTGCCCCCTGCTGTGTTGTAGGCTGTTCCAGCATGCACCCCCATCACACCTGTAGCTGCCTGAGTATATGTCGCACTGCTTTGTGAAGTAGTGCCTGCTGTCGTGTACTAGTGTTCAGGCAGCGTGCAGAGCTGCCACTGCAGCACGTAGTCCTTGAAAAGGAGCCACCAACCAACAAGGTTGCCTGCAGGCTGGTCTGAAAACAGGCATGTACTACCTGCGCACACGTGCAGCTGCTGACGCCATCAAATTCACGGTGGACCAGCAAGCGCTGGCGAAAAACAAGGCTGCCAGGACTGCCAAGCTGGCGGCTGCATCAGAGGTGGGCAAGGAGCTGAAGGTGAGGGAGCAATTGTGCTGCTCATGCTTGTGACCGTTGTTGCCTGTCTTGCTGCAAAAGCATGGCAGGTGAATGACTCTATTTGCTATTGCTTGCAACTTTGTGTGGCTGGCATTGTCTGCCGCAGCTGAACTCTGTACGGCTGCTGCATGCAACTGCCAGACATGCCAACAGCTGAGCACCATGTTGCCTGCATTGTCTGCTGACACTGTGCTCAGGGTCACATGACCAGATGCTGCCTGCCTGTGCAGGAGCAGAGCGCAAATGTGCAGCAGGATGTGCCGCCCGCCACCCCCAGAGACTCAGCTACTGCCAAGGCTGCTGTGACCAAGGCAGTCATGTCAGACCCTGATATGGAGACCGAGCGCCAGCTGGCCGCCATGGTCTGTAGCCTAGAGAATAAAGATGCCTGCTTAATGTGCGGCTCATGATTCTTTGCCCCCGCCTGGCTCTCCCTGTGCTGGGCCCCAGAATGCATGTTGACCCCTCTCTGTGCCACTCCATTTAATGCTTTCATGAGCTTTCATTTGGGCATGCCACAACATTATAAGAAAATCTCAATTACTTCGAGTGCTTACCGGCAGGTCTGGCCGTCCACAAATTGATTAGTCGCCCGAGGGCACCGCCAATCACAAGGCACAACACTGCCTGCAAGCACGGGTCCCTAATCATCGGGTATCGACCTGCGTTGTGGTACTAGACCTTGCAATCTGAGCAAGCACCCCCTCAGTGGAGGTGAGGCATGGGGGAAGAGGCTGGAGGGGGCAAAGGCCCGGCTGGGCCTGACACCAGGCTCCCCTGGCTCTGTGACCGCATCTGCTCCTCCCTGAGAGTGAAGGATGATGCCTGGCAGCGCGTGCTGGCCTCTGAGGCACAGTAAGTGGCTGGCAGAGCCATGCATGCCGTTCAGCTGTCTGCGCCATGCCACCAGCACGTGATGTGGGCAGGTGCACTGACTCCTGCTTGGCTGATCTGTGCAGGGCTGATGTGAAAGCTTTCCTAGAAGATGGAGAGACAGTGCGCCTGCTGGTGTCCCTTGAGGGCAAGGACCTGGCAGTGGTGAGCAGACTGCGCCCTGCTGTCTCATCATGAGCAATGGTGCTGATGGCGGCAGCTGCGCAGCCTGCTGCTGTGGCAGCGCTGCTGATGCTGCTCTCAGTCCGCCCTGCTTGCCAGGCCTTGACCGCGCCATCGCTGCCTGCAGAGCACCAAGCCGCCTCAGAAATTCAAGAAGAAGACTGTGTACTTTGTGAAGCAGCAGCACGTGCCCCTGACCCATGACAACATCAAGACCATGGTGTGTATAGCCTCTGTGTCGTCACCTTGCTTGGGATCAGACTCCAGACTCAGAGTGGAGCTCTTCAGATCAGAGCTCTTCAAATCAGCTGCCCGAAAGTGTTGGGAGCAGCTGTACGTTGATGCTGCAGGTCACATATGGAGACTTTGGCGAGTCTCCACTGGAGCAGCTTTCAGCTGTCTCCTCAGAGGTTATCCTGCCCCTGCTGAGCAACCCTGCCAATCAAGGAGGCTGGCCAGATGTGGTGGCCAAGGAGATCACCGACAACCTGCACAAGTTTGTGGCTCACGGTGCGCGGTGGGGCAGGCACGGTGACGTGGAGCTCCCGTCTTCAGCGAACACTGGACGCCCCTTCTCTGGCAGCGGGGCTCGCGCCCCTGACCTGTGTGTATGGCGTGATGTGCACCGTGTGGCTGGCCAGGTTCCCCTTGGCCATGTCCCTTGACAAAGCAGTCTGAGGTTTTCAGAGCCCGCCCCGGCATGACCTCACCCTGGTGCTGCAGTGTTTGTCACGCTCGGCCAGACCAAGGGGCAGACACTGCTGCCCCTGCCGCCCTCAGACGGCGCACAGGAGGAGGTGGTTCTGCAGGACAAGGATAAGATCCACATCTTGGAGAGCGCAGTGGTGACCTGGACGCGCCAGATCAAGCAGGTGCTCAAGGCAGACCCAGAGGCAGCCTTCAAGGTGAGTAGGCGTGACCCCTGCAGCTAGGCTGTGCACGCAATTGAGCATATATTGTAGCATCATTGCACGACACGAGTGCACAAGAGCCGGCTCAGGCTTCCATCTTGGCCAAGGCACTGATCTGGCCTCCTTCTGGCTGACACCTTCCTATGCTGACACCCCTCCTCTACAGCAGCTTCCAGACTCTTGCCCCTTGCATGACTGCAGGAGCCAGGGCAGTTCCCAGGGCCCCTGAAGGAGCTGGACTTCTGGAATGAGCGTTCGGTCAACCTGAGCAGCATTCACCAGCAGCTGTCCAGCGACCGCATCCGCAAGGTGGTCAAGGTACTGGAGCTCGCCAAGAGCACATACTACCCGGCCTTCAACAGGTGCGCACTCAGTGCCGCAGTCGCACCGGAACACATGCAACCACGCATTCCATTGTCTACATGATGTTGGCGGCAGAGGCCAGCAGGCAGCCAGATTGGTGTTCCAGCTGAGTTGCTGCATCTTTAGCATGGTGAAGCACACCGTGCCTGTCTCCTGCAGCATGCCTGGCATGCGCTGGCAGCCGGCAGCCGGCAGGCACTGACCTTGATGTCTCTGTCGTGCTTGTTGCAGGCTTTTCAGGGAGGTGGAGACAGCTTGCCTGGAGGCAAACGACAATGTCCGTTTCCTCAAGCCGCTGCGCAAGTACTTTGAGAAGCTCAACGGCATGGATGACTTCACTGGTGAGCAGGTGCTCGCCTGCTCAGCTGGCTGGCAGTAGCGATTCCAATGATCGATGTCTTTTACACCATCACAAACATCTTGCGCTGGTGCCTTCTGCTGGTCGAACGCACCTCTTTGTACAATGTGTTCTGGTACCGAGCTGCAGCTAAAGCTTGAAGACGACTTTTGGCTGCAGGCCTGACGGAGCTGTTCAGGCCTATCTTCCACACTCTGCTGCTGATCTGGAAGCACAGCCGTTTTTACAACACTGCGGGGCGTCTAGTAACACTGATCAGGGAGGTCTGCAACGACCTCATCATGCAGACCTGCAAGTTCACTCCAGGTGGGAGCCCCGCTGCTGCTGCCTGCCTGTTGGCCTCTGTGCAGCACAGCGCATGGCTGGAGCTGTTGCCAAGCTGGCCATTTTGGGCACAGAGGTCGCTGTTGCACTCACACTGCCCCAGGAAACTGACACTCATACGCTGGCTTTGCCACCCACCAGGCAGTTAGCTCAACACCTGGCTGCTGGCTTGCCCCTGCAGGCCCTGAGCTGATGCAGATGGAGCCTCAGGAGGCAGTCGATAAGCTGCGCCTGACGTTGAAGGTCCTGGGCACCTTCAAGAGCTTCTACTTTGACTACAAGTCCCGGTCCATGAGCGAGACGCCCACCAACCCCTGGAAATTCCAGAACAGTGCTCTGTTCAGCAGGCTGGATGCCTTCCTGGAGAGGTGCCATGATGTGCTGGACCTGAGCCAGACTGCTTTGCAGTTCAACAAGCTGGAGAGGGTTGAGATCGGTGGCACCAAGGTGGGCGTGCAGATGTCAAGCCGAGCAGCCCCTGTGATTTTGTCCCTGCTGCTGGCTTTTGCTGGCACCACTGCACCCTGCAGGGCTTGCTTCCCTGATTTTGATACTTCTGCATTGCACAATCGCCAGTCCTGCCCCAGAGTGGCATCGCCAGCAGCAGGACCTCTGTTCCCTGGTCGTGATCCAGCGCTGTGCAGCACTGGATCGCCGTCTCACCCAGAGGTGGCTGCACTGCAGGGCAAGACGCTGACGACCAGCATCAAACAGATCTTCAGCGACTTTCAGGCCGCAGCTGAGAAGTTTAAGAATCTTGGCTATGACACCATGAACGTGGATGCCAAGCAATTTGACATCGACTTCTTCGCTTTCCGTAGCGTCATCAAAGAGCTTGAGAGGAGGCTCGGGGCTGTCATTGTGCAGGCAGGCGCTGCCAGCCCTGCAGGCACCTGTGTTGCTTGTGGGCTCGTTTGTTGTGTGCCATTGAGCTTTGTTGCTGGCTACTGCTCTGGGGACTGTCCTTGTACAGGCATGGGGTGAAGCACTGACATGCCTGTCCTGCTTGGTTGAGAGCTTGCACTCTCCCTGCTCAAGCCATTCATGTGTCACGCAGTGTCTGTGACTGACTGGGTCACATCTCCCAGGCTGCGCTGCACGCGCTGCAACCTCATGCTGGGCTGCTCCAAGGACAAGCTCACACTGTGCAGGCCTTTGACGACTGCACAACAGTCTCGTCCATCTTCAAGCTGTTGGACAGCTTTGAGGGCCTGCTGGACCGCGAGGTCATTGCGGCCGACCTGGAGCGCAAGTACCTGGAGCTGGTGCGAGGGTATGGCCTGGATCTCAGGGAGGTGGCAGATATCTTCCATGAGAACCAGGCACACCCTATCCTGCACCGCAATGTGGCGCCCCACTCTGGTCGCGTCATCTGGATCAGGGGGCTCAAGGAGCGCATTGCAGGTCAGGATCGGTGCAATTCTCGTCTCCCCCTCCGGTGTCTGTGGCCTGACTGCGCCGCTAGTGCATTGCGCTTGCTGCAGTGCTATGCCTGGCAGATGGGACCAGCCTTGAGGCTCTGCGCACGACTTGTCCTGGTCTACACGCCTCTTCAGCGCTGCTCTGCTTGCTAAATGCGGCTTGCTGAGTCTAGCAGCCGGGTACTGCTGCTGTGCGGCCCACTGGCTGTGCTAGGCTGTAAAGCGAGGCTGGCTGCTCAAGCCTGGTGCTGTGATGCCTGTAGGGCCTATGGAGAAGGTGCATGGCCTGCACAGGCTGGTTCTAGAGACAGAGGAGGCCAGGAGCATCATGCAAGCATACGACAAGCTCATGGCCGACATGGATGCATATGAAAAGGCAACCGTGCAGGACTGGTGCAACCTCATCTCAGCCATCTCAGACCAGAAGCTGAAGCAACCGCTCATGCGTTATGAGCAGAGGGTACGCAGCGCATGACTATTGCAAAGCTGGCTGTGATCTGCTTCTCATCCTTGCAGCCTGTCAGCAGTGTGCGGCCACCTTGTCATCCAGTCTGTCCTTGCAGCCTGGCTGCTCTGCTGCTACTGGCAGCCTGACAGCGGTGTGGATGCCTGCAGCAGTGCCCCTGCGCCTTTGAGCAGCCGCAGCTCCCTGAACATTGCACCTGTGCTTCTGCAGCCTGGAGACGCCCTTCCGCTATTGAGGGTCAATTTTGACCCCGCACTTGTACGCCTGCTGCGCGAAGTGCGCTACTTTTTGCTGCTCTCCAACCTGCCCATGGCCGTTCCAGACAATGCCCTGAAGGTGATGTGCGGTCTGTCGCCCTGTTGCTTAGAAATAACTGTGCGCGAAGCAATCCACCTGAGGGCAGCTGCAGGCGGCCATCAAGTACTGCCATGCCATGTGCTGGTACTTCGGGCCTGGGCCCTTGCACCTCTTGCAATCACCCTGCGGCTTTGTTGCTGCACATCCTGTGGAGAAGCCCTGCCTGTTGACAGCATCTGCTGAGCTGCAGATCTATGAGCGTGTGGACATGTTCAGGCAGCAGATCGGCAACCTGGACCTTACTGTCGGCATCTACAACAGCGTGCAGCGCACCATGCTCAACGTGGAAAAGCCGCTCGTTCTGCAAAAGATTGAGGCTGTGGATGCAGCCCTCAAGAAGGGCCTTGCGGTGAGCGCTGGCACTTGGTTGGTGCAGGCTGCAGTGTGTCACCTGCAGGTGTCAGCTGCAAGACATGGCAACAGCAGCGCTTTTGCACTCAGCCTCACATTAGTCTGAGTGTTCACTGGTCTGCAGGCCCGATTGAGATTGCCTACCCACTCTGGCCATCTGCAGGTGTTGAACTGGAACAGTCACCACATTGATGACTACATTCTGGAGGTCATGACTCTTGTGAAGGACGTCAATGAGACGCTGGCCACCATCAAGGGCAACGTGAAGCGCACAAGCGAGGTGCTGGCTGCCTGGGGTGCCAACCCCATGTTTGATAGGAGAGAGGGCAAGGTGAGGCCAATGCACAGTCCTTATGTTCTTATCCCCTGCTTGCATTGGGCAGCTCAGCATCCAGGCAGGACGGCATCTGGCCTGAGGCCAGCCCTTCAGCTCCTGCATGACAAGCACGTGGCTTCGCCTGCCTGCAGGTCTACAGCTACGAGGAGCTGCGGACATCAGTCAGGGAGGTCATCTCTGCGCGGCACAGTGCGATCAACGATGGCGGCAAGGAGGTCAGCCAGAGCTTGAAGCCATGCACCAGCTTGTGCAATCGCTCATGTGTGTATGGCTCAGCAGCTGTCTCTAGGTCCTGAGCAGGCTGTGTTGTGCCGTGAACGCTGCAGGTGGCTAAGCTGCTGTCCAACAGCAATCGCACCCTCAAAGTCAGCAAGGGCGCTCCAGCATGGAAGGCATATGTGGACTACATTGGCGACATCCTGATGGATGGCCTCTCGCAGTGCATCATTGCCTCCGTGCAGCGTTTGTACTCTCAGGTTGGGCCGCCGCTCTCTGTGCTTGTCCAGCTGTGGCGCATCAGCTGCTTGATGATACCAGCCCAGCTGTGCAGCCAGCATGAGGAAGCCATCCAGAGAAGCAGAGCTTGCAGCAGTCAGGCCAAAGTTGCATCACAGCAGCCTTTAGGCAAAGACCTGATGTCGCCCACCATTCAGCCTTGCCACTGAGCTAATCGCAGCCAGCCCCAGTTGCCCATGCTCAACCCCCAGAGGTGTTCTCAGAGAGCTTTACGATGCAGATTGAGCCTGAGAGCATGGCCAAGCATGAAGTGGCGCCCTTGCTGGAGGTTCAGCTTGAGCTGGTGGTCCCTGATATCGTATGGCTGCCAGAGCTCAGCTCTGATGCCAGCGCCCGCGGCGTCCGTGACATGCTCAACACCTGGCTCAAGTCCTTCCTTGACATTGCCACCCTGATCAAGCGGCTGGACACTGGAGAAGGTGAGTGTCAATTGCTCCCATAGATCCGCTTGTGGATGCACAGGCACTGGGTTGCAGCCAAGCCTCATCAGTGTGTCCTAATGAGAGCTGCCTGCCCCTTGTGCTGGGTGCTGCCAGGCCTGTCCTGCGCAGAGTGGCATGACTGCTCTCTGCCCACACCTGGAGAAACGCTCCTAGCACCAGGGCCTACTCCCATGCTGCAGGGAACTATGCCAAGGAGCTGGAGGAGGACTACCTAGTGTATGATGCCATCAGCGAGGTGCAGGCAGTTGTGCTGGCCAATGAGGGGAAGTGCAACACCTTCCGTCAACAGTACTCCCGCTTTGAGTACCTCTGGAAGAAAGACCTCACAGCCAGCCTGCAGGTCAGACCTGCCGTTGCAGTCAGCAGCTGTGGCAGCCTGCACTTGCAGCAGTCATGCTGTAGCTGCTACCGGCCAGCTGGGCTGCTCCCTTTGCATATTGGCAGGTCTGGCACAGGCAGACTGCCACGCCAGCAGCAAGCAGGCTGACCTTTCCCCTTCTGGCATGCTGCTTGTTGTACAAGTTGTCTTGCTGCCACAGCGTGCTGAAGAGCACGCTGGACTTGTGCAGGAGTTTCTAAATGCTGAGGGAAAGCAGGCAGAGGATGGCAATAAGGAAGATCCCACCCTGGACCGCTTCGAGGCTGAGATAGCTAAGTACAAGGCGGTCCAAGATGAGATTCAGGTATGAGTTGCACATGACTTCTTGCTTAACGTGCACTGCCTTCTGCCACTGCAAGGTTCCTCTTGCCTTTATGCGTCCCTGCGTGGCTGCTGCTTTTCTGCTGGGGTCATGCTGACCTCGACCCCCATACTATGCCTGCCTGCCTGCTATTGCTGCAGGGCTTGCCAACCAGTGCATCAATCGGCTACATCAAGATAGATGCCAAGCCCATCAAGCAGGCGCTCAGCACCTGGGTGACCAAGTGGATCTACCTGTACACGCGTTACCTCCAGGACAAGGTGAGGCTGCTGCTGTGCCTCACAGCGGCAGGTTCTCATCAGAACCTGCTTATTAGCAGCGCTGCCTGCTCTAAAAGGCAGCTGCAGCCTGCTTAGCTCCCTCAAATTGCTGCTCCCTGATGTCTGTTTGAGACTGATCTGCCATCCTGCAGGTGAATAACAACATGGACGAGCTTTTCCGTTTCATCCAGAACAGCACAAACACCCTGGACCTCAAAGTCGGAAATGAGGCTGCGTCGGAGGCGCCTGCTGACGCACTGCCTGCAGAGGAGGAGACCCCTGAGAGCAAGCAGGCCAAGGCGGATGAAACACGCAAGGCACTATTTGCCATCATGAGCTGCATGCGGGACATGCGCAAGCGGGAGACTCGGACAGGTCAGCTGGGTTTGGGGTGGCTGCATCGCTCTGCCTTCCTAGCTGCAGCCTTCTGAAAGCGATGTTTGGGCAGTTCTGCAAGAAATTGTCATAGGCAAGAAGCTTTGGCATGCAGCTTTCGCTGTCTTCTCCTTTGAGCCCCTGCCACCAGAGTTTTTACATCTGCCATGTGACTCTACTGCAGATAACATGTTTGAGCCTCTGCGCGACACTGTTGCGCTGCTGGCGAAGTTCGGCATCACCATGAGCGAGACCGTCCTCAAACAGCTTGAGGACGGGCCCCTGCAGTGGAAGGGTTTGAAAAAGAAGATGTTCCAGAGGTGAGGCATGTACCCTGATCTGCACAGCCAGTGGCAGGACCTAAGGAACTGCAACTAATTATCCAGCTTGCCGGTCAGCCTCTCAGGCAAATCTTAGACAGAGCAGTGCCTGCGCAGGCTACTGTAGTGCCCCCTGGACACCTGCAGGCAGGAGCAGCTTGCATCCTTGCAAGCACCACTTATCGCTGCCTGTGGCTCTTGTGATTTCAGGGCAGCCCTCATGCTTGCAGGCGTGAGCAGCTGGCGCCTCTCCAGCAGGCAGAGGCCATTGAGATCAGGCGCAAGAGTGATGCCTTTGGGGAGAAGGTGGAGGAGTTCCGCAGATTCTTCCAGCAGAAGGCGCCTTTCAGCGTGCCTGGTGGCGAGCTCAAGCTGGAGCATGTGAGCCAGCGCCTGCACATGGCAACTGCTGCCATGCTGGATTGCTGCAGGCGGCTGCTAGGGTGCTCTGAGTGAGCATAGCAGCCCTATGCAGTGATGAGCGCATAGCTTGAGCATGTGAGAAACTGCTCTGCACTGTAGTTGCCCAGCTAGAGGGTACACCTCTGGTTTCGGGAGTGCCCCTTTGTGAGATGCAGCTTCTGGTGCCCTGCTCACAAGAGGTACAGTTGCGCCAAGAAACCCTGCTTCCTGATACATTTCAGCTGTGCCCTGCAGGTCCAGCCATCGTACTTGATGCTGGATGCATTCCACCATGGCCATGTGGAGGGCCACATGAGCGTGACCAGCATCATGGCTGAGAGCGAGCACTTGCGAGAGAGCCAGGATCTGTTTGAGCTATATGTCTCAGACTACATCATGCTCACCCGGTGCAAGGTCAGCTGAGTAGCAAGTTCACAGAGAACCCTCCCCTGGTGGGCCATCCCAACTGTGGCTGTGCCACGCATGCTCTGAGCTCTGCCTCAGGCTGCACAGAGATCTTCAGCGTGCCTGGTGGCCTGCACCATCCTGGTTGGCCGCAGACCCCTTATGCTCTCTTTCTTGGCTGCTGCAGGAGGAGCTGGGCTACCTCAAGTCCCTGTGGGACATGGTGGCAGCCGTGATGTTCACGTTCACTGACTGGTATGCCACACTGTGGGACAAGATCGATGTTGACTTCCTGGTTGAGGAGACCAAAAAGCTCACCAAGGACATCAAGCAGCTCAACAAGGCTGTCCGGAACTATGAGGTCTACAGGTGCGTGCTCCCGCAGCTGTAGGCAGTTGCCTGCCATTGCATCCAGGCTGCAGCTGAACAGGTAGGGCATTGGGCATGCCTGCTGCCGCTGCAGCAGCATGCATTGACTTCTCGCTGCTTTTAGAGAGCATCCGCTGCCTTGTGAACCAGCAGCACCCTGCTTTGCTTTTCAGGCTTTGAGCAGCCACAATCACAGCCTTATCCGGGTGCAGGCTTTTGGAGGAGACACTCAAGGCCATGCTCACATCCTTGCCGCTGGTGTCTGACCTGCACCACCCTGCTATGCGTGAGCGCCACTGGCAGCAGCTCATGAAGGTGAGTCCCTTCGCTTGCAAGAAGCTGAGCTGGCTCCTGTGAGGCAACAGGCCTACACGTGCTTGTTTTGAAGTTCCTGCTGCTCTAAGCTGCTCCACTAAGCATGTCCTGTGCCTGCAGGCCACCGGCAAAAACTTTGTCATGGACAACAAATTCAACTTGGGCAATCTGCTCAAGCTGGAGCTGCACAACTATGTGGACGCCTGCAGGTGACAGCTGCACCTGCATGCATGACTGCAGGCAGCCTGCAACCTCTGATGACTGGTGCTGAGGATGTGTCTGTCTGGCCTTGTGATGTCAGACTGCCACCCCTGCTGACTGAGGCTGAGCCAGTGTGTATCTGGCCTGTTGCTGACATACAAACAAAATAATAGCTGGCCAAAGCTACTTTACTGTTTGGCTGTTGTTGAGCTGCTTACTGCTGCACTGGACGTGACAGCTGGTCATTCATGCTGAGGCTAGCTCTGCCTGGCTGCAGTGAGATCGTAGACAGAGCTCAGAAGGAGCTTATAATTGAGAAGGCTCTGAAGAAGATTGAGGAGACGTGGGTGTCTCTGAACCTGACCTTCTCGCCCTATCAGGACACTGACAATGTCCAGATGACAGTGGAGGATGTCATCACTGAGGCTCTGGAGACAGACAACTTGGCGCTGCAGAACATGAGCGGCGGCAAATATGTGCAGGCAAGCAAAGATTTCGCCACTGCTGCCGTGCAGCAGGATGATTCACCCTGTGCTCAGCATCCGTGCATCGAGCCCCTCCTGCAATGGTACACACATCATTGGCGAACCCATTAAAGCAGCGGCTGCAGAACTGTGCAGCATTGTGGCTGCATGTGCAGGGTCAGCCCCTGGGTTGCCACGCCTACAGCAGGTATGACCTGCAGCTCAGCAAGCCAGGTTCAGCCTACTGACACTGCTGCATCTAGCAGGGCAATCCAAAGTTCCTGGAGATCGTCACCAACTGGCAGCGGAAGCTGGGCACTGTCGATGTGGTGCTGAACACCTGGCTGGATGTCCAGAAGAAGTGGCAGGCACTGGAGTCCATCTTTGTGGGCAGCGCCGACATCAGGGTGCAGCTGCCAGAGGACTCCAAGCGCTTTGATGCCATCAATGCTGACTTCCAGGTGGGTCTAACTGAAGAGAGCTCGATCAGCAGTGTCTGGGAACCACGGGCAAGTGGGCCCCCATACAACATGCTGACTTCAACATCCAGGGCCTGAGAGCCCTGTCTTACCTTATGTGTGTCTGCCGTGTCTGGTCAGGCAGAGAACCAGTGTGAATGGGCCTGCCACTCTGCAGGCAGGCAAAGGATGGCCTGAGCTGATGTGCCAGTGCATGCCCTGCTGCAGGACCTGATGAAGGGTGCCCCTGACACCCCCAATGTAGTGGAGGCCTGCAATATGGAGGGTCGCCAGGAGCGCCTGGATGGTTTGCTGTCCCAGCTGGAGATGTGCGAAAAGGCTCTGCAGGTGTGCTCAGGCTGCTGCTGCCTGCCGAGGTTCAGATGCTCTGCCAAACGCTGAGCCACTGGGGCCTTGCTATCCCAGCTAGAAATGTGCAAGAACCTCTGTAGATGTGCATTCCTGTTATTGCAATGCGCAGCTTGAGGGGCCAGACAGGGCTCACCTTGCTTGACCGTGATGTGGCTGCGCTGTGCCAGCAAGGTTTGGCAGCCCACCCTCTCCTGTCAGGCTGACGATGTGATATACCTGTATGTATGGTCCAGGCAACTGGCTGCATATGGCAGAAGACCAATTGCCAATGCTGCCGCTGGCAAGTTGCTGATGCACAGTCGTTTGTGCACAGGACTATTTGGAGACCAAGCGAGTTGCCTTCCCGCGCTTCTACTTTGTGGCTGCTGCCGACCTGCTGGACATCCTGGCTAAGGGCTCCAACCCGCAGCTCATTCTCAGGTGTGTCTGAGGTTTGCTCTGCTGGTGAGCCAAGCCAATTTCTAAGCAGTGTGCTGCCAGCCTCAGGACTGCCTTGGGGGAGTTTCTGGCGGCCCCTTCAGCTTGCTTGTCCTTCTTTCCATATTGTCTTCAGCAGGACTACGCGCTACCAAGCCAATCTGCTTGCCTGAGTGGTCAGCAGCTTGATGATCAGCAGTTGTGTTGTCCAGCTCTGGCCAGACTTGGGGACGTGTCATGCTTCAGGCACCTGCCCAAGTGCTTTGACAATGTGCACAACCTGGAGTTCAAGAAGGACGACAAGGGAGACCCCACCAAGACAGCTGTGGGCATGTACTCTGGTAAGCACAGTCTTGTGCAGCCTTAGCGCTCCGCACTGCGGCAATCATGCACAAGTGCCCAGGCAGCACTGCCCTCACCAGCACAGCTTTATGAATGAGTTTGTGGCGTCAAGGTGACAAGCTTGCTTCAAATCCTGCCAGTGTGCCGAGGCAAGCTCTGCTGCATTGCAGGCGAGGGCGAATATGTGGCCTTTGCCACAGACTGCAGCTGCGATGGGCCCGTGGAGTCCTGGCTGCAGAATGTGGTGGACTCTATGCGCGCAGCCCTCAGTCATGAGTTCAAGACGGCCATCCCAGCCTACGACGAGAAGCCCAGGTCCAAGTGGATCTTTGATTACAGTGTGCAGAACACCATTGTGGTGTCCCGCACATTCTTCACGCAGGCAAGCACCTGTCTGAGGAGCCTGGCACCGCCAGCTCGACTTGATGTCAAGCAAGCGCCTGGTTGACACCATGCCTCAGATTCAGCAAGAGGCTGGGGGAGCTGTCCACTCACGCTGTTTGCTGGTGCTGCAGGACGTCAACGAGGCCTTTGAGGAGCTCGAGGAGGGCAATGAGGACGCTCTCAAGGTTGGCTGCATGCCTACCTCAAATGCCTACCTCAACATTTGAAACTTGTCCTGGGCCTGCATTGACTGTGTCTCTCGGCTGTGCTTTGAACGCACTCCCTCCTGTGCCAGCGCCAGCCACCTCTGCACAGTTCACTCCACCAGATGACGAGATACCCAGCTCTGCTGTGGCCATGTCTGCAGGCCACCTTTGACAAGCAGGTTCACCAGCTCAGCGACCTGATTGACATCATCAACGGTGAGCTCACCAAGAATGACAGGAAGAAGCTCATCACGCTCTGCACCATCGACGTGCACGCCCGCGACGTGGTGCAACGCCTGATTGACGAGCGCGTGGAGAACATGTCCTGCTTCCAGTGGCAGAGCCAGCTGCGCTACTACCAGAATGAAAAATCCAAGGAGGCGCAGGTGGGCCCGCGACTCCCTAGCCAGACTGGTCTGTAGTCACCACTAGCCACAGTCTGATGAGGGCATAGGAGAGACACTGCAGCAAGCCAGCAGGGCTTCAGGGTGCATCACAGCAGCACTTCTAGCAGCAGCAGAGCTCAGGCGGAAGGCTGTGCTATTTCACGTACAATATGCAGTGTCATCATGCATATCACCGGCACAGACAGCAGCAATGCTGCTTAGAAGGCTGCATCAGCTGCCTGAGGAACGCTGCTGCTCAAGTGGCTGTACTCAGCAGCTGCACCTTGCTGTGTATGCTTTCAGCAGTGCTGCTCAGGTGGCCGTCGTCTGCAGCCTGACGCAATAGCTGAGCCTAACCCTGGCCCTGCAGGTCAACATCTGCGATGCTGAGATCAAGTACACCTACGAGTACATTGGCAACTGTGGCTGCCTCTGTATTACACCCCTGACAGACAGGTGCTACATCACGCTGACTCAGGCGCAGAGGCTGGTGCTGGGTGGTGCTCCAGCCGGCCCGGCAGGTGAGCCACTTGCACCTTCTCAGTGATAACATTATCATCTGCTGCTGCTGTATGTATTGATTGCCTGGCCTATGCAAGCATCACCTACATGCTGCTGTATGCACCTGCCAGCTGTGCATGCAAGCAGCCATGTCCATTGGCTTTGCCCTGGCGTGCAGGCACTGGCAAGACAGAGAGTACCAAAGATCTGGCCCGTGGTTTGGGAGTGCAGTGCTATGTCTTCAACTGCAGTGACCAGATGGACTACAAGGCCATGGGCCAGGTAAGCACCTGACCTTCAGCATGTTGCAAAAAAGCAGAGCATTGGCATGCTGCGGGCCCCTGAGCTCTGTGCTATCGTCCAGAGTGCTCGGGGCATGCCGGTGAAAAGTGTGAGTGTTCCTGCTGCAGATTTACAAGGGTCTGGCCCAGACCGGAGCCTGGGGCTGCTTTGATGAGTTCAACCGCATCCCAGTGGCAGTGCTGTCTGTGTGCTCCACACAGTACAAGGTGGGTATGTCCACCTCAAGGTCCCCAGGCACAGCAACCTCAGGGTTTTAAGAATGATTTCATTGTGCACTTTGTCACACTGCTGTCCTGCTCAGGCTGATGCAGCTGTATCAAAGGAAGTGGCACTGCACAAGTCTGCAGGACTCAGCTTGCAACCCTGAGCAGCATCCCCTCCAGGACGCTGGTATCTGTCGCTGGCATGCGTCAGCGATTACAAAGGCACACAGCACACTGCTGGCCGTTTGCTGAGCACTTTCTAGATGCTTAGATTGCTCTCTCTCAGTGCAGACTGTGCTGGATGCACTGCGTGCTCGCAAGGAGCGCTTTGTCTTTGAAGAGGTTGAGGTGTCCCTCAAATCCACTGTCATGGCCTTCATCACCATGAACCCTGGCTATCCAGGGCGCGCAGAGCTGCCTGAGTCCCTTAAGGCAAGCTCCCTGCAACTGAAGCATCAGTTGTGCTTCAGTGTGGCACCCTTGCACAGCAGCTCCTTGTGGTAGAGAACGTTGCTGTATCAGATGTGCAGCTGCGTCTTGGTGCAGCAGCCATTTGCATCTGCACAGCTGTGCCGAGCTGATATGCGCATCTTCCTCATGCAGGCACTTTTCAGGCCAGTGTCCATGTGTGTGCCAGACCTGGCGCTGATTGTTGAGATCATGCTGATGGCAGAGGGCTTCAACATGAGCAAGCTGCTCAGTCGCAAATTTGTCATCTTGTACAAGCTCTGCGAAGACCTGCTCTCCAAGAGCAAGCACTATGACTGGAAGCTGCGTGCCATCAAGACCACCCTGTATGTGGCTGGTGGCATGAAGCGTGCAGCTCCAGAGCTGTCAGAGGACAAGGTCAGCACATGCTGAAGCGAGTAAAACCCTGGGTGCTGTATAACAGCCTTCTTCCCTGAGACACACTTTGCCAGCGCTGTGTCCATCTGTTGGCCAGCACTAGTGGCGCATAACCTCTTTGTTTCCATGCTGTCAACAGCACATGGTGCCTGCTGTACCCTGACCCTTCAGGTCACGCTGGCCTTGCTTCCAACCCTGCCAACCTGTGTGCAGGTATTGCTGCGTGCTCTGCGGGACTTCAACCTGGGCAAGCTGACGGCTGACGACACTGGCATCTTCATGGGCCTGCTGAATGACCTCTTCCCCAAGACTGTTGAGCTGGTGCCGCGTGCCATTGACAGGGAGTTTGAGGCCAAGGTGACCGCATGCATTGGCATGCGCTGCTTTGACATCCTGTTTGCAGGCGCTGTCTCACCCCTAACAGCTGTCCAGTGAGCTCACCTGCTGCAAAAATTCTGGGTACTCATATTGCTGCCTGCTCTGTGTCCCCCCAGGCCTCCTCTTGGCGGCATGCAGTTCGAGCTTGACCCATCTCCTGCTTTGTCCCACAGGTGAAGGAAGCTGCATTGGAGCTGGGCTACCAGCCCGACGAGACCTTCTGCCTCAAGATCAGCCAGCTGCGTGAGATCTTTGTGGTGCGGTGGTCTGTCTTCCTCCTAGGCCCCGCTGGGTGCGGCAAATCAGCCATCTGGAAGACCCTGATGCGTGCCCAGCAGAACTTTGGCGAGAAGACCATGTTCAAGCCTATCAACCCCAAGGTGAGCTGGAGTGCCAGTCTCTGTCGATGACGCAAACTGCCTCAGTCCAAGTCACAATTGTCCTGTTGTACTTTCATGGTAGTGTTCCTGGGCCAACCTCATGACCGCCATCAGGGCAGCACCAGAGTTTGTTGTGAGAGCTGGTTTACCTGCAGCCATTGACCAACAATCACCTGCCTGTGCAGATTGTGACGTGCACCAAGCTTGATGGCCACTCAAACCTTGAGCGCTTTGCTGCAAGGCTCCGCTCTCCTCAGTCTTAGGTTCAGCTGCTACCTGTCCCACCTGCAGGCTGTCACCCGCAATGAGCTGTATGGCTTCCTGCACCCCAGCACGCGTGAGTGGAAGGAGGGGCTCATGTCTGTCATCTACCGTGACATGTCCAACAACAAGACCAACAAACACCAGTGGATTGTGCTGGACGGCGACATTGATGCTGAGTGGATCGAGTCCATGAACACGGTCATGGACGACAACAAGATGCTCACGCTGGCCAGCAATGAGCGCATCCCCCTAAGTGCCAGCATGCGCCTGCTGCTGGAGATCAATCATATGAACCACTGCAGCCCTGCTACAGTGTCTCGTGGTGGCGTCATCTATGTCAACGCTGATGATGTGGGATGGAAGCCGGTGAGCTTGTGGCGCGTTCAGCCTGCCAATCGGGGGACACCATGCGCTGCAGCTGCATGAGCGTCCTCCTGCTGTGTGTGTGCTGCCGCTGTGCTCATGCTCATGCTGTGGCTGAAAGGGGGAGTGCTGGGCAGCAGTTGCACATGTGCTGCTGACTGCAGGGTGGTCTGGGATGCATGGACACTGGCTTGTCTGGGACTGTGCTTGCCGCTGGCCCCACTTCTGGCATCATTCGTGCCTGCAGGCTGTGGACAGCTGGATTGAGAAGCTGGACGCCACAGAGTTCCGGCCCTTGCTGACCACCCTGTTCGCCCGCTACGTCGACGCCACTCTTGAGCACTGCCGCCGCAACTTCAAGTATGTGGTCCCTGTGCCAACCATCAGCCAGGTCATGTCCATCTGCAAGATTCTGGAGAGCATTCTGCCTCAGGTGAGCATGAATGTGCCGCTGTCAGGTGCGGCAGCACCCAATCAGGGAGTGCAGCAAGCATGGCCAGCTCTGTGTTGATCTGATGTTTGGGAAGGCTTGTCCTACCCCATGCCAGGCTGCATGCCTTTCCTTGGACCCGCTGGATGCTGGCAGCAACTGCGACCTGGCATCATGCAGGAGACTGTGCGTGGCGCCCCACCACCAGACAAGAAGCTGCTGGAGTATCAGTTCGTCTTTGCCTGTGTGTGGGCCTTTGGTGGCTGCATGCTGGTGGACAAGGTGTCTGACTACCGCACCCAGTTCAGCAAGTGGTGGGTGTCAGAGTGGAAGAACGTTCAGTTCCCTGAGAAGGTGAGAGGCTGCCGGTGCCAAGCCACTGCTCTTACTGTACAGACCAGGCTAGCTGCTGCAGTTCTTGGTTGTTGCCTATGCAGTCTGCCTGCTCTGTCAGCAGCCTTCCTTGAGGTGTCCTTGCTTGTACCTGAGCAAGGCTGTTGCTGCTGCACCATGCATGGCGCCCCTTTGCTGCAGGGACTGGTGTTTGACTACTTTGTGGATGAGGCATCTGTCTCCATGGTGTCTTGGGAGACCAAGGTGCCACAGTTTACCTATGTGCCGGACAATTTCAGTGGCCTGTTTGTGCCCACAGTGGACACAACCAGGCTGACCTGGTTCCTGGACACACTTGTGGCCAAGAAGCACTTTGTCATGTTTGTGGGCAACACAGGTGCGCGCTCTGCTTTTACTGTACAGCCACGCACGCCTAGAAAGGTGCAGCATCTGCTGCTGTCGTGATGCACAGCCTGCATGGACCTTCTGCGTACAGCTGACGGCCATGCATCTCCGCTGAGCTGCCTAACTGACGTGCCCACTGCTGAACCCTCACGAAATCAAGTGCTGGGCTAATGGCATGTGGCACAGCATGCACTTCACTGAGTCACTGAGCCGCCCTCACCATGTTTGAAATATCTGTGTGCAGGCACTGGCAAGAGTGCCATCATGCGTGACAAGCTGAAAAACATGGACCCTGAGACCATGTGCTTCTCTACCATCAACATGAACTCCTTCAGCGATGCCCCCTCGCTGCAAGGCACACTTGAGCAGCCCCTGGAGAAAAAGTCAGGTCAGGAGGGCTGGCTGTGCTCTAAGGTGGCTGTCTTGCAAGGGGCTTGTCCCTGGTTGATTCCGTGACAAAGTCTTGTTGCCTTGCATTGCCAAACAGAGCTGCACACCAGCAGCATGGCTACTGTCTCTGCGCTGCGGCTAGGCTGCAACTAGCTGCTGAGCTCAGTGGACATCTCTGGTGCAGGCGTACGCTTTGGCCCACCTGGTGCCAAGCGCCTGGTGTACTTCGTGGATGACATGAACATGCCTTTTGTGGACAAATACGACACCCAGTCAGCCATTGAGCTTATCAGGCAGAGTGTGGACTACCGGGGCTGGTATGACAAGGTAAGGAGCTGACAACCTTGGCAGCCAGCACCTGTGCCTGCTTGCAAATCACAGCACCTGCCTGACTGGTCCAGCCCCCAGAATCTGTCGGCTGGTCGCTTGGCACTGCGATCCTTGAAAGATGGCAGAATCCTGTGGGGCAGCTTGGAAACCATTGCACACTGCCACCCTGCACGTGGGGTCGGCTTCATTCTGATGTGCTCTTGTGCACTATCCTGCAGGTCAAGATCGTCCTGAAGGAGGTCACAAACACTCAGTACTGTGCCTGCATGAACCCCACAGCAGGTTCCTTCACCATCACCCCCCGCATGCAGCGCCACTTCGTCACATTTGCAGTGCAGATGCCCACCACAGACATCGTCAGGTGAGCACTGCAGCCCCAACTGAAGGCATGCACTCTGTCATGGCAGTTTTGGCATGGATGTTCTTTATCTTGCTTGCCTGCAACCTGGCTCCCAGAGGTGGCACAGCATAACGTCAGGCACAGCAGTCCTGGCCAAGCATTGTGTGTGTTGCATGCAGATCCATCTACTTTGCCATGGTTGATGGGCATCTGCAGCAGCAGAGCTTTGACTCTGAAGTCATCAAGCTGTCGGGCAAGTTGGTGGATGCTACGATTGAACTGCACCGCCACGTCATGAACAACTTCCTGCCTTCTGCCGTCAAATTTCACTACCAGTTCAATCTGCGAGAGCTGTCCAGCATCACACAGGTAGGCTGCACTGAATATTGCATCAAAAGTGGCCATGGCTGCCCTTTGTGCTGCATATGGGTGCTTGTGCTCATCATGCACAACCCCTGGCACAGCTCTCTTTGTCCAGCCAGAGGAGCTGAGCAGCAGTGAGAGCACCCTGTCTGCTGGGCCAGGGGTGGGCAGCTGCCCTGCTAGCTAAAAGGATGTACTGTTGCTGCCAGCAAAGCATTATCCTATCTGCTGATCAGTCCTGCAGCATGACACATGTGTATGCAGGGCCTGCTGCGCATGAGCAAGGACTTCTACAAGGAGCCCACCAAGGTGGTACGTCTGTGGGTGCACGAGGCCGAGCGCGTGCTGTCTGACAGGATGATCAGCGATGTGGACATGGTGAAGTTCAGTGAATTCAGAGTCAACGTCACCAGGAAGTACTTTGACGAAGTGAACCAGGTGGGCTGGTATGACACCTATGCATTTGATGCCCACGTCACCTGCCGCAGAACAGTGTTTGTACTGTGCCTGCCATGGCAGTCTGCAGCAGTGCTGCTTGGGCTGCAGGCTGGTTGTGGAGCACCAGAATTGCATGCACACGTGCAATAGCTGCCTGGGCATTTGGGCTCCTCATCAAATGCAAAGGTGCCAAGCCCCTCTGTGTGCAGACTGAGGTGGAGGCCCGCCCCCTGCTCTTCAGCAACTTCATGACAGTCACAGCCGATGACTCGCCTGTCTACAACAATGTACCCAGCTTTGACGCCCTGCGCAAGACTCTTGATGAGAAGCTTGCAGAGTACAACGAGTCCAATGCGGTGCGTAATCTGCTTCTCTCTGTCTTGCTTGCCCGCCGCAGGCTGCAGGCAGCAGGCTTTCAGCCAGCCAACCTGCTCTTCTAACCTTGACGCACGCTGTTGGCTGCCGAGCTCCTGTGACATTCAGCGCTCAAACTCCTGTGTGCCGAGCAGAGAGTCCTGCTGCACCTCTTGGTGAAATGCTCACCCAGCAGGAACGCAGGCAGGTGCCCATCTGCAGAGCATATTCCCAGGCTGCCCACCCGTCAGCCTCGGACATGTCTGACACGACTGCTGCCCAATTGCAGGTGATGGACCTGGTACTGTTCCAGCAGGCCATGGAGCATATCTGTCGTATCACACGCATCATCTCGCAGCCACGTGGCAATGCCATGCTGGTTGGTGTGGGTGGCAGCGGCAAGCAGTCGCTGGCCCGCCTGGCCAGCTTCATCTGCGGCTATGAGACCTTCCAAATCTCGGTCTCCTCCTCCTATGGCGTCCAGGACTTCAAGGAGAACCTGCTGGCTTTGTACACCAAGGTCAGTTGCCGACGCCAACTGGCCCTTTGCTGCAGCTGAAGTGCTTGGAGACCCATTCATATGGCCTGGGAGGCCTGTCCAGGGTCAGGCATGAGCGTCAGCAGGCAAACTCACGCAGGGGTCAACATGACATGCATTTAGGCCCAGCAGCTACACAGTTGCTCAGTGAAGGCAGGACTTCATGGCTGTGCCAGGTCTTGCATTCATGCGGCAAGTAACCGGCCTGCAGGCTGGCGTGAAGGGCATCCCCATCACCTTCCTGATGACCGACAACCAGATTGTCAAGGAGAAGTTCCTGGTGTACCTGAATGATTTGCTGTCCACGGGCTACATTGCTGACCTCTGCACCCCGGAGGACAAGGACAACTTCAGCAATAGCGTCCGCGGCGAGCTAAAGCAGGCTGGCATCATGGACACGCCTGAAAACTGCTGGGATTACTTCATCGACAAGGTGAGCAGGCAGCCTGCCAGCAGATCTTACGTTGCAGAGCCTGCAGCGGGGAGCTGCTGAAGCATGTCTCACAGCAACATGCCTTGGGGAGGTGCTTTGAGCCTGTCTGCTTCATCCAGTTTGGTCCTCAGTGGTGGGCTTGAAGGGCAGCTGACATGTTAGAAGTGTGATGAGTAGGCCCCTAGCACTGTTGCCAGGCATGAGCCCTGTGTTGCCGCAGGTCCGCAAGTACCTGCACGTCGTGCTGTGCTTCTCACCTGTGGGGGACAAGTTCAGGATACGAGCTCGTCAGTTCCCAGCCCTCGTCAATTGTACATCCTTTGACTGGTTCCACACCTGGCCCAGCGAGGCTCTGGTATCTGTGGCAGCACGCTTCCTGGTGGACATCCCCGCCCTTCAGGTGAATGTTGCTGCTCTGATGCTGCCCAGCAAAGTCAGACTTCACCAAAACAATGTCGATTGATCAGCGCCATGTCGACTCAGCGCCTGGGGGCCTCAGATTAATGTTGTGCAGCCGGTCATGCTCACAAACAATCAGTTGAGTTGCTAGTCAGCGCCTCAACATCAAGCGCTTGGGTGCTGCGGCGGATTGTGAGGCCTGCGCGGGCCCCGTGCCTGCCCTTCTGAGCCTACACTTGTCTTGGTGCTGGCCAGGGAGGCTCAGGCCCTGCATGCCCCTGCAGGAGGATGTCCGTGAGAACATTGCCTACCACATGGCCTTTGCCCACCAGTCTGTGGCTGAGGCCAGCAAGCAGTACCTAGAGAGCGTGCGCCGCTACAACTACACTACCCCCAAGAGCTACCTGGAGCTGATCAACCTGTATAAGCAGCTGCTGGGCAGGAAGCGCGATGAGTTGCGCCAGGACAAGGAGCGTCTGGAGAACGGTGTCACCAAGATTGCTCAAGCCAGCGCGCAGGTGAGCTATGGAGGGCCTGCCAGGTGTCGCAGGATGCAGCACTTTGTTGTGCCTTGGCAGCAGGGTGGTTAAGCTGATGCACGGGCCTCTTGTGGCCTGCTTGGAGCTATTGCATCAAGGCGCCTCTGCATGGTGCGCAGCAAGGCTGCTAAAGCCAGTTGCGTGCCAAATGGCCTACGAGAAGATCTTGGGACTTGCATCATCCCTCTGCTACATGCTCTTCTGTGCTGCCTCAGGTGCATGTGCCCGTGAGAACACAGCCTGATGTAATGCAGCTGCACTATGCGTGATACTGCCCTGCTTCGGCCACCTGCAGGTGGCTGACCTGCAAACCAACCTCAAGCAAGAGCAAATCATTGTGGAGGAGAAGAAGACTAAGACTCAGGCTCTTATTGAGACCATTGGGCAGGAGAAGGCTGTGGTGGACCAGGCTGTGGAGGCTGGCAGGGAGGATGAGGAGGCAGCTGCCAAGCTGCAGGTGAGACGTTGATGCAACTGCTCGCCTTGTAGACAGCCACAACTCAAGTACGAGCTACACCATGATCATGTTCAGCCTGCTTAAGCTGCACAGAAGGATGAGTGCAGCTCAGCTGGGTGACGCTAATCTGTCTGGCACTGCAAGTCAGGCATGAGATGCACCAACGCCTTTCTCTGCAGCTGACATGACCAGCAGTCAGCTTGTGATCCTTTCAAGCCGGCAGACTGACGTGCCCCTCACAGGACATCGTCTGACCCCGCCATGTGCAGGCTGAGGTCATTGCCTTCCAAGACGAGTGCACCAGGGACCTGGCCGCTGCAGAACCCATCATCAAGGAGGCAGAGGCTGCCCTCAACTCCCTGGACAAGGGCTCCCTGGGAGAGCTGAAGTCCTTTGGCAGTCCTGCTGCTGAGGTTGTGCAGGTTGTGTCAGCCTGCATGGTGCTGACAGCCCCAGGCGGGAAGATCCCCAAGGTACAGCTGCCGCCGGCATTCGAGCTTCTGAAATGCATGGCCAGCCTCCCAAACGTGCTGCAGTTGGATGCCTGCTGCAACATGCCCACTCATCTGCTGCACCATTGCTGTCATGGGGTTGTGGGGGTCACTGGCTGCATGATGTTGACCTGCTGCGATGTCAGGCTTGTGTCTGCAGATGCCACCTCTTGCCGATGTCACCTTGATACTATTCAGAGTGAAAAGTTTGATTGTGATTGCGGTATGCAGGACCTCAGTTGGAATGCCGGCAAGAAGTTCATGGGCAACGTGGACGCCTTCCTCAAGTCCCTGCTGGCCTTTGACAAAGACAACATTCCCCTGGCATGCGTGGAGAAATGCGAGAAGGACTTCTTGATCAATCCTGGCTTTAACCCTGATGCCATCCGCAGCAAGTCAGGCGCTGCTGCAGGGCTGTGTGGCTGGGTTGTCAACATCTGCAAATACTTCCGCATCTACCAGGTGAGGGTCCTGGCCAATCTGCAGGGTTGAAGCTGGGTCAAAGCGCAAAGGCTTCTCTGCCTGCTGCAAGCAGCTGGCCCCTGCAATGATGCATGGCAGCATGTGTGCACAGACACAGCTGCCGCATGGCAGCTCAGCAGAGGAGCGTCACGCCCCTGCTTGCCAGACGTAGCTGCTGCATGACTGCACAGCCTGCCTGAGACCCAGTCCAAGTCAATCCTGCGTCAGCAGACAGCACATAATTGTTACAAGCCTGCCTGTCTGCACAGGTGGTGGCACCCAAGCGTGCTGCTCTGGCTGAGGCCAACAAGCGCCTGGAGGGGGCCAACAAGAAGCTGACCGGCATTCGCGGCAAAGTCAAGGAGCTGAAGGATCGTGTGGCCTCTCTGGAGGAGAGCCTCATGAAGGTGAGCTCCCAGCCAGAGCAGTGCTCAGTAGCAAGGAGTTGCAGTGAGGCGGCATGTTGCATCGTACTTGTTGAGAGCCAGTTGAGCTGCTAGATGGACCTAGTGACTAAGCATGCAGCACCCAAGCCTTGCGGTGGGTAAGCAGCTGCCATCTGCTGTGCAGTGCAGCATTGTATGAGGTCAGCAGGGCGGCACAAGTTCAGCCACATTGACTGTGTCTCTGCCAGCAATTCTCACAGGCAAGATGCCAACAATCAAAGCTTTTCTGCTGTGCAGGCCACAGAGGACAAGAACAATGCCATTGCACAGGCTGAGAAGACTGCCAACAAGGCCAAGCTTGCTGACAGGCTCATCAACGGCCTGTCAGGGGAGTACAAGCGCTGGAATGAGACCATCACCAAGTTTGGCATCCAGGAAGGTGCGTCCCAGCTGCAATGTTCGCCAGAGGATCCTGTATGCAGCTGGCAGGCGCTCATTAGTGGGCGAGCCATGGCATCAGAGATGCACAGAGGCCTGGCCTGGAGTCCTGGAAGCTGCAGACCCCCTGATCAACATGCTGCCCACCTGGCTGCAGGCAAGCTGGTTGGCGATGCCCTGCTGGCAGCAGCCTTTGTCAGCTATGCCGGACCCTTCAACATGCAATTCCGCAAGCGCCTGGTCACTGAGAAGTGGCTGCCGGACTTGATCGAGAGGGTCATCCCAATGACCACAGGGGTCATGCCCCTGGACATGCTGGCCAGCGATTCAAGCAAGGTGCAGCCTTCATGTCTGCTGTGCTTGACCCTCCAGGGGGCTCAGTCATGCCAGCAGCGTATGCATCCCTGCTCAGGAGTGTTCCCGACTACCAAACTAATCCAGCTGGCTTCTGTACTGGTTGACTCATTGGGGCACAGCCTGGCAATGCAATCGCAGATCTTGCTGGGGCCCCACCTGGACTTCAGCTTCATGCGTGCTCCTGCTGCAGGCCAAGTGGTCAAATGAGGGTCTCATGACAGATGCCCTGTCTGTTGAGAATGGTGCCATCATGACCAATGCCTCACGGTGGTCCCTCATGATCGACCCCCAGCTGCAAGGCATCAAGTGGATCATAAACAAGGAGCAGCCCAATGGCCTCAAGATCATTCAGCAGTCTCAGGCCAAATACATTGACACGGTGGGGCGCTGATCTGTTCAACCTCTGCACTGCTCAGCCACATTCATTGTCAGCAAGCAGGCTGCAGCAGCCACACTGCTCCCTGCAGCTCCAGGCCATCTCCTGCAGATGAGCTTTCTCCTCTAACAAGGGGTTCTGCACATGAGTCGCCGGTCTGAGCAAGAACCTCTTACTTGTTTGCAGGTCATCTCATGCATCGAGAACGGCATTCCCCTCCTCATGGAGAACCTGCCAGAGGACATCGACGCTGTCCTGGACCCCGTCATTGGCAAGCAGACCATCAAGCGTGGCCGCAACCTGATTCTCAAGATTGGTGATGCTGAAGTGGAGTACGATCAGAACTTCAGGTGGGTTATGTCCTGCAGCTGCGCAGGGCAGCGGCTTCTCGGCTGCTAGCTTGCTGGGAGACACAGTTCTGTCTGACTTGCTCTGCACTGATGCCACTGCTCGCTCTGCTGACCTGAGTTGCGACGCTGTGAGTGGTGCTTAGTGTATTTGGCCCTTTGACACCATGCTCCTCTCTGCCTGCAGGCTATACCTGCAGACAAAGCTGGCCAACCCCCACTACAAGCCCGAGATTGCTGCTCAGACCACCCTTGTCAACTTCTGTGTGACGGAGATTGGCCTCGAGGAGCAACTGCTGGCTCAGGTGACGCCCGCCAGCTTCAAGGACTGGCACTGACTGTAGCGAACCTCAGCTACTAGCACATGTGCAGCAAGATGCTCACATTTTTGCTCTGCCTTCCCAAGTCTCGCAGCAGCATCAAGGGAGTGTGGCTCCAGAGCCAAGTGTCAAGCTGCGGGCAAAGGTCCCACAGACCATTCTTCTGATGGGACCCCATTGCTGCTGGTAGGTGGTGGACCACGAACGGCCAGACCTACAGGAGCAGGCCCGTAGCCTGGTGCGCGCCCTAGGCGAGTACACTATCACCCTTGTCAGCCTGGAGGACAACCTCCTCTTCCGCCTGGCCAACTCGCAGGCGAGTCTGTACACAACTTTCTGGGTCTAGATGCCCAATGCAGCTGCTGTGGGTCGTAGGGCAAGATTTCTGCAAACATGCCATTGCTCATTAGGAGTTGTAGTACCAGCAGCTGCCTGCTAGTCCAGGCCAATGCCAGCAGCTAACATGACACCCATAATCTCTGTGCATCTGGCAATCTGCAGCCTGCAGTGTGCGTGTGTGTAGGGCGACATCCTGGAGGACATCGCCCTCATTGAGAACTTGGAGGAGACCAAGCGAACTGCTCTAGACATTGCTGAAAAGGTCAAGCAGGCCAAGGAGACTGAGGTGTCCATTAGCAAGGCTCGCGAGGTGTACAGGCAAGTACATCACCAGGCCACAGCCAGCAGAGCAGCTGTCATCTACACACCTGTCTCAACTCTGGTGTTGACGTCAGCAAAGCGGAAAGAGCTTTGCAGCACACAGCAGCCAGCAGAGGTGTGAAGCATTCCAGGCTCTCCAGCTTTGTGCTGCAGCACTGACTTCTGTCCCAAATGTTGACTTTGCTGCTTTGCCCTCTGCAGGCCTGTCGCCACGCGTGGCTCCCTGGTGTACTTCCTTATTGATACCCTGAATGCCCTGGACCGTGTGTACCACTACTCTATGGCCAACTTCGTGTACATCCTGCGCAAGGGTGAGGCAGCTGGAGAGCCATGCCTCACATGCTCTGCAGTGTCTACCGGCATCAGATGACTGACATGGCGTGGCCACATTCCGCCTCAGACTGGTGCAAAGCGTGCAGCAAGGGCTGGTCACACCACAGCAGCGCGGCCCTTGTCTGTGTCCTGCAACCAAACTGCTGTACAGTTTGCATCTAGCCTGGGTCCTTGTCCATGCCCAACGTGCACACACTCCTTGTCAATGCTGCAGGCATGGACCTGACCCCTGGCAGCAAAGATGAGAGCAAGGTGCCTGAGGCCCTGCGCCTGAACCAGGAGGTGGAGGTCGAGCAGCGGGTGCAGCTGCTCATTGGCACCACCACGCTGACCGTCTTCAACTACATAGCCCAGGGCTTGTTTGAGCGCCACAAGCTCATCATGGCTACCCAGCTGTGCATGGCCATCCTGCGCAAGAATGGAGAGCTGCAGCAGCAGAAATTCGACTTCCTGCTGCGTGGCGTGAAGGTCATGGGCATGGAGAATCCCCTGAAGGAGTGGGTGTCGGACTCCGTTTGGGGCTCAGTCCAGGCTCTGAAGGTGAGTCTGAGTCGCATGCTTGGGCAGCACTTGCCTCACGGCAGCAAAGCCAGAGCTGCAGCGGCACAGCCGACATGTGACCGGCCACCTTGAGCAGCCCTGGCTGCACTGGTCTGTCACGGCTGACAGCCTTTACCAGCAGTCACATGCAGCTCAGCATCACAGCAGGCAGCCGCTCTAGTCAAGCGCCATGGCAGCAGTTGGCAACCTCAGCAGGCAGCAAGCGCTTCGGAAAGCCAGGTGCTGAAACCCAGCAGGCCAGTCCAGAAGGTGTGGTGACCCTGTTCATCCACCATGCCTCCAGGAGCTGGAGGACTACGCCAGCCTGCCAGATGACCTGGTGGGCAGCTCCAAGCGGTGGCAGGAGTGGATGGAGCTGGAGCGGCCTGAGGACGAGCCCCTGCCCGGCGACTGGAAGCGCATGCCTGAGTTTGAGCGCCTGCTCATCTTCAGGTGAGCGCCGCACAGCAGGCCTGGATCAGTGGCGCCCTGCTTCATGGTTCAATGCAGCTGAAGACACTGCTCACATGCCTGCCCTGCAGGACTCTGCGACCTGACAGGCTGACGGCCGCCATGCAGCGCTTTGTTGCCAACACCATTGGCAAGGAGTACACCGCCTCCCAGCCATTTGACTTGGAGCGCTCGTATGCTGTGAGTGCCAGCCAAGGAACATGCACTCTGCCTAAGGCACATGCAATGCCTAAGGAACATGCAATATGTCGTACACTGAGGTTCAGCTTGCACAGGGTAGCGCTGTGCTGGTCAAGGCAGCTCACCGCTGGCAGAGCAATGCACCAGCACATGGCACTGCCCTCTCGCATTTCAATGCTCGACATGCAGGCAGGCCCTTGACAACTGCCTGCCTTCTGCAGCTTACCATTGCCAACTGCAACATCTCTGCCGGTGCAGGACTCCAGCCCTGGCACCCCCATCTTTGTCTTCCTGTCTCCTGGTGTGGACGTGGCAGGGAGTGTGGAGGCTTTGGGCCGCAAGCTGGGCTTCACCAGTGAGCCCTGCTGCACAAGTCTGCCCAACCGCGCAGCTCTGCGCTGCTCAACCTCCCCTGCCCCCCGTCCCCCACCTGACGACCGCTCATGCTGAGCCCACACTCACAGCCCTGCCTTCTCCACAATCAGCAGCCTTCTCCGTCAATAGCAGCATACCTGAACCACTACAACCCCTGCCTGCGCTGCTGCAGGCGACACTGGACGCTATGCTTCCATCTCTCTGGGGCAGGGCCAGGAGAACCCTGCCATGAACCAGCTGACCAACATGCACAAGAACGGCGGCTGGGTCCTGCTCCAGAACATCCACCTGACCATCGACTGGACCAGCGGGCCCCTTGAGAAAAAGGTGGACAAGCTCACTGAGGGGGCCCACCCCGACTTCAGGTGGGGCCTGCCCAGGCCTGCAGGACAAGTCCTGATGCAGTGCATGTGGTTTACTGCAGGGGCAGCAGGGGGACTGCCCTCCCAAGCTGCTTTAGCCCGTGTGCACCTGACTATCGTGGCACCCTACATCACCGACAGATGGCGCTCCCACCTGCCCGCTGCTAATGCTGCTATATCTGGCTAGCAATGTGTAACAACACGTTTGCAGCACCAGGTGTGCAGCACCAGGTGTGCAGCACCAGGTGTGCAGCACCAGGGGTGCAGCAGAGCAAGCCTGATGTGCAGCTTCAGGGCTCCAAGGAGCAGGGTCAGGGTGACTACAATGTCACTGCTGCTCTCCGCAGCTGAGAGTTTCAATCTGCTCCACAGGCAGCAGTACATACCCAACCTGCATGGAAGGGGCCTGAACTGGGCCTTTCCCCTGGTGTGCAGGCTGTTCCTTTCGGCTGAGACGCCACCGCTGCTGGAGCGCCCCCTGCCCATCAGCCTGCTGCAGAACAGCATCAAGCTGACCAACGAGCCGCCTGAGGGGCTGAAGGCCAACTTGCGCAGGGCTTATGGCCAGTACAATGAGGAGATGCTTGAAGGCTGCGCCAAGCAGGTGAGTCCTCTCACTCCCACCACTGCTGGTCAGCAGCGGGCCTTCAGATAAGTTGACACGAAGAACATACTCTTGTGTCAAGCTGGCTGGACTGCTCGCTGCAGACAGCTGGCATATGGCTGCAAGGCAGACAGCATCTCCATTCTGTCTGGCAGGTGGTGGGCGCTGCACATCTGCTGTAGCCAAGCCTTTCATTGTGGTTGTGGCAGCACAACACACCAGCAAGCAGGAGGCCAGACACAGCTTGTGCTTGGCGCTGAGTCAGGCGCAAATGCTTGGGCAGAGGCATGACGCTTCATGTGTCCCGCAGGCTGAGTTCCGGTCCATCATCTTTGCACTGTGCTATTTCCATGCGGCCCTGCTGGAGCGAAAGAAGTTTGGCGTGGGCAACCTGCCCAACGCCACCAGCGGCATTGGGTGGAACATGAACTACCCATTCAACACAGGCGACCTGCTCTGCTGTGGACAGTGCGCCAGCAACTACCTGGAAAACAATGTCAAGGTCAGAAACTGCACAATCCTGCCGGGCGGCAGTGCTGTGCATGGCGCAGCCGGCAGCTAGCCACTGAGGAGTGCCACCATGTGCTGTGGCACACTGAACCACTGCGTGGCCTGCTGGGCACCTGAGCTGCGCCATCAAGTGCTTTGGCACAGGGAATTGCTGACGGGCCTGCTGGGCATCACCTAACAGCGCCGCAGGGCTCTGTGAGTAAGCACCAGCTTACCTGCCATTCTGCTGCCCAGGTGCCTTGGGACGACCTTCGGTACATCTTTGGGGAGATCATGTATGGAGGCCACATTGTAGAGGACTGGGACAGGCGCCTGTGCAGCGCCTACCTGGCCAAGTACTTCCAGGAGCCTCTGCTGGAGGGCTTTGAAATGTTCCCTGGTTTCTTCACTCCACCCAACACCAGCAGCCACAAGCAGGTAGGGATGCGCCTTGCTCGCATGGCGCCGTTGAACAATGCGTGCTGCGCAGCATGACCGTGGCTTGTCTGTTGTTGGATTTGCCTAGAGACACACAAAGATGACCTTGCTGGTCATGCGTGCAGCATTCGACTGCTGGTTGAGTCAGGGATGGGTGTTGCCAGCCAGAGGCGCGCCACAAGTGTGCACGGCCTATGCAGAGCTGAGAAACAACCTCAATCGGTGCCTGCAGGTGTTGGAGTGCATAGATGAGACAATGCCACCTGAGACCCCACTGGCCTTTGGCCTGCACCCCAATGCTGAGATTGGCTTCAAGCTGCGAGAGGCAGAGCGCTTCTGTGCAAACGTGCTCTGCCTCCAGCCTCGCGAGGTGAGCCCCAGCCCCGTGTGGCCGTGAGGCAGCAGCACACCTGAGCTGCAGCTCCCTCCCTGCCATGAATGCTTCTTATGGATTCCCTACCACAGGCTATGCCTGTACAGGGGCAAGGGGCGCTCTCCCATGAGGCACCCCCATCACCCCAGGCTGGAACTGGGCCAAGACCAGAGCTCGTTTCGTCCCACATGCTCAATGCTGACATCATGCCGCCTTGCAGGCTGGTGGCGAGGGTGGCATGAGCACTGAAGAGAAGGCTAAGATGGTGCTGGATGATCTGGTGGAGCGCCTGCCAGAGCTGTTTGACATGGAGGAGATCCGTGGCAGAGTGGACGAGATCACGCCCTACGTCATGGTGGCCATCCAGGCAAGCCTCCAGGGCGGCTTCTGATCTATTGTAGTGCTTGGGAGGGCACTGCAATGGTCCAACGCTTTGCTGACGCCTTCTTGGCCCCTCTGTGGACCCACCTGATCCATCTTGGCATCTTGGCCAGGCAACAGCATTAGTTTCTGTGGGCACTGCAGGGGGTGACGCCCAAGCTTCAAGGGCTCAGTGTCAGCGTGCTGCACTTCAATGCGATGAGTTGTCTTTGTCGCTGCAAGGATATCATTCCTGTGCCCCTGCTGCAGGAGTCAGAGCGTATGAATGTGCTCTTGTCCTCCATGAAGCAGAGCCTGGCAGAGCTAGACCTGGGGCTGAAGGGTGACCTCACCATGAGCGAGCCCATGGAGAAGCTCATGTCTGCGCTGGCCAACGACACAGTGAGGCCTCCTGCTGACTGTCCTGCATGTCACCTCTGGGGGCGTGCTGTATAGCTTGATTTTGATGCTGACTTGGTGCTTGTGGTCTTGGTTGAGCTTGATGCGAATGGAAAGGCAGCAGCCGCTCCCCCTGTCTAGCCAAGGAGTCCCTGCTTGGAGTTGGTGCCTTGCCCATGCAGGTGCCGGCCTCCTGGGTCAACCTGGCCTACCCCAGCCTGAGGCCACTGGGGTCCTGGCTGCTCAATCTGCTGCAGCGCGTCACGCAGCTGGCGGAGTGGACAGCCGACTTGGGCGTGCCCAAGTCTGTCTGGCTGTCAGGACTATTCAACCCCCAGTCCTTCCTGACCGCCGTCATGCAGGTGGGCTGTGCCGCTCTCAGCTGCAGGGGCCCACCTGCCATACAAGCCAGCAGCGCCGCAGCTGCAGTATCTGCTTTGCTGGTGCCGGGAAGGAGAGCAAGGCCTCTGCCTCTGCTGCAGCCCCGGGGCATATCGCTCCCTGTCTGGCAGACTGGCTGTTCAAGGCTGCCGTTCAGGTGCACGCTGCCGTCCCCGCCCTGCACATCATGGTCGCCTGTGCCCTCTCACACTCCCCTGCTCCCCTGCAGACAACTGCTCGCCGCAACGACTGGCCGTTGGACAAGACAGTGGTGCTTACTGAGGTGACCAAGAAGCAGCCTGACCAGATTGACGCCCCCTCGCGCGACGGCGCCTTCATCCATGGCCTCACCCTTGAGGGGGCTCGCTGGGATGAGAAGGCTGGCTGCCTGGATGAGTCCCGTCCCAAGGAGCTGTTCTGTCCCATGCCCGTCATTCTGGTGCGGGCTGTCACCGTGGACAAGGCAGAGCTGAAGGACGCTTACCAGTGCCCTGTGTACACCACCGAGGCCCGCTTCAGGCAGGAGGTCTTCACCGCGCAGCTGAAATCCAAGCACTCCTGGATCAAGTGGACCCTGGCAGGCGTGTGCCTGTTCCTGGATGTAGTTTAGGTTAGGCCCCACATCCTCCCCTTCTGATAGTCTAGTCACACAGCAGTGCACTGATTGCTATCAGCTGATGCTCTCCTTATTTTGGATTTTGCTCTGTTTTATTTTCGCATCAACAGCAACCCAAAGCAACTGAGACATCATAAAGTTGCCAACGTCCATTCAGGGACTGAAGGGCATTGCTCCATCATTGGTACTCAATTGTCTGGTCCTTCCATATAATGGCCCACACATGTGTTAGGGCCTCAACAGTTTACGCAACTCCTAGTCTGTCCCAGCATTGAAGATGAACAGGAGCACTCAGGTGAGAGCAGGCTGGGGCCCCACTGTGAGATTCTTTGTAGACCCACAGAAAGGTCACAGAGCAGTTTCGGCGTGCAACCTGGGCACCACTTCCAGAGGGATTGGCACTGCAAGCACCAGGGCAAGGCTGTTGAGACCATGGAGCAAACCTGTAGGTGTCTGCAAAGAGCATCTGGAGCCTGCATTGTTCGCAGAACAAAGGAAGTCTGTCCTTGCTGGGGACTGCTGTAGGTAGAGCATGTGGTTCAAAGGCTGCCACTGCTTGCATGTCATCCCTGCCTGCTCTCAACGTGGCCCAGCATGCCTTTCATGTGTTTGAAAGCTTCATGTCTGCTACAATCTGATTGACAAGGGTGCACAGCAGCTACCTGGCCTTCAGATTGCCAATTGATGGCCCTCAGGGTGGCAGAGGCAGCTGCTTCATCGTTCCAGAAGGCTCATGCTTTAGGGAAGCAATGCAAGTGTGACTCAAGCAGCATAAACCAGGCAACATCCCTGCAGCAACCAGCTTGCATGTCTTGCCATGATGATTGACAAGGAGCGTTGTGTGCCAACATGAGGTGGCATCCACCTCAGATCATTGGCAAGGGTCCGCCTCTGTGGCGCACACTGCTATGGGCTGCACGCTGTCCTTTCTGCTGCCAAAGAGGCTGAGAGGTCCATCATGCCCCATTTGCTGTGAACGCAAGGTGCCTGCGGCTTGCAGCCTACGTTGCAAACATGCACCTGCAGCCTGTCCAGACTGCATGGCAACCTACCTCCTGCTGGAGCTGGATGCTGGCATGGTGAGGGGACCGTGCTGTGGCATGCACATACGCTGCGGCTTGACAGCTGTGGCTCTGATGTGGCACTCTGGTCTGCTGTCTCAGCAGCTCCATGCTGACACGTTGGTGCAGGCCGCCACCTGCATGGCTCCAGACTGCCAGCAGGCACTGACAGGCGCAGAGGTGCAGGCCATCCACACCAAGAAGCGCTGCAGGCAGGCACAGCTGCAGCTACGCCTGAGCAGTGGCACTGGCAGGCAGCTGGATGGCTCCCTCCTCAAGACTGAGGTGATGCGGCCTGAGCACTGAGCAACAAGCGGCATTACTGCTAAGCATGCATGCTCTGCATGGCCTGCACACTAAGTGCTGTTGGCTGACCAAGCCCCCCTTCACCTGAAGGCATCCCACTCTCAAGGCCATGTGGTGCAGCACACTGGCAACCAGGCCGAAGAGGCACAGAGCGCTGCCTATCTGAGGTGGGTGCTGAGGAGCTGCTGCAACCTTGCCCTGCTTTTCATACAGAAAATGTCTGTCTGGAAGGCCGCGTCTGAGGACATGACACTGTGATGAGACCAGTTGTCAAGCAGGTCAACACCTCAGCCACTGGTGATGCTGTGCAGGCGCTGATGAGACCAGTCGTGAAGCAGGTCAAGACTTCAGCCACTTGGTGATGCTGTGCAGGCGCAAAGGGTGCAAGCTATGCCCCAGGTGCGGCCACGGCATCTTAAAGAGCGGCGGCTGCTCCCGCATGACCTGCCGCTGTGGCCTCAGCTTTTGCTGGCACTGCCTGGCCAACCTGCGCAATGCGCCCAGGCACACTGAGGCCAGGTAGGCAGGCACAACAGCCTGGACTGCTGCAGTTTGTTCGCCTGCATGCCACTGGCCTGCACAATCATGCATAACATTCATACTTGGCTTGCAGCAGCCATCACAAGAAGTCTGCCAGCACTGGCAGCAATCTTGAGGCAGGCATCTACCATTCCAGCCTGCCCTTGTTGTTACAACAGCACAGCCCATACTGGCAGGGTACAACGAATGAGTGCTCTGGCCTATCCAAGAAGGAGGCAGGGACAGAAGAGGATTCAACCTATGTCTGCTTCATTAAATGAGTTCTTTGCAAGGGTTGAAGCTTCCACTGATATGTTGGTTAACCTATGTGCTAAAGCTGCATTTGCTCATCACAGCGCATGCAGGACATCTCACGTCTGAAGCAGCTGTCCAGCCATGCCGGTGACACCCTCGGTGTATGGGTGTTGTCTAAGCCTGGAAGGGGCACACTGGTGGTCCTGGTGCATCAGCAGGCAGCCACCCAAGGAACTGGCATGCCTCTCAGGCAAATTCACCATCATCATCGTCGTGGGTGACAGTGTCAGGGTGCAGCAGCTCCTGCAGAGCCTCCCACCCGAGCACAGCTGCTCCCTCTCCAGGGAGACACCTGGTCTCAAATATCTGCCGCGCCGCCGGCAGCTGCGCCTGCACGTTCTTGATCCGGGCGTCCGTCTGGGGGTGGGTGCGCAGGAAGCCAGGCATCTTGTCCAGGCCATGCTCCTTCTCCATCTGGCCCAGCTTTCTGAAGACGATGGCTGCGGCAGCTGGGTCGTAGCAGCACCTGGCTGCCAGGCGCAGGCCAATGGTGTCTGCCTCTGTCTCAGCCCGTCTGCAGGACAGGGGGAGGGAGTGGGTGTCACTGCTGGCGGGTGTGGCAGGCCTGAGGCCCTGCATGGAGGATGCAGGCCTCATCAGCCTTGACCAAGGTGACTCCCAGGCACAGGCCGATGTTCCGTGTGTTTCTGCCTCCCGCTCAGCCCGCCTGCTGGGCACACAGAGGGACATGGTCCCGCCCTGCCTGCCTGCAGTGCAGCAAATCTGCAGAGCGATGGCTCAGCGGCTGACCACTGCGTTGTCCCGACCTTGCCTGCAGGGCACACAGAGGGACATGGTCCCGCCCTGCCTGCCTGCAGTGCAGCAAATCTGCAGAGCGATAGCTCAGTGGCTGACCACTGCGTTGTCCCGACCTTGCCTGCAGGGCACACAGAGGGACATGGTCCCGCCCTGCCTGCCTGCAATGCAGCAAATCTGCAGAGCGATAGCTCAGTGGCTGACCACTGCGTTGTCCCGACCTTGCCTGCAGGGCACACAGAGGGTCATCTGCTGCACGCCTGCTTGGCTGGGGCGCAGACCAATGGGAGTGCCCCTGTCTCAACTGCCTGCAGGGGCAACACCACAGCAGACCGGGACAGGCAGAAGAGCCTGTGCACGAGTGCCCAGAAGCAGGTGAAAGGTCTCGGCCTCCCTCTTGGCCTGCCGGCAGGTGACAGCTGGACTCGCACCCGTTTGGATGCACGCGCTCTGGGATCGCTGGGGGCGGCAGCCAGAGGCTGGATGGCGAGGCAGCAGGGAGTTGCACCCAGGCAAGCACACAGACTGCAAGTCTGCTGAGGCTGCATGGACCCACAGCGGTCACCCCTCAAGGTCCACACCTTGAGTTTGGAAGGAAGAAGACTGCCACAGCCAGACCAGCTGGTGGGGCGATGCCGATCGTCCAGTACGCAATCATGCGCAGCACCTCGAACAGTGCTCCTTGAGTCATCCTCTCCGCCTGCACCCACAAAGGGAAGGTGAGACTGTTGGTGCAGCATCGGCAACACGAGCACAATTTCCAGCTGTGCATGGGCAGGGGCAGGCGCAGGCTCAAACGATCAGGCAGTCCACGCTGGCTCATCAAGCACACCAGCAAATGTGGACTGTCTCATGGTGTCAGCCTGCGCCCGCTCCTGCACTCACTCCTGCACACAATGATGCCGCTGGTGCATGACCGGGTCAAGTGCTGGGCGACGGTCTGCAGGAGGGGTGCAGCTGTTGGCAGTTGCCTCGGTGCTGCTCTGAGGGCAGCGTCATGCAGTGTGGTGCAGCCCAGGCAACATACACGTGCACACAGCCTGTGCAGGGTACGTGGGTGGCTGCCTGCTGTGTGCCTGCTGCGAACAAGCTGCCAAGATGCGGGCATGCTGCTTCCCGCCCATCCTTCCCGCCTCACTGCATGGCGGGCTACGACGTGGGCAGCCTCGTGGCTGAGGACGTTGGCCAGCTGGGTCTCATCATCAAGCAGCTTGAGCAGGCCTGTGTAGACGACCACCTTGCCTCCTGCAGGGCGGAGGTCAGGTGTCGTGCCAAGTGTTGAGCAGCGCCACGGACACCATCACATTGCCAGCGCGTTGGTCGGCCTAGTCTGCCTGGTCCCCTGCACGGCACTGGGGCAGCTTCAGGCAGCTCTGAAAAAAGCACTGCCTTAACACTGCACAGCACAGTCAGAAGCTGCACAGCATGACTACTGAGAGTCAAGGGACCCTGGCAGCGGCCAGCAGGGGGCCTGGCAGCGAGCACTTTACAAATGCAATGAACTCAACGGCAGGTACATCAGCTGCAGGGACCTCAGTTGCAGCCAGGAACTTGCAGCACTGTGAGACATGGCTGCTTGTCAGAGGAGGGCATAAAGCAGCATGCTGGGCCAGACATTGGTGCAGACAAGGTGGTGCCAACAGCGGGCTCACCAGGCACGACAAAGGCGTTGGGGTCAATCTCATCAATGACTGCAAATTCCCACTTCAGGCCCTGCAGCAGTACGCCAGGGATGGGCGGCTTGCTCTGCAGGACAGCACCGGGCTGAAGGTGAACAGGGCGCGCTCTGCTGCATACGCACTGTGCATGCGCATGGCCCACACATACATGCAAGCCAGACACTGGCGCGCCTGCGGCCGCGCCAAATTAAATGTGAGGGTGCGCTGATAATCTGCCCCAGGAGCCAGCTGTGTTGATGTGCTTGATGTCTGTTGTCTTCTGGCGACTCAAGATCCGCTTGGACTGCTTGTCAGCATCGCTTGCACCTGGCACACAGCAGACAGCCACCTTCATGTGCTCGATGTAGCCACGCCCGTCCTCCGGAGGCTCCTGAGCTGCTTTGGCCACCTTGCGCCCAGTCTTCTCGACCAGCAGGGTGGCTGGGTGGGTGGCTGGCAGCAGCTTGCCCTCTGCAGCAGCCATGGTGGTGATCTGCAGCCAGGCAGGGGCTGTCCCCGTGAGCCCCACAAGGCTGGGTGCATGCCTCTCAATGAGCCAGACAGCAGCTGGCCAGGGCACCTTGGGGGGCACCTTGGAGGGTGCATGTGCCCGCAGCAATGTGCCAGGCGCCTGTGCACGGACTTCTATCCCACCAGATCATGAGGATAGCCCCATGCAGAGCGGCAGGGGCGGTGTGCTGGCGCCCATGTAGGCAGCTGCTTCCGCCCAGCAGAGCTTCAAGCAGTGCAGCAGCCATAGCGTGCTTGGCACCTGTTGGAAGGTCTGCTCGCCCATCTGTTGCTCTACCCACTGCGGCACCAATATGCTGTGCTTCCTGTGCGTGTAGGGCACCTCCTCTCGAGTGGCCCACCATATGACCACAGTGCTGCCTGCAGTGGCGGGGCTGCATCAGGGTGGGTGAGGACAGCGCGGCCTGAAGCAACCTGACGGCAGCCTTGTGACAGCCCTGGTCCTGCCCTCAGCTCAGCTGTTTGGCGCCAGCATCCGGCAGGGCGATGTGGCTTTTGCACATTCGCTGTCTGCAGGCGGCGTGCTGAAGGGCAATGATCGTACCAAGCCGGTCTCAAGAGAGGGCAGGAAGCGCCGGCAGATCACAGAGCTGGGTGTGATTTTCTGATCGCACCACTGGCATTACAGATCGATCGAAGCAATTGCAGTGTGTCGCAGGCACCTGCCTGCCACGAAAATGATGATTCGCTGTGCCTGCGGGTCTCTGAGGGTGACCAGCTGCCTGGGCTGCCCCTGGAAGGACTGGTAGCTGCAGGTGTGTACAGCAGCATGAGAAGACGCCTTGTGTGCCCCATTGGGACGCAGGCCCCTCTCCCCTGTTGGCTCACCCTGTGCTGCCCCAATGCTTGCCCCTGACCTGCGCCCTTTGATTGGTGCCTGGACCAGACTCCTGGCTTATATGGAGGACCGGACTCCTGCACCGTCTGCCTGCTTGCAGTGCCGCAACGCAGCACCTCCTGAACATTGGGCTGCCTCCGACAACACTGATCAGGGCTCAGGCTTACATTTTACCAAAAAATGGAAATTGCGTAATTGCAGCGCGCTCTGGCAGACGGTGGGCACCAATCATCAGCGCCAGGCGATCTGCCTGTCAGCACCATTTTCAGCACAGGACCGGCTCGGCTGCACACCTGGCAGAGCTGCACCAAGCAACCAACGATCCTCACGGGCTTCGTTCTTCATAGCAGCTGCCACAAGGCAGCAAAATGCGAAGGCCTGCCAGCAATGGTGGAAGACTGGCCTCCTCCTTCCTCTCAGCGCGCGCGGCGCAATGCCTGATAGCTCTTCCCCTGGCACTTGCTCTCTTTGCTCTGTCACTTCAGGTGAGCTGCACTGCCAGATTACTGCTGCTGCCCAAGCAGATGTGTGGGTTCTTACTCAGTTCACTTGCGCTCAGGGTGCAGTCATGCAAACTGATTTTCATGTGCGCTGCAGTGGACAAGTAGCCAGAGCAACTCGCACAGGCAACTGCTGCTGGCCAAGGGCATGACAAGGTGCGCAGGAGACGGTCATTGCAAGCTGACAGTGTAGCTCAGACAATCAGAGATGGTGCTACAGCTTGAGTACAGGTTGCCGCTCTGCCCAGCTGTCTCCTGGATCGTGCTGTCTCATGCCGACAGCTGACAGCCAGTCGTGGCTTGCTGCTAGATGTAGGTCAAGTATGCGCCATGCACCTTCCTGCGAATCTTGATCCCTGGGTGCTGCAGTGCTGATGGCTTTGCCCAAATCAACTCTGGTGTTGCCAGGCGGGAAGCCATTGAGCTGGACTCTGGCTCGGGCCTCACCACCACCACACGGAGTAAGGCGGGACGCCTAGACCTCAGGCCTCCCAGCTTTGGCCCTGACTGGAACCCCTCGGGCTATGACCCCAGCGGGCCCAAGGTGAGCGCGCTGCCAGGTCCTGGGGCCACATGGGGCACATGCCTGGTCTGAAGTCAGCTGGGAGTGGTGCAGACCGTGGCCCTCTGTTCTGGGGCCAGGTGCTCCCGCAGCGGCCTGCGCAGCTGAGATTGCAAAATGGTCTGTTCACCTCTGCACTGGTGCAGCCCCACGCACTCAAAGCTCCCCTCTGCCTGCCCCTGCAGCTGGCCTTTGTGGCCATGACCTCGGAGAGCTTCAATCAGATTCACCTGTGGATTCAGTATCACCAGGCGATTGGTGTCGAGATCTTCTACCTCTTTGTGGATGGGCAGGCCGCCAGCCCAGAGGTGCAGAAGCAGCTGGCAGCGCTCCCAGGGGTGCACGTCATTCCCCGAGACGAGAAGCTCGTCGAGAGGCAGGCCAACAGCCGAGTCTGGAACGAGACTTGGCTGGCCGCCTTCTTCCACAAGCCCTGCAACCATGAGCTGTTTGTGCGGCAATCGCTCAACATGGAAGGTGCGTAAAGGCAGCCGGGGCTGGAGCAGCGGTGCTCATAGCCCAAAAGCAGCACGCGGCTGGTCATGATGGGGACGTGCATGCGGCAACCTTGCCATGCACATGGAGGGAAAGCGCGCCAGCCTGCTGTGGTGCAGCAGGTGTTTTGGCCTGCTCCCTGAGGGTCTATTGTCAAGGGGCAGATGGCTGCTTGCAGACAGTCGACCCCGCTCCCACTCCTTGTCATCCTGCTGCCCCTGCAGACGCCATTGGCTATGCCGAGCGCGACAACATCGACTGGATTCTTCACATCGACACAGATGAGCTGCTGTACCCAGGGGGCTCCAACGGTTTCTCCCTGCAGCGCATTCTGGGCAACTATGCTCAGGACGTGGACACAGTGGTTTTCCCCAACTACGAGGCCATGCCAGAGAGCGAGGACGTGCAGGACCCCTTCACTGAGGTCAGCAGTCCTGCCCCTCTCAGTCAGAATGCAGGGCTGGCGGCACGGGCAGGCAACTGTCTTGTGCCCCGGCTGGTGCCCTTCTGGGTGCCAAAGGGTCTGCTGTGCTGCAGCAGTGAAGCGCGCCTGCTCAGGACGTGCGCGGTGGAGCTGCTGCATGCAACACTGACAGGTCTCTATTGGCAGTGCTGGACGTGCTGGCACTATGTACAGGGCCAGCTGTGTCGTTCCCGCTTTTCGTCAGACTCTGCATGCTGCCCATGAGGCTGTTGAGGCTCTCAGCCGTTCCCGTTAGCATTGCACAGGCCCAAAGTGTGGGCTGGATGTCTGCCCATGATGGCAGGGCAGCAGCACCCCCCTCAGGTAACCTGACCAACTTGTGCAGCATCTTTACTAAGAAGTCTGAATAAATCGATCATCAGGTGCCTCATCACCGGTCCGCTGATGGTCTCCAGGTCCCTCACTGTGCTGCCTCCTGCCCGGCTGCAGGTCACCCTGTTCAAGCGCAACTATGCCCATGTGGAGTCAGACTCCTACTTCAAGAGCTACCACACTGTGTCCCGCGGCAACCCCAACTACTTCATCACATATGGGAATGGCAAGTCAGCTGCGCGCATCCAGCCAGGCCTCAGGCCCAATGGCGCCCACAGATGGTACAACTACTATAAGGCACCCAAGTGAGCGGGGCTTGAGGCTGCCAGCGTGTTGACTTATGAGATCGGGCACTGCTTTGGTCTTCAAGTGCTGGGGGCAGCCCACCCACAGATGGTGCTTTCGACAGGTGCTGGGCTTCAAATGGCCAGCTGCTTGCTTGCAGCCTGCACTTGTACAATGCTGTAGCGCCCACATGATGATCTGCGTCTGCATGCCTGGTGTCGACGCTTGGGAGGGTGGCCCTGATAAGGCTTCATTCTTTGACCCCTGCCAAAAGCCTGTTCTGGTGCAGCCCTTGCCTGCCTGACAGTCTCAAGGTAACATGCCTCACGTTCTGCGCGTCTTCCCTGCAGTGAGCAGACCGATGAGCAGGCGGCCGTGCTGCACTACAGCTACAACAAGTTTGAAGACCTGAAGAGCAGGCGGGATCGGTGCGACTGCGCGCCGACTGACGAGGATGCCAAGCGCTGCTTCATACTGCCCTTTGACCGCATGGTGAGCGGCACTGGCCCCAGCTGTGTGCAGCAGGCAGTGCTGCATGCCACTGAGCACATGCCAGGCATGCATAGCCTGGCTCAGTATTTCCCAGACTTCCTGTGGTGTCAAACGGGGGTCGCCCTTGTGGATCACTTTCTGTGTCTGGCCATAGCAATTGCTCAGGGCCTGAGGCTGTCTGTTGTGCACCCAAGAAATGACCACTTATGTGCAGCTCTGTCCCTGTTTGGTACTCAGGCTCCAGCAGGAACTGCACAGTGCGCTCTGCCTGGCCGCTATAGGCACAGGCTAATGCTGCATGTAGCCATTCAGCGGCGCTTACCGCATTGCAGCCTGTGCATCCTTGCATTCCTCAGCCTGCTTGCTGCCCACCAAAACCCCTGTGTCCCGTGCAGTTTTGCGTCGCCCAGGTCAGTGCTCATGCCGCCGCTTTGCTGCTGCTGTAGGGACACCCTCGCTCAGCTCAGTTCGGCTATCCAGCAAGAGCAAATCCACGATTGGCTATCTGGCCTTTCGTGGAGGAGGATCCTGCATCCTGTGTCCCCGTGTGAGTGCCCAGCTCACTGTCTGACATGGTGCCTGCAGGCCTTCCTGGCTGCCTCCCTGAAGAGTGATGAGGAGCTCATGGGCTGGTTCAAGGAGCGCCTCATCTGGTCAGACCCGGCAGTGGTCAACGACCTGACCAAGAGTGGGCTGTTTGTGCGCATATTTGCGCCACAGGTGAGCTTCATAGCTTCCGCATGCACTAGCAGCACCCTGAGCTGAGCAGGTGCCACCAGGGGTCCATCCTGTTGCTTATTTATGGATGCTGGCATACCCTATCTAAAATGCCTCTGGCTTGTCGTGTGTGCATGCATTGATCATCATGCCAACTGGATACCTTGGCCTCTTGTAATATGTGCGCTGCCCGTCAAATCCTGCACCACCTGCTGCAGGTCATGATCAGGGCATATGCTGCCCAGAATGCGCACAAGGGGGTCCCAAGTAACATGCTACAAACATCGCCTACACTGGCAGAGCAGGACCCAGCCGTCGCAACACAGTTGTCAGAGCCGCAGAACTCCATTAAAGCAGGGTCCATGGCTGCTAACAAGCTCCCTGAGCAGGCAGAAGTGACAGACCGGTAGCAAGTGCTGCAGCTGGTCACCCCCCCACACAAGCACTCTATTTTTGTTGAACGAACAAGTCAGCACTGGTTGAGGCAGTATTAGTCAGCCCCATATCCTGCCCAGTACTTGGGTTTTCTGACCATTTCATTGCCCACTCTCAAGGTTATCTTGGTTTTGACTGTGAATGCACCACAGCCTGGTTCTGAAGCATCTGCAAGAGAGCTTCAACACAAGCGCCAGCCACTCTGGCACAAAATGTCTGTGCAGCAGAGCGCTTCAAGGGGTGCTCATCTGTTGGCCTTGGCCACACGCTCAATCTCGTCCTTTTTCTTGATGGCGTAGCTGCAGGCAGCAGAAGCACAATTTGAGTGGACTCTTGGGTACTCGGGGCAGTGCTGCCAGAGAAGCAAGCCTCTGCAGCGCAGCAAGATACTTCCAGCTTACGCTGCAGTAACACAGCCACTACAGCTTGTAATAGCAGCTAGCCAGGGCCTGTGCGCTCCTACAGCCAATGCGCGGACAGGCAAGGCATGTCTTGCCTGGCAGCTGCCCTGTTGGGTGAGTGACAGCCAGGGAGGGCTGCCACTTGTTCAACGCCCCTTTGCTGCCTCAAGCACTGCCAGCAGCCCCTGATCCATGCCCAGACCCTCACCTGTTGGAGGACCCCTTGGCTGCATTGATCAACTCATCAGCCAGGCACTCTGCAATGGTCTTGATATTCCGGAAGCTGGCCTCCCGGGCGCCGGTGGTCAGCAGATACAGAGCCTGGTTCACACGCCTCAGGGGGGAGATATCCACAGCCTGCCGCCTGATCACGCCAGCGCTGCCGATACGGGTGGCATCCTCACGGGGGCCGCTGCAGGCAGAGCAGAGGGGAACAGATGAGCGCAGGCAGTAAGCAAAAAGATGTCAAAGCCCCACAAGACGTCTCCAGCTGAGCAGCTTGCAGCGCCTGGGTCTAGAGCACAGCTGCAGGCTGCACATCATCCCAAGCAACCTTCAAGATCTGTGAGGCAGGACTCGCTGCAACGACTGCAAAAGCACCCCGCCACCACCACCTCGTGGCAGGTGGCACAGCCTGATCAATGTCCAGAGACATGGATGCAAGCAAAGGCTTCACAACCAGTGGTGCACAGAGAGTTGATGCCATACCACATCTCCTGTGGGCAACCTCTGCCCAAGGTTTGCAGTACAGTGCAAGCCAGCAGCTGAGGGCATGACCCGCCAAGGCCCAAGTGGGGTACAGCACGTGCCATGCTGCCCTGTTGAGCCTTGTGTGCCAGCAGCCACTGCGGATGCCAACGCCTGGGATATGCCATGCAGCCGCTGAGGCATTCAGCAGTGCCCACCTGTTGATGATGGCGTCCACCAGCACCTGGATGGGGTTGCTGTCTGTCAGCAGGTGAACGATGTCAAAGGCGTGCTTTACGATGCGGACCTGCAGTGTTCCAGTAGAGCCCAATCAGCAACCATGTGCAAATTCGTTGTCGGTCCGCCTGAGGGCGCCTTGGCGCACAGCCCACTCCGTATCAATCATCCAGCTCACAGGGCCCAGCACGCTTCAGCATGACAGAGGCACTGATCCTGGTGTGGCTGCCATGCTGGGCGAGGTTTCCCAAGAGCTCTAAAGCTTCTCCAGGGAGCCGACTGCTGTGCATGACCACTCGGGCTGCTCAAAGGCTGACTGGTGTAGCTGCCATGCCATGTTGTAAATGTCACTGGTCGACAGCACTCACCGCCAGCAACTTCTTGCCATTGTTGCGGCCGTGCATCATAAGGGAGGTGGTCAGCCTGCAGCAGCAGACAGACTTGTGAACACCTCGGCCTCAGTGGGGCTGCTGATGGTGACACCCAGCATGCAGGCGTGCTGCATGCCGCAAGGGGCAGCTTTGCACAGACAACACAGGGGCATCTGGCAGTGTGCAATCCCATGTGCACCTGCAGGCAGCTCCTTGAAAGTGCTGCCTGTGCCGTTTATCAGGCTGCAGGGCCAGATGCAGATGCATCAGGCGGCTCTGCATAAATTACTGCCTGGGGAACCCGGCTTGTGTGCAGGTGTGCAGCATTCTGGGCTAGTGGATGCAAAGACTCGTTGATGCTGGCTGCATTGCAGCAAATCATGAGACAGCTGCCTCTGTACACACGGCACGCCAAGGTGCAGGCGTGCAATACTCCTCTCAGCAGCACTGTACACGGCCGGCGTGGGCAGTGACCCAGCACAGCTGCAGGCGTATCCACTCCTGTAGGGAGCTGACCTCTCTACAATGGGACACTGTGCCTTCCTGAACCTCTTCTTCTGGTACCGCCCCGCTGTGTGGGGCACAAACACTGCAAACTTGGGCTTGCATGCAATGTAATCCTCCACCGCAATGTCCTTCACCTGCAGTCGCATGGCAGCAGTGATGCTGTGCCGGGCAGGGATGCTGTGCAGCGCGCCAAAGAGACTGTGCTGCAGGTTGCCTGATGCACATCATGCAGGAGGCTGCGCCCACCTCCAGGTCGTCGAAGGACCACTTGCCAAAGAGTTTGATGTCTGTGGTGCCTGCCATGGTGCTCGCAAGGGGAGCACACCCACTGCAGTGCCGACCACTGCTAAACCAGATCCGGCTGGCTCCTCGGGCGCCTACTCAAGGTGCACTCCTGCAAGCCTCTGTTTTGGCTGTCTGCTGCTGCCGGCTGACCTATCGATTTAAAGGAAAGATTTGTTTTGGATTGATGCCATAGCCTGCAGCAATGACAAGCTGGACTGTGATATAAGCAGCAAATCATGTCATCTGGAGCTGGGTCCATTTTGCGAAACAGCAGGAGGGTCGCTGTGATTGCTTCCCGGCTTGCTGCTGGGCAGAATGCAGCGTGCCAATCAGCCCACAGCTGCCCTGCGCAAGGGCTATGCATGATCAGCTGCAATGTCTGGGACTCTAGCGGATTTCACACATCTGCCCTGGGCATGGAGAAGGTGCAAGTCAAGGTTCCCAGCATGGGTGAGCACTTGCGGCTATGCATGATATGATTAACTCCGCACAGCATTGCCTGCAACAAGCTTCAGCCCATGTGATGTGCAGGCGACAGCATCACCGAGGGCACCATTGCAGCCGTGCTGAAGCAGCAGGGCCAGGCAGTGGCTGAGGATGAAACAATCGCACAGATTGAGACCGACAAAGTGACAGTCGACATCAGGGCCCCAAAGGCTGGCGTGCTGGCCACTGTGGACGTGAGTGGCCCCTGTATCGATAGTGGCCAGGGCTGAGCATTTGCAAGTGTAGCTTGACTGCGCAAGGCCTGCTCACTGCACAGGCCAGCACTCTGCTGCTGAGTGCATGTGCCGCCTGCCATCGCCTCAGGGGCATGCACAGTCTAGGGGAATGGTGCTGTTCATCTTGATAGCGAGTCAGGTTTTGTTGTCTGATGAGAGCAGCAGCCTTTGCCTGCACAGCCTGGCATCCCACTTGCTGGGCACATCATCTGCGGCCAGACAGCTGCGTCTCGCATGCAGGTCAAGGAAGAGGACACAGTGACAGTGGGGCAGCAGGTTGCCTCGGTGGACACAGACGCAGGTGAGGCAGCAAGTGGCAGATGCTCTGCAGTGCTGCATGCCGAGGCCAGGGAGGGGTTCTTCCTGCTGTCAGCCAGAGTGTCATGCCTTCGGCCAATCACTTGGCAGCCAGGCAGCAGCACCAGGGGATGGCGGTGAAGGCCAATCTCAGAGAGCAAGCGCGCTTGTCTGGAACCCCTGCAGAGGCATCAGCAGATGCTGCCCCCTCTGGTGGCGCCAAGCCGGGCGGTGCAGATGCAAAGAATGATGCCCAGAAACAGGCGGCCCCTGCACCCCAGCAAGAGGCCACGCCCCAAAAGGAGGGCGGGGGAAGCCCACAGCAGGCTCCCAAGGAGCAGCAGCAGCCGGAGGGTGGGCGCAGTGGGAGGCGGCCCATGATCAGGTTCCCACGGAGGCGCACCGACAGCGGGGAACGCATCAGTGCCCTCCCTCGTGACGAGCAGAAGCAGTGGAAGGAGCAGGTGAGCTCACTGCAAGGCACCCAGCAGCAGACCAGACAGTGCCAGGTCGGACGTCCTGTCTCTTGCATCGTGGCAACAGGCAGTGTGGGGACCAGCTTGGCCCTCAGCAGCAGCAGCGTGTGAGCGCGGGGTGGCTGGAGCTTTTGCGTAGTAAAGTCAGTGCCCTGCCGTGGCTTGAGCAGAAGTGGTTTAAGGAGCAGGTGAGTTGCATCACGCCATTACTGCCACAGGCCACTGTCAGGCAGGTTGCTTCAGGTGCTCTGCCCCCGACTTGCCTGTCTGCCTCCTGGGCAGGGATATGGCTTCTTTGCTTGCTATGTGGCAGAGATCCGCTAGCGCCCAACAGCTAGGAGGTCTGGCAATGTGGGTTGTGCTGCACCTGGACTGGAAGGCACCGATCCATAAGTGCAGAGGTCGTACCAATGCAGGCCAATGGGGCACCTCGGACGTTGTACAGGTGAACATGCACATCCCTGATCAGATTGCGCTGTCAAAGATGATGCGTATGAGAGCAGTGCCAGCCCTCTGTGCCAGGATGACACTTGCCTGGCCCTCACACATGCAGACTCATTACTGTAGACGCTGCCTGCTCATGCAGGGTGATGCTCACAAGCCGCCAGTCCAGGAGGAGTGGATATCCAAGGCTGCTGCTGAGAAGAAGGCAGTCAAGCCCTCCCAGCCAGGGTTTCAGGGATTGCGCTACCGCTGGTACCCCGGCAAGGAGCAGGGCACCAAGCTCTCTGCAGCACAGGTCCTCTCTGACAGTGAGATCGAGGCCATTGAGCTGGGCGGGGCCGGCCCATAAACAGGGAACATATCTCGAGATCATTGCACAATCTGAGTTTTCAGCTGCATTGCTTCTTCACAGTGCTCTCCAGTATGTGTGCCAGTACTGTGACAGTTTCTTCTCTACGGCTTGTGACGCTTTGCCAAGACGTTTCCATGCATTGTTGACTTATTCATTTGCTGACACTGAAAATATCAGGGCAGGTGCTTGGAGGAATGGGCTTGCTGCATGGCACTGGGCAGGCGGGTGGAAGAGTGTCAACTGTGAGGGCTGCGCTGCCAACCGATGAACGCCACTAGGGCTGCCACACCAGCAAGGCCGCCCCACATCAGGCTGTGCTGATGGGCAGCCAGCAGCTCGACCTGACAGGCCTGCGCCTGCAGAGTCAGCTCGAGCATCTGCTTGCTGAGCTGGGCGTTCTGCTCCTTGCCCTGCTGCATGTGGCTCTTCAGCAGCCTGTGCTCGGCCTGCAGCGCCTCATGAGTGTTCCTGAGCTCGCCGTGAGTCCCACTGGCTGTCTCATGGGCCAGGGTGAGGCGCTTGTGCTGCGTCTGGGCCTCCTGCAGCTCCTGCTTCAGAGTTTCCACTGTGTGCCGGTGCTCCTGTACGTTGCCTGTTAACCCTGCAACTTGTGCTCCCAACTTGGCAATCTGCTGCCTGCAGTCAGCAGCCTGAGCCTCCAAGTGCTCCTTATCCGCCAACAGGCTTTGGGCTCTGCCCTCTGCGGCCGACTGCGCCTCCTGGGCAGCCTGCAGCTGGCCCCTGATGTCCTCAAGCTGGTGCTTGGTGTCTCTCAGCTGCTGCTTGGTGTCCTCCAGGTGCTGCTTGGCGTCGGCAAGCTGCTTGCAGGAGTCCTTCAAGTGCTGCTTAGTGTCAGCAGCCTGCTTCTGGGCATCCTCTAGGTGCTGCTTGGCATCAGCAGCCTGCTGCTGGGCAGTGGCCAGCTCTGCCTCCTGAGTAGCCAGCTCGCTCTTTAGACTGCCTGCAAGAGGACAAGGAGACACAGGTGCAGGCATGCCAGCGGGCCACAGACTGACCGGCAGCAGCAACATCCTCTGCTCGTCAGCAACATCCTGGCTGCTTCTGCCAGCATGACAAGCTGACGCTGCTTAGTGCATGCCTCTGGGTCAGACAATGCGCAGGCGCCAGCAAGCACCACCCATGCAGTTGGCTGGCATTGGCTGTACCTGACAGCACCTGGATGCTTCGTGTGCTTGCACACATGCACCACAGGTGCAGGGCAATGGCGGCAGTTAATTTGGCACTTGTGAAACACATGTGCAAGTCGCACAAACATGCTACAGCTCACACATGCTGGCAGCGTACCCAGCTGCTCTTCTGCGCCCTTGGACTGCTCCCTCAGCTCAGCGATCTCGTTACTGAGCTTGGCAGACCTGTCCTCAGCAGCCTGCAGCTCCTGCTGAGCCTTGTCTGCAGCGGCAGTGGCCTTCTCTGCGACAGCACCAGCCTGCTCTGCCTCCTTGAGCTCAGCCTGGGCTAGCTGCTGTTGCGCCTTCTGCAGCTCGGTCTGCAGCTGGCCGTGGGTGGCCTGCAGCTCCCTGTGCGAGGTGTGCAGGGCCGCAAGGTCTGCCTGAGCCTGCTGGTCCTTGTCGGGCGAGCTGCTGCCTGAGGAGGGGGCAGGCTCAGCCTCTGCAGTCTCTGCTCCAGGGCGCTCCTCATGGACACCATTGGTGATGGACCCTGCAGAGTACAGGCTGTGTTGGTGAGTGCCTCGTGACAGCAACCAACAACTGGCTTGATGAAGGCTTGTGCAACAAACCACCAGGCCATTCATGTACAAGGCAGATCCTGATGCTGCTTCGACAGATCGCAGCAGCATCGGTGCAATGCACCTGTCTGTGTTGGCTCAGATGGTGGGGTCCCTGCTTGGGCTGTGGGCTTGGATGCCTTCTTCTTTTTGGCCATGCTGTGCCTGCCGTGGGGATGTGAAGCAACACGAAAGTCGTCAAAGCTCGATACCCTCTATGGTCTCAGAGACAACCTCATGCATGTCCTATATTCCACCCTCAAGCCCAGTTGCGCAAATGACAGCAGCTCAAATCTACCTTTTGTCCTACATCTTCATCATGTGGCTCAATGCCTGCATCACTGAGGCCCACTCAGCCTCCTCCACCTGTCATGTTTGGAATCTGTGCACTGTGCTGTCAAGGCTGCATTGTATAAGCAAGCGGGCGTCATGGGTGGCCTCATGCATCCCTTGGATGACGAGTTTTTCGAGCAGCTTAGCTGTTACATGTGGGTTGTTTTAGGAAGCTGGCTGTAGCCTATTCGTTGGCCTTCTTCACTGCAGAGCCCTTGGCGCCCTGAGCCTTGCCCTGCAGCAAGCACAGCATGCTCAGTTCTGTGAACAACGAACGGCTGCAAAAGGGGCAGCAGGTTGACAACACAGAAACCCACCTTGGCCTCAGTCTCTTTGTTTCCGGTCAGCTTGCCAGCACCCTCCTTCACGTTGCCAACCAGGTTATCCTTCTGGCCCTCGGCCTGACCCTTTGCCTTGGCAGCAGTGACCTCTGAGTGTCTGAGCAGCCAAATGTGAGGGGGTGAGGCAGTACTGCTGATGAATACGCAGCATGGGGACATTGGAAGTCAAGCTGGCTTCCAGGCAGAGCACAGTGTTTTTGTGAGAACTGGTCAGCTGCTGAGGTCCAGGCGGGCTCTGCAGGCAGGTGGGGAGCTCACCCCTCGGCGCGCTTGGCGGCGCCGTCTGCCTCAGCCTTGTGGGCTCCAACAGCACCTGCCACTTTCTCCTAAAGCACGGCACAGCAGGGCAGCTCACTCTGGAGTGTGCTATGCAGATTAGGAGCCCAAGACACTGCATCAGGCCACGAGCACGCCAGACACAGTTGCACACCTTCACTGCGCCAGTTGCCTGCTTCATCTGGCCTGAGGCCTACAGCAGCACAAGAATGAATCAGGCAAGCCTGAACAAACATTGGGTAGAACTCACGTCAGCCAACAGCAGGGTGCAACCCAGCAGCCCACAGATTGTAGCCAATCCTTGTGTGGTTCAAGCAGCGTCCAGTGCTCAAGCTACATTGGTCTAGGCAACCAGGAGCCCAGCAGGACCTATTCAGAAGGCATCATGGGGCCACTGGTGGCCAGGTCAGCACCCTTCAGAGCAGCTTCAATGCCCTGACAGCAGCCAGCAAGGGACACTGAGCAAGGAGCCCTCACGGTCCATGTAGAGGAACACAAAGGCCCATTGCAGGGCCTAGCAGGCAGGGTCAGTGCCCAGTCAAGCTGTGCCAGGACCCTGGCATGACAACAACTTCAACGGGCACCAATTGGGGTCCCAGCAGCAGCAGAGACCTACGTTGGACCAGGCAAGCCCGTACAACTGGACATGCCGGATTGGTGGGCGCGCGAAAACCCGTCTAGATGAAGCGATGCTCACCTTGCTGGGACCTGTCATTGTGATGTCTCGGGAGCTTGATTGGGAGCGGAAGGCGTGAGGTACCGGAGAGCTGAAGTTGTGACTGCTTTGAAAAGCTGGCAATACAATGCTTTTCCATTGATTCCCATTCTTCTATCGGTGAGCCAGCAGGGAGTTACAGATTTATTGCTTGCTGGGCTTCACATCCTTGGATGTGGGCAGCTCCTCCCCAGTCTTTTTGAAGTACCGGACTTTTGTGCCATCCTCCTTTACTCTGCAGCAGGGGGCATGGGCTTTCAGAAGGCATGGCAAGTCCTGAGTCCAATGCCAGTGCAAGGCTGAATGGGCCAGCAGGATGCAAGCAAGAGGAGTTGCGCACATGGCTGACTTCAGCTGCTTTTGAGCAGATGACCATGTGTGGCCGCACATACTCACAGGCAACAAGATGAGCCCATCGGGTGCGCTGCATCAGTCATCAAACAGCAGAGCAGCCGCCGCCAACCAGCAGAACGCAACACCCACCTGTACCCTATGCGGCTCCTGGTCTTGTTCTGCTTTGAGTACAGCATCACGTTGGAGTGGTGGATGGGGGACTCCCTCTCTGTGATCTGCCCGCTCTCCCCTTCTGCCTTGGGCTTGATATGCCGCACTTTGATGTTGATGCCAGCCACCACCACCTGCCCTGTCTTTGGAAGTACCTGCAGCGCACCGCAGCTGGCTCAGCATGGATGCCTGCAGCTTGCCCATTGCCTGCCCTGGTCTTGAAGGCACCCTGCAGGACAACACAAGCGTCCTCAGCACTGAAGAGTGCAGCACGAGTGCAGCCTCCACTGCTTACAGATGCACCTGCAGGGACTTCTGGCTGGCCTCGGCAATGCAGCCTGCAGCCCAGAGAATGACGCTTGCTCTAGGACAAGGACTGCTGAGGACACTTGAACCTGCAGCTGAAGTCTGCTACCTCAGGTTCATGTGCGAGCACCTCAATCCGCCTGCACCTCAAGCAGGGGCATGCTTCAGGCCAGGGGCCTCAGGCTCCTCCCAGTCCTTCGAAGCTGCAGGGGCCGTGGCGCTCACAGGCAACGAACACTGTCATGCCTGTGAGATACGCTGTGTGCAGCTTGGCAGTGGAGGCCAGCAGGGGTCCGCACACAGCCAACTCTGGGCAGCACGCATCGCTCGCCACTGCAGGTGCAATCTGAGCTCACCGAAATGATTTCGCCAACTTTGTTTCTGTCAGAGCCAGCGATGACCTGCACTGTGTCGCCAGTGTACATTGGCATGGGCTGCCTGATGGGCTTGCCATTCTTATTTAGGGGGTAGTGCTCCCACTTCTTGCCAGGACCCTGAAGTGCATTGTGCAAGCTTGGTCAGTGTGGCTGCGGAGACTCAGGCTGCCAGTGCTGTGCTGTGTGCAGCCCTGGTACAGCAAAATGCAGCAGCTGTGTATGCAACCATGGGAGTGCTGCACCAGGACTTTGTCATGTTGCCAGTCAGCACATACTGGAGCCAGCAGACTGTCAGACTCACAATGTCTGCTGCCATGATGCGAGTACGTACTGATGGCGTGGGCTGCAGAGCACACAAACATGGTTTAGTCTTCGAACACCACCAGCCACAGCTTTACATCAGCCTGAGGGGCTTACTCTAAGGCTGGGGGTAGCTAAGAGAGGCCGCCTGCCCAGGAAGCTGCTGTGCCCCAGCTGGGGGCCTGCCATCATGCCCTGCATGATCCCTGACACTTTTCTGTCGCAGACCCGCGAGAAAGCTGTCCGCAACAGTTGTTGTTTAATAGGTCACGATTTGGCCGCCGCTGGCTGCGGAATCGCTCCATCATGGCGCACTGATCATTGCAAACCATGCACCCTCGAGCCTGGAGCTGCCTTGCAGTCATCACATGATCTGAGAATGAACCGACATGGGGCTGTGGCATAACTTCCTGAATGCATTTGGACTGGGAGGCCGCAAGGTAAGGCCGAATCCTCAGTGGCGAAAGCGCAGGCCAGAGCCTCAGTGTCAGCCTGTACATTGCAGTTGAACGTGCTCATTGTGGGCCTCGACAACAGTGGCAAGAGCACCATCTTGGAGCATCTCAAGGTGTGCTTCTAGTGGTGTGCCTGCATACATGGCACCATGGCCCCAAATGCCTGCATCGCTTGCTGCAGCCTAGGCGTGCCCAGACAGCAGAGCTGGCGCCAACTGTGGGCTTTGCCGTGGAGGAGATCAGAAGCAAGTAAGGCTTGTCCTGCCAAGCTTCCTTGCCTGCCACCATCGGCTTGAATGTTCCCCCACCGCAGGGGCTTCAGTCTTACAGTCTTCGACATGTCAGGCGCTGGCAAGTACCGCAGCCTGTGGGAGCAGTATTACCAGCAGGCACAGGCAGTTGTTTTTGTGGTAGACGCTGCAGACAGACTCCGCATGTAAGGCTCCCCCTACTGCTTTCAATGCCCACATGCCCGAGCAGCAGGCCTGTGCTTGCAGCGCAACCTTGCCCAGATTGCAGCAGCTGGAACCTTGACCCCTGCATGCCGTCACAGCTAGAGGGGGTTGCTCTCAACAAGTGCACAGTGCCCCTCACAGATACTGATACAACTCTGTTTGTTGGCACCAAGCCGGGGGCACTGGCCAGAGATGGCTCTGAGACACCCCAGCCTGCTGGCAGCAAGGCCAGAGAAGGTGTCCTGCTGAATGCAAAGAGGCCTTGAACATTCTGCAATCCTGTTCAGCACGTCCTGTCTGCCTCCACTGTCTGCAGCAGGCCCACGTGACAGTGCATTGCCCTGCCCATTGTAGGGTGGTGGTCAAGGACGAGCTTGACAGCCTGCTCGCCAATAAGCAGCTGGCAGCCTCTGCACCCCTGCTGGTGTTTGCGAACAAGCAGGACCTGCCAACAGCCCTGACAGCATCCGAGGTCGCGCAGGCTCTTCAGCTGGACAGCATCAAAGACAAGCCCTGGCAGATAACGTCCAGCAATGCACTTCTTGGGCAGGGCTTGGACAATGGCATGGAGTGGCTGGCACAGGCATTGCAGCGGCAGTTGCAGAAATGAAGAAGAGATGTTCAGCACTCAAGCAGTCAGCTGGGGGCATGCACTCTTGTGATTGCTTTCTATGACTTTAGGTTCTGGCTTTCACAGGCACCAAACACCAGACACTCATTACGTTGCGTGGGACAACTAGGCCTGCCAACTGGGGTCAAAAGAAACGTCCTTGGGCACGCGCCCGCCTGACAGCGTCTGGGATTGGCTGAAATTGGCGGCCATCGTAGCCCTGGCCCATGCCAAAGCCACCGTCAAAGCCTCCGCCAAAGCCATTGTTCCCCTGCATGCCAAAGCCGCCGGGAAAGAAGCCACCTCTGCCGCCCATTGCAGACATGGGCAGCACGCCTGCATGGATCGCTGCAAGCAACAGAGCGGCAGTGTCAGAAACCGGCACCATAAGAGACCTTGCGTCGACCTGAATCGATGGACAGGTGCTTGCAGAAGGGCAGCAGGGTCACTGTGTGAATACGAAAACTTCAGTGAGGGCAGCAGCCACAGTTCCAGGGGCAAGCATGTCTGTTTGCAGGCAGCTTGGCAGAGCATCAGTAACAGCGTGCAGCTGCAGGTAGAAAGCCAGGGGTGACATGAGCAAGCTTTCTGGGCCAAGCATGTGGCCTTACGCCGTAGAGAGGGCCCAAACAAGACTATCACCTGCTGCTGTGGAGGCTGCCTGCGCTGCAAGGGCGCTGGGCTTTCCTGTCATGCAAGACAGCAGCATCTCACCACGCGCCTCATGCTGCACGCCCTTTGCAGCCAAGACCTGCAGCAGTGCACTGAGAGCAGTGAGCCAAATACGTTTTGAATGCCACCGTTTGAGGCGACTGCCAGTGGCTTATGCTGCTTGCAGCCAACCGTAACTGACAGCATGAGGACCAACTTAGAAGCCAGGTTGGATATTTGTCTTGACAATGCAGTGCAACAAACTGCTGCAGCTGGCTCCTGAGTTTGTCGTGCAGCAGGCACAGCGCCTATCGGTAATCCTGGCTCGTGGATCAAAGATCGGACTGGCTCTCAAAAGCCGCCCTTCCGCAAGGGCAAAGCCAGCCCAGTACACAGGCATGGGCACTTACCAGGCCATCCCTGTACCGCACCAGCGTCTTGCCATCCAGCACACTCCAGTCCCCCTCGGACACGTCTGCATCCTCAGCAGCCTTCACCTGGATGCCTAAGCAGTTCAGCGCATCATTGAAGGAGTTCAGGGTGCCATGCTGCAGGGCCAGGGGACACATCGCTCAGTTGTTGGCCAGCCCGGGCTTGAGTGCACCCACGTTGGGTAGATGGTCTGGATGACAGCTGAGCCCTTCTCAGGCTCATGCAGCACACATGCAGCATGGCCATGCTTTCAGGTTCCACTGCAGCGCCATGTTGCTGCATCAGGCAGCAGGCCAGGACTGCTGCTCATGCCTGCTGATCGTTCCTGGCCAGAGGCAGACACCATGCCAACAAAGTGACAGATGCAGGACCTTGGTGGAAATGCAAAGCACACTGCTCAGCACGGAACGCTCACATTTCTAAATGTTCTTTGATCGTTCTCCATGTCTGCTGCACTAAGAATGACATCGCCTGAAGGTGTGACCTGCAGCAAAAATAAAAGTCAACCTGCTGGCAGAAGGCACTGACATGGACCAGTCCTGGCGCAAAGCAAAGCAAAGCACGAACTCACTGTGACCAACTGTGACCGCATGTACTGAAAGACAACATTGCCTGTCTCCTCATCTCTGAAGCACTTTTGGTACTGCAGGCGAGAATACATGACTTGAGCTTCCGGACAAGCTGACAGCCGGCACGCCTGACATCACCAAGCCTCACAGCATTTCAACCATACAGGATGGTGCTCTGCAAAGCGACTGAGGGCTGTCTTGCAGGATGGGACGCCCACCCTGGCCATGCACCCCCGACACTGCCTCTTGGGGGGCCATCTAGCTGGCACAAGGCATTCGAGCATGGACAGAGCAGCAGCAGCAGCCTAAATTGCTCACTGAGGAGGCCCAACATAGCTACGCAGGTGGCCCCACCTGCCGCCGGTGGTTGGCCTGCTGCGACTGCTGCTGCTGGAAGCTGCCAGGGGGCACTGGGCCACCATATCTATCCTGGTAACCCCCCATGCCCCGGCCGCCGCCGTTGAAGCCGCCGCGAGCCCCACGGCCGCGGCCGCGCGGCTGGAGGCTTTGGCCTCCCCTCCCCCTCTGGAACCCACCAGGCCCCCGCCCCGAGCTCTGTTGTTTGTGGACACCGCCTCCCTGCAGTGCGTCAGGCCGCAGCGGTGGGGACAAAGTGCCGCCCTCTCACGCTGCCTGTGATGGTCAGCAGCAAAGCTGGAGGGGTGCAGCAGCACAGTTGCAATCTGATGTGGCTGGGGAAAGCATGAGACATTGCAGGCAGTGGGCAGCACCAAGCATCAGCATGTTTCAAAGGCAGCGGTGCATGCAAGCTGCCAGCAGCAGGTGTCAAGCAACTGTGGAGCAGCACCTGCACGCCAAAGCCACGCCCCTGGCCCCGCCGGTGCTGGGGCCGGCTCTGCTGCTGCTCCTTGATAAGGTCGTCCAGGGACATATTGATGCCCCGTGGCACCTGCTGCAGGGGGGACGCAGAGCTGAGATCAAGCAAGGTGTGCCTGCAGGACCGCTTTGTGGTGCATGGTGCACCTGCCTCCCCTCAGGGTGCAGTGCAAGCAGGTGTTGCAGTTTGCCAGTCAGAGGGCTGGAGGACAGTCATCCCCCACTGCAGAACTCTCCAGTTGCACAGCTTGGCTCTCCTGGAGGTTTATCAGCTGGCGAATCACCTTTGAGGGCTCCCCCTCCATCCTGAGGAACTGAGGGGCAGCCTGCTAAAAGACTGTTGTCCTCCTCTGCGAGATTTTGAATAAAGGAGTCGCTTGGTCAGGGTTCAGGTTCTGCATGCCAGGTGCATGCTGCACGCGATGATGCAGATCAGCCCAATTCCTGGTACAATAGGTCATCAGCTAGACCTATGTTGACAGGCACTCTACTCACACAAATGAAGGCTGATGCAGGGCCCAAAGCAGCCTCACTGGCTGCAACACTTGCCTTCCTGCCAGAGGGAAAGCCTGCTGAAGCTCTGCAGCAGATGGTGCAGCAGGTTCTACGTGAGGCTCATGTCCTGGCCAAGCTGGAGCTGCCTCCAGCTGCCCACCGCGTCAGCTTTGTGCAGCTGCGCCCTCCTGGAGCAGGTCTGCTCCCTGTCGTACTTGGCACCCCATGATCAGCAGTGCTGCCAACAGGGCCTCAACGTCTTGGCATGGCTGCAGATGCCTCGCCAGATGGGGATGCACTGCAGGCCTTTGAGTGGCCGTCCAACCCACCAGGTGGGGGCACAGCTTGCAGGCTGCGCCAAAGCTCAGAGCTGTGGCCCTTGGGGAGCGTTTCCAGGGGCCTGCTGAATTGTGCATGACCATGGGGCATGCCTGTCCACCAGATAGGAAGCAGGTCTGATCCCTGTCATCACACAGTGTTGCAGGCCTGCTGGTGCGCCGAGTGCATCACAGGAGGCATAGGACAGGGCACAGGCCAGCCCCTGGCGTGGTGTGGCGGCCCCGCAATGCGCAGCAGCGGCAGGCGCTCAGACTGCTGCGCCGACGCGGCTGCGCTGTGTCTGCTCAGGACTGCTTGATGGCTAAGATGCAGAGCCCTGATCCGGTGAGTGCCCTCTATCAGAGCGTCTGGTGGCAAGGGCACGGACACCACTCACATGCACAGCATTTGCGCACCTCTTGCACAGGGTGCTGACCCTGCCCTCAATCCCCAACATGCCTGACCCTGCATGCAGGTCGCTGCTGTCGTGCCTGTGGCGGTGCCAGCCGCGAGGATCCTGATGGAGGACCTGGCCGAGGCAGTCGCGGACTGGAACAGGACTGTTGGCGGGGACAGGGCCACACTTCAGCCTTGGCTGGAGGTGCACCCTGAGACCTTGATGCCTTCACTGCCTTTGAAGCTGCTGTGGCACCTGCCTTGCTTCATGGGCAGGACGCCGTTTGCTGATCCAGTGGTGTGCAGCACCACCTGCCCTGGCACAAAGCAGAGTGCATCCTGCAACCGTCAGCGTGGCAAGTGCGATGTGTAGGAGAGCCTGGTGCCCATCGCAGCTGCTGTGAGGATCCAGGCTTGCTGGCGGGCAGTGCGGGTCCGCAGGCGCATCCAGCCCTGCACACGCCTGCTGTTGAGGAGGGCTGCCGTCGCCATTCAGCGCTGCTGGCGTGCATGTGAGTGTTCCGCAGTTGGGCAGCACCTGGGCAGCTCTGGCCCCGCCTGCACTGCATCTGGGCAGCCCGTGGCTGCACTGGGGCCATCTTGCTTGTCCGAGAGCACCGAGCAAGCAGGGCCTGCGCCACCTTGTCATCGACACAGTGTGAGGTGATTCGCGTAGGAGTCTGCATACTGCCCTGTTGGGCCTTGAGCCACACTAGCCTGCTGGCTAGCTCTTCCTTGATCGCGGTGCAGACATGCTGCGCGAGCGCCTGCGCATGCTCCATGCGGTGCACGTCCAGGCCCTGATGATTGCGGGCATGCAGCCGGGGGACCGCCTGTGCCTGCCCGTGACCGACCTGCAGCTGCTGCTGCACCGGCAGAACCTGGGGGAGAAGCTGCGCAGGCTGCAGCAGCTTCCCCCTGCAGAGGCGGCGGCAGCGCGCGCGGAGGCACGGCGCCACCTGTGGACCAGCTTCCCGGAGCACCACACCCACTTCGCATTTGAGGAGGGGCCTGGCAGCCTCTTCGTGGTGGGTCGGTATGGGGCGGAGCGCGCGGGGCTGCCGCGGTGGACAGGTGAGCTCTGCCAGCTGTCAAGGTGGCTCATCTACTGCCCAAAGCAGGGCTTGACAGAGCATGGCTGGCTTGCCTCAAGGGGCTGCCGGAGCACGGGTGAGCTGTGCTGGCTGCTGGGTGATCATCCTGCTGAACAGGCTGGGGCTTGCCGCATGGTTCTGGCTCACAGGGCTGTCCTGGCAGAAGAGGTAGCTGTGCTCACTGCTGAGTGGCTGAGCTGGATGGACCTGGGCAGGAGGTATGGGAGAACGGCCTGGCCCCAGAGCCTTCTCATAAACAGCATTCGAGTTGCACGGGCACCTGCTGCAAAGTCACTGAGCCCATTGCATGGCCCCTTCTTTTTTTGGCAGCCCACTCTGAGCAGCAAAGCGCAGTGCATCCAGCAGTTTCGCCAGGCATATCCTTGCGGCCACTGCACGGCATGCTCTACCTACAATTGACTGTAGAGTCACCTGCAGGAGCGGCTGCCCCGCTGGTGCACCAGGAGCACATCCAAGCCCTGGGTGTGGACAGAACGTGCCAGGCAGGGGATGCGGTGGAGCTGCTGACGGAGGGGACCCTGATGGAACGCATCGCTGTGCCCTCGCTGCAGTGAGTCCACCTCACCCAGCTGCTTCGTGAACCCATGAGTGCCACTGTGGGCGGCTCCTGAGCCTGACAGCAGGCGGCCCTGCTCAGGTTCTGTGACCGACGTCTGGCACTGCCAGCATGCAGCGGCATCAGATGCTGCCTGTGGCAGTCCTGCATGGCCGTGGAGGCCTTCTGGAGTGCAGCCTGCTCCCCCTCAAGTGCGACATCTACTGATAATTGAAGATACTGAAGATTAATACTGATATTTTGAGCAGATTGCTTTGATTGTTGGAGTGCAGCACCCACCCTTCAGCTGGGCAAGTCAGCCTGCTGCAAGCCACAGGCTTCCCACAACTGCCCCCTGCAGGAAGAGCGTGAATGAGGACGAGCGAGTCCTGGTGGCAGTCTCGCTGCAGGGCAAGCCTGGGCTGGGGGAGCTGCAGCGGCGAGCAGGGCTGCTGCTGGCACTGTCCTGGGACCCCCTGAAGCACAAGGGCATCACGTGAGCCCCTGCTGCCTTTGTCGTGGCACTGTGCCCAGGCTGGTGTTTTGCTAGACAGAGACCCAGCTCTTGTTTGCGACAGCTTGGAGGGGCAGGCTTGCTGCTGGCCCTGCTCCCCCAGGACCTTTCAAGGTGCTGGAGCAGGCCTGAGGCCCCCTGGAGCTTGGTTGCATGGCTCCAGCTCATGCAAGCCATGCAGTCAAGGTTCTACTGGGAGATCGTGAGGGGCATGGGCTCAGGCACCCACCAGCTGTGCAGCCTGGCAGGTATCGGCCCACAGAGCTGCACATGTTGCACCGCACCCATCCCCCTGAAAACTGCTGCTGCTGCGCAGGTTGTGGCCACGGCACCCAAGCTACTTTGCTGGCAGCGTAACGCCCGCTGCAGCTCAGGTGAGGCCGCTGGCCATCCCCTGTGACCTGACCGCTGCACAGCCTGTGCTGACTGTGCGCTGCATGCCGACCCACCCTCCCCAACAGCTGCTTCGACACCATGTGCTGAGGGATCGGGCCAGCATGCTGCCACCCTTGCACAACGTGTGCTGGCAGTGCCTGGGTGCAGCCTCATGCACGCCCTGCCCTGCATGCCAGCCAACCCTGCAGCCATGCACAGCCGCTCCGACAGCAAGTACAATCCCCAATGTCCCATCGGCACCGGGTGTTGGGCACTCAGCTGACTGTCAGTTGTGCAGGAGGGAGCAGAGCAGCGCCGCAAGCAGGGGTGGCGAGCCCCCTTCCACCCCTCCACGCGGCCTGACAGCCGCCAGGCCTCCCCTGGAGAGGCGCGGTCAAGCCCGTCTCCCCTGCGGCAGGGTGGGTGTTGGCTGGGTGGCACGCAAAAGGAGTCCACTTGATGCATATGGTCATTCAATGGGTGCATTGCCGCAGTTTGGTTGCCCAACATCATGGCTCGCCATGTCTGCCTCAGGTCTCATGTGCCATGTCTCCATGATGTTCTCCCTGTACTGCTTTGCTTTGTCCGCATGACACAGCCCACTGAGGCAGCTCACGTCCCATGCTTTGCTGTCATCTGCCCCCCTGCATGGCACCATGCCAGTTGACGTCTGCAGCTGCTCATGCCCCAGCTGTATGCTGCACCTGCAGGCTCACCCCCACGGTCACTGTCCCCTCCCAAGGCAGCCCTGCAGCAGGGGCAGCAGGCACAGCCTTCGCTGCTGCAGGCCTTCACACGCAGGCAGGCAGTGCTGCCCCGGCCCTCCACGAGGCCGTCCACGGCTGATGCCCTCAGCATGTCATACGTCTCAAACGCCAGCCCCCGCAGGTGCATCCCGGCCTTGCAGCAGCCACTCTGGCCATACCATGTTGCATTAGACTCAGACTGAGCTCTGCAGCTTATTGACACAGCCAGCAGCAGCACAAGCTACCAGCTTAGCTCACTGCAATGTATCTCGTTTGAGCCACAGCTGCAGTTGCCCTGGCTCTCTCAGCTGCCAGCGACAACCTGCAATATGCTGTGCAGCGGCACGTCTGGGTTCCCTTGCAACCTGGAGGGTTTGGAAGACCACACAGTCTCTGGAGCAGCCACGCCAGTGATCCAGGGCCCCAGCGCCTCACCTGCTCAGGCCAGCTGGAAGGGACGCGCAACAGGTCTGGGCAGTGGTGCAGCCTTTGAGGGCGATGGGCCACGAGTCACCTGCGCCAGCCGGATGGACAGGGGGTCCCCAGTGGGCCCAAAGGAGGAGCATGCCCGTTTGGTGCAGGTGGACTGTCCTGGCGGCTGTCGTGTGCCACACATCGTCCTTGCCTCTTGAGCCTGCTGCGCACCCGTTTCAAGAGGGGTGCAAAGCGCCTGATGCACAGCAAGTGGGATTTGTGATCCAGAACAACAGGGAGCTGTGCCCCATCAGAGGCTTGAATCAATGAGCCCTCAATGCCTCTGCTGCCTGGCAGATTGCGGCTCTCACATGGAATAGGGGCATGCCAAGCTGATGGCAGACATCATGGCACCACCAGTGCGGCTGAAGCCTTTGCAGACCTGTCATGGCTGAAGCTGATCCATTGTCATTCAGGAGCTGGCAGAGCTGTCGCGGGCGGAGTCGCAGCTGTACGGGCAGGTTGCTTCGCACCTGCAGGAGCAGCACCTGCAGCAGAAGAAGGATGCGGTGAGACCGGTGCAGAAGCTGAAGCCTGCTGCTGGTGACAGTGGGCGCTTGATCTCAGCAGTAGCAGTTCACGTGACTGGCAGCCCTGCTCTGACTTGCAGATTGTAGGCCTGGCCTGATGTCCTCTGGGCAGCTCTGGGTGTGCACACACACACACACACAGGCAAGCACTGCCACCAAAGCGCCGGCTGCACCCAGTCAGCAGCTGCCCTGTCCTGCAGGTGGCGGCAGCTAAGGCCTGGCTCCGCGGCTTCAGCGTGCACAGGTCTGCGGCGACGGGCCACAACTTTGCGCCCACAGCCAGGCTCCTGACTGTGGCAGAAGCCATCAGCACCACCCACCACATCAAACTGTTTGCCTCACTTGACCAGGCAGAGGCGAGGCCCCACAGCACTGGGAGCGGCTGCCTGCTGCAGAGATGTCCAGAGATGCCCTCCTGGTGCCATGCTGATGCTGTCTGCTGCAGCACAAGGCTGGCCCTGTGTCATTCACTCTTTCCGCCTCTGCAACCAGCGTATTGAGCAGGCCAAGCCATGTGAAGTCAAGATAGGGGGCCGCCACACTGCTGCTGAGCTGCACCATAGTTGCCACATCTTGTGCCTGCCTGCTGCACTGCTGCGGGCCACAGCACAGCCCTGCCTCCCTGGTTGTCATGCAGCTGCTGACGCAGGCAAGCATGGCTCCTGCACACTGCCCAAAGGCAGCCCTCCTGCCCTTAGTGAGTATTCTGGTTTGACCCTTGACGCTGCCCTGATGTCTGTGCAGGTGCTGGCCAAGGTGCGCAAGGCGCGCAAGGCTGCGCTGGAGGCTTCCCGCAAGCTGCAGACCTCGCGCACCGGCCGCCATGCCACCAGCATGCGCCTGGAGGGTATGCAGCGCATGGGGCGGCGGCATCTGGCTGCAGGCTGCCAGGACGCTGCCAGGCACAGGCAGGCGGCAGCGCTGAAGGTGGGCACTTCTGCCTGACCACCTGTGCGGAGTTGCTCGAGAAGGCATGCTTTGGGGCCCAGCAGGGACACGCCAGGCACAGGTGGGCAGCACCAGAGGTCAGTCGAGGCCTCTGTGTGCTCATATCCCTGCAGCGCGGGAGAGCCCGATGTAGCCTGACAGGCAGCAGACCTTTAGGTTTGAGGGGTGCTGCATGATGTTGACAGTGAGCGGTTGGGCCCAGGATGCTGCCACGTGCAGGCAAGCGCCAGTCTGAAGATTGGCAGCTGAGTTCCAGCCATGCCAAGCCTGGTCTGCAGTCAAGTGAGCAAGGCATGGGCAAGCCCTCCGTCCGGCATTGCTGCCCAGTCCAGACGGACACAGTCCCTGACTGGACCCAGGTTGGGCCAGGCCCCGCAACTGCGCTGCCATGTCACACTCCTCAAGCTGGTTGCTGCAGGAGAGTAGTGCTCAGCGAACTTTGCACCGGCACCAGCTGCAGGAAGGACACCTGGCATTCCACCAGGGCGTCAACTTGCTGCGCAAGCACATCCGTGTCACAGAGATGCAGCACAGGCAAGTGCTGGTCACAGCTGGGACCTGTTGGTCCACAAATGCAGCTGGGCTCATGCGTCTCTTGCTCAGGTGCCTGTGGCTGTGAGGCCCTATGCTCAGCTGACTTCTGTCTGTGCGTGCATGCAGCTTTCTGACATGAGTTGTTCCTTGTGCCATCGCCGAGCTCAGCACCTCAAAGGGGCTGCTGCGCACACAACAGGACATGCCTCCCACAGCCTCTCTCCACTGCAGGGAACAGCTGCTGAGGGCTGCAGCAGCTGACACAGTCATGCAGCAGCGGTGCGAGGAGCAGACCAGGCAGGCCAACATCGAGCGCCTGCATGACAAGACCGCCACCCTCAGGACTCTGGCTGCTGAGGTGGCTGCAGCCGGCATGACTGCAGATGTTCGTGCTGAGATGGCAGAGGCTCATGCAGCCCTGCAGGAAGTTGTGGCTGCCAGGTGAGCCAGCATGCCCACCAACAGTACTTCTGTGATGCTGTGTTGCCCAGCTAGGAGTGCTTTCCTGAGGCTCCAGTCTGCCAGTACATCAGCAGCCTGCCGGTGAATTCAGCACAGCACCCCCTTTGCTGAGTGCCAAACCCTTTTGTTCATGCAGTCTCTGCGTAGCAAACTGGCAGTCCCAGTACAGCGGATCGAGCATGCCTTCTAGACCCTCCAGTGCCAGCCATATGTCCTTCAGTCCTGTGGCTTTGGGCACCCACTGCTGCAGCCAGCAGGCCTGAGCATCTGATCACCACTGCTTGCAAGTCGTGCTGCCATGCAGGGGGGGCAGCCCTTGACCACTGCCAAGCAGCCGCTTTGTATGTCCTCTGCTGCAGGCGGCAGGCAAGGGAGGCGTTGATGTTCATGGTGGGCCCCGCTGGTGGCTGGCGCGGCTGCAACCAGCCCATCGAGTACCGCAGGGTCCTCCCGCTGAACATCATCGGCTCTGCAGCAGATGCAGCAGGCCTGGCAGAGGAGTCCAGCAGTGACAGCCTGAACTCTGCAGACGATGGCTGCAATCTGCATGTCTGCCTGACTGGAATGCATGACTTGCGGTCCGATTGTGGTGACCTCCTGCAGCCCTCTGCCCCACCCCCCACCTGCATCAGAGGCCCCAGACCACGACCCAACCAGGTGGTTGCAGTGCCAGAGATTGTTGCAGCTGTTCAGCCTGATGCAGCTGCACAGGTTCCACAGCCGTGGCCTGCTGAAGGGGTCCACTCAGATGCTCCACCCTCACTTGCAGCATATACAGCCCAGAAAGTAGTGTGAAACAAAATAAATTTCCTTTCACCAAGTGTCAGCAGCAGTAGCTGTGCTCGCTCGGGCATTGCCACTGCATAGAGTGGCATAGTATTTTAATACACAGATGTGACGTGTCTGAGACTGTTTCAAGGCTGGACATTTGATCACATGCCAGCATCTCGGAAGAATTGAATACTCTCTTTGAGGGCAGCAATAAAAGAGTCAATTTCAGCATGGGTGTTGTACAAGTAGGCGCTTGCCCGGGCTGAGGCAGCAATGCCCAGATGGTGGTGCAGAGGCTGCGTGCAGTGATGCCCAGACCGGACAGCAACGCCTGCACGCCACAAGGTTAAACAGGTCAGCAAGCTTTGACAGCCAGCCCTGCAGACCATATCTGCAAGAGACAGCATACAAAGTTTGACAGCAAGCCTACCTTCGTTGTCAAGCAATGATGAGATGTCAGTGGCATGCAGCCCCTCCACATTGAAGGACGCCAACGCTGCCCGGGCTGCCCCATCACGAGGGCCATAGACTGTCACACCATCTAATCTTCTTAGCTGCAGCGCACAAAGGACCAGGGAACTCGAGCAGAGAATGGTCTCAGGTGCAAACACAGAGTAGCAGAGCGGCCAGAGCGCGCATCATCAGAGCTCCGCAGCACATCTTGTTGTTCAAACCCATTGGTTAAAAGAGGCCTCTCTTCTCAATCTGCTGCTGCAGGTAGCTCTAACCTCCTCACTCTGCTGCACGAATGAACGTTTGTCTTGCAGGTCCAGAACCCACCTCCTGCTGCAGGTAACCCCCAATGTCTTCCTCATAGTCATGTATCTGGTCCATGCCAATGTGCTGCAGGTAGTCCACTGCAGCGCCGAGGCCAATGGCCTCAGCGATGGCCGGCGTGCCAGCCTCAAACCTGGAGGGGGGAGGCGCATAGGTGGAGCGGTCGAGGAACACGTCCTGTATCATTTCGCCGCCGCCCATCCAGGGCGGCATGCTCTCAAGGATCTCCTGCCTGCACCAGCAGCACAGTGATAGCATCCCAGATGACGCATGGAGTGGTGGCGTGCCATGCAGCTGCAGCCTGTGCGGCAGCAGGGGAGCTGTAATGAGCTGTCACTCTGTGCGGTGACACCTCTCAGGGAGGTAAGAGCCTCCCTGCCTGCAGACCACCTTGGTCTGTACTCATTGGGACCCCGGTGTGCTACTTGACACGAGACAAGGCTGCAGGGCATTGCTGCCCTGCACTGTGCAGCATGCAGCATGCACAGTAAGCAGCACACCTGCCCCAGAGGAAGGCACTGCCTGTGGGTCCGACCATCTTGTGACCTGAAGCCACAATCCAGTCTGCTCCCAGCTGCTGCACGTCCACCGCCATGTGGGGCACTGACTGGCAGCAGTCCAGCATGACCTTGGCGCCCGCCTGCAGAGGCTGGCTTGGTTAGCGTCATCTGCCAGCAATTTGCAGGCAGCTGCTGTGCATACTCCTATAGAGACCAGTAAGATGCATGCAGCAGCCTGACGTGCACCTGCTGCCAAGATGGGGAGATCTGCACAGCATGCAGCCAGAGGGGGTCAGACAGGCAGCATGCAGCAACAGTTGAACTGAGGCAGACCAGCTGCCCAGCACCTGCGGCGCGGTGGGAGCCCTGCACCTGTGTCAAGGCGGTGCCGGCACAGTGCGCCTCTCTGCATGCAGGTTCACCTTATGGGCAGCCTCGGCGACCTGTGCAGCTGGCAGGATGCAGCCCAGCATGTTGGACACGTGCACCATGGCCACCAGCTTGGTCTTGGAGCTCAGCATCTCGTGGAAGGCCTGCAGGGCACACAGCCTGCAGATCAGCACCAGCACAGGCTCCAGGACCCCCCTGCACGAGCTCCTGTAAGGGGGCACTCACCAGGCTGAGAAAGCGCTTGAGCATTGCCAGCAGCAGCCAGATGCCGGTCTCGGGTTGGCATCTTGGGTGAAGCACAGGTCGGGGCACAGCTCAGACTGCATGCACACACAACACAGGGCATGTCACCTTCATGTCCACTTCCTGGCCGTCCTGCGTGAGGGGCACGTGCCGCAAGATCGCCCCCGTCTTTTGCGCCACAATCTGCCAGGGCACCAGGTTGCTGTGGTGCTCAGCCACAGTGGACAGGATCTGCAGGCAGGCCACATGACAGACGTCAGCACAGTTGGCAGCACATGCAGGTGGCGCAGCCTGGTGCTCCAGCTGTGCAGCAGGCTCCAGCCTGGCAAGATCAGAGCAGGGGCCAACGCGATCTCAAGCTGACCGCTGGGGCACCTCATCCTTGTAGCATACAATGTTGCAGGCGTCACCTGCGGCCTCTCACAGGAGAGGTTCAGCTCTCAGAGTTTTAAGCAGATGGATAACCTGTCCTGCCCCACAACCCACCTCATCCCCTGGCTTCAGGTTCTCCAGCCCCCAGGTGTAGGCCACCAGGTTTATGCCCTCGGTGGCGTTGCGGCACCAGACCACCTCCCTGTCGCTGCGCGCGTTTATGAAGCGGGCCACCTTGGCACGGGCACCCTCATAGGCTGCTGTCGCTCGGGCTGCCAGGTTGTGCACGCCCCGGTGGACGTTGCTGTTGCAGCCCTGCAGCAGGAGGGCACCTCTACCTCGCTCTGCCACGCAACATCATTCCCCTGACAATGGCCCAGCACCTGAGTCCGATCGACTGTCAGGCACTCAAGGCCTGCTCCTGCAGACTATCAGCAGCACCTCTGACCGAGCAGCGTCCTTCTACTGCCGTTTTGAGCCACTGAGCAACACTGCAATCACGTTCAGCCACGGTATGGTCCTGCAGGCCACAGTGCTGGATCCTGCTGCCGATTGCTGTCCGGAAGAATACGGCATGATCTGCAGCAGTCAAGCTGTTGCAGACAGGCAGTGGTCCCTCAGGGGAAGCAGCCCACCTCCTTGTGGCCATTTCTGTGGCATCAAAGAGGTGCTGCCTGCCCAGCAAGCTGCCACTGGGCCTCTCCAGGCTATGGTGCTTGTGTGGTGCGGCAGCATGAGGCGGCAGCGTGAGGCGGCTGCGTGTGAGCAGTTGCCACCTCAGGTGACTCATGCCAAACAGGCCTTCCAACGGCCCTATCCAGCAACGACTCCCCCTGCAGCCTGAGGCCACATACAATGCTGTACAATAAGCGATGATCATCGCCAACGGACCCACCTGGGGGCCATAGTACTCGTCCATTGCTCTGCGCACTGCCAGCGGCTTCTGGCTGGTGGCAGCATTGTCCAGATAGACCAGGGCCTTGTTGTTGACCTGCTGGTCTAGGATGGGGAAGTCTGCCCGAACACGCTCAGCCAGGGAGCCCCTGTCGCTAGTGCTGGCGCCATTGCTGCTGTGCACCCTGCTGTGGGAGTCTTGCTCCACAGGCCTGGCCTCCACCGCCTGTACAGTCTCAGTAGGGGATGTGGGAAGCACAGCAGAAGCCACTGTGAAGACTTGGCAACAAAGGTGACATGCAGCAGCACAAGCAAGGACACAACAGCATCCAATGAAGACTGTGAAGAGGACTACCACAGAACTAACCGGCAAAGAAGACACGGTCTGCAAGCTTGACTGTCTAGCTGTGTTTGCCTTGCGGTGCCCTGCAAATCGGTGAGCATTGAATTGTCTGGCTTGGCATTGGGCCAATGGAGCAGGCATGTTGTGGGAGCTTGTCAGCTGAGCAACGTGGGCCCGAAAGTCAGATCTGGAAAGTAGGTTGAGCTTGCAGATCGCAACCGATAACAGAATTTGCAGCATGCAGGGTCACAGCACTGCCAGATGCCCTGCTGGGAGGGACTGCATGCCGGTGCAGAGGCCCGTATCTGCCAGCCATCCTGCAAAGCGCCTGCGCACACACCCGCCCGCATCCAGTTTATGCAGGCTGGCAGGCTCGGTGGCTGCTGTAGGGACAGCACAATGCATGGTGGCTGAGCCAGCAGCAGCCGCAGTAGCACATGCAATTGTTGACATTGCGGATGCCAGCACTGCATTCCCTCTGGCAATTGGTGGCGGTGCTGCCATCGCAGCTCTGTCGGCAGCTCTTTTAGCAACAGACCCCCAGAAGAGGTGCGCGCATCCCGCATGCACATCGTGTCTGCAGTGCAGTGCAGCACGGTGGTGTGCAGATGTCACATTGCACACTGCCTGCAACAAATATGAGAGATGTGCAGGCGGTCGGCCCAGACTGCCACTGCTGGCGGGAGCGAGAAGGACGCTGTGCGTACCTACTTTGACACAGCAGGCTTTGAGCGGTGGAGGAAGATCTATGGGGAAACAGACGAGGTCAATAAGGTGAAAGGCAAACTCAGGCTGGCCATCACCAGCTAGCGACTGATCAGCCTGCCCACACGCACTTCCTGCCAGCTGTAGCTCCGGTGTGGCGTACGGGAGCCACAGATCGCTCGGCCTGCCAGCATCTGTTGCCCACGATGGGTCGCTGGGTGGCAGCACAGGCGTGCCACAGACAGCTCAGCCTGCTAGCGCACACACACCACCACTGGCGGCTCTGCACCCAGCGTCAACGACTCTTCGTCCCAGCGATGGCTCGCTGCGTGTCATGCTGGCTTAGCAGCCGCATGACTGACCCCTCAGCGCCCAGCTGCAAGGAACTGTCAGCCCAGCCTACAGTCCTCCAGAATGAGATTTGACTGCAGGTGCCCTCCCCCTCCAAGGTGGATGCCTGCACCCAGCCTGCAGCTGTGAGCTGACCTGCCAGCATAGTCCCACCACTGAGCATCGTCTGGTGCCTCCCTGTGCTGCAGGTGCAGCTGGACATCCGCACCGGGCACGCACAGACAGTGGAGAAGGTGCTGGGCTGGCTGGATGAGGAGGGCGGCGTGCAGGGGACCACCATATGTGATGCGGGCTGCGGCACAGGCAGCTTGACAGTGCCTCTCGCCCTCAGGGTGAGCTGCCAGGCAGTCAGCTTACAAGTAGGGTGCAGTGCCATGGCTTGTCAACACTTGCAGCTTGAACGGAGGTCCTTGTAGCATGACATGATGGGCAGCAGCACAGCTTTGGCGATTAGCAGCAGGCCAGCATTAGGATGTGAGACCGCCCCTCTCAACCTTGTAACTGCTGGCGGTGCCGCCTGCAAGTGGCATAGCAGAGTTTCTTAGAGCCGTGCGCCCCAGGTGGCACAGGCCCGACCACAAGCTGGACATGTGGTGGAGCACAGCTCACAAGGTCTGAAGCCGCCGCTGTCTCACTGCAGGGCGCAGAGGTGAGCGCCAGCGACATCTCAGGTGCCATGGCCGATGAGGCCAAGAGGCAGTATGAGGCAGCAGTGGCCAGCGGTGGGGCCTTAGGCCCCCAGACCGCCCCCAAGTTTGCAGCTGCAGACCTGGAGTCCCTGTCCGGCAGATTCCACACTGTGTGTTGTCTGGATGTGATGATCCACTACCCTCAGGTGTGAAGTTGGCCAGCTTGCAACTGTGCTGATGATAATGGGATGGTTTTCTCTTTTGATGGTTGGTCATGAGTTGCTTGCTGGGTGTCGGGAACTGTGCTACATTGTTCAGACAGGCTGTCACGTGTGGGGCGACCATGGTGGCCAGTCCTTGCCTTTGCGCAGCTATCTGCGTGACTTGGCAGGCGCTTGTGCCCATGATGGGGGCCAGTGACTGATGCTGCAAGTTACCAGCGGTTCCCCACATGCAAGAGCTGGTGACAGGTTGTGAGGTGCACCGGCTGTGCAGGTAGCCTCGCAGTGCTAGTGCAGGCCCATCCCCCCAATGGTGGCTGGCAGCCTCATTTGTGCTGACGCCTTGCTGCAGACCAAGGCCAATGCCATGGTCAAGCACCTGGCCAGCCTGGCTGACCAGCGTCTCATCATCAGCTTTGCCCCCAAGACGCTGGCCTACAGCATCCTCAAACGCATCGGCGAGCTCTTCCCAGGGCCATCCAAGGTGCGGCCGCACATGCATGCACTGCTGCCTATGTGCAGGCTGACATCGCACTGCATTCGGCCCTACAGTTGGCCTTGTGAGCTGTGTCCCAAGATCCAAAGCCCATCTCAGCCCAGGAGGGGGCATGTCATTCCAATTGAAGGTGCATTGTGTCCTTACCACTGCTGAGCCATCTTGTGTGCACACTGTATCCATTCGACACCTCGATCTGCAGGCTACTCGGGCTTATCTCCATGCTGAGGCCGATGTCGAGAAGGCCCTGAATGAGGCTGGCTTCACAGTCACGAAAAGGGAGATGACTGCCACAAGCTTTTACTTCTCCAGGCTGCTGGAGGCCAAGCGGCAAAAGTGACCCCTGGTGGCCAGCAAGCTGCCTCCCTATCCCTCTTCTCCCTGTCCTGAGCTTGCACCCTTATCAAGCTGAGGGACATCGTCAGCGGCCTATCTACTGTCTAAGCGTGTTATGCAGTGAATTTATTTCATCCAGCAAGCATTGCGCAGCAAGAGCACAAAACCTTTGACCGCATGGGCAGAAATTGCCACATACACAGAAGGGTCACGACAGGGGAGGGAAACAAAATGGGGGACAGTCAGACATAAAAAGGTGTCAGAAGCGCGACTTCTTGGGGTCTGCTGCTTCATTGTGCAGTCTAAGGAAGCTCACACATTTGAGGACTGACATGGTGCAGCCACAGGTTGCCCACAGGCGCCTGCAGCCATGCAACAAAACCACTGAGATGCTGCCTGGGGGCGAGTGCCACCACAATGCAAGGCAACAGGTTGATGCAGGCGCCCCACAAAGGACTCAGCAAGCTCAAAAGTGATGTCTGCCGGCATTTTCAGCACCACTGCCCCAGGCTGGAGCCGGCCATGGCCCACCCTGCTCACCAGGCATTGCCGCTGCTGTGCCCACTTGGCAGGGGCTATGGTTGGCAGGGCATCCAGGGGAAGCAGCGTCAGGGCGCACAGGTCCGGCGCCCATGTGCACTCTGCGCAGTCCCCGGGCTGGGGCGGCGGCTGGCCGCCCATCACTGGCGAGCTGGGGACGGAACCTACTAGATACTGCAGGGAGCATGCTCAGACATATATGGGGTTGGCAAACCAGCTGCTGCGCAGTGTGCAGCATAAAAGCTTGCAGGCCTGACTGCAGCGCGCGCCCTGGGCAATGCTGAAGTGCGCCACAGAGGGATCCTGCTCCCGACAGTGCTGAGATCACCAGCCTCATGTGCCTGTGCTGCAGCCGCTGGCCTACATATGCACGAAAGCATCGGTCGACTTCAAACTTGAAAGTGGCCAGCCTGGCTTGCCTGGACTGCAGCTTTGGCGTCAAAGAGCAGGTCATCGTCCCCAAAGTGCACGCCTGCAGCCATCGCTGCAGCCTGCACGCCATCGCTGAAGTGGTCATCACCTGCAGCAGCAGTCAGCCTCTGTCTCAGACCCTCGCCCAATCCGATGTGAGGCAGCAGCAGAGGACATATTTCCTGTGCCAAGCAAAGTGCCAGGAACCGCAGCACCTCCCAGAAGGTCACTGGTGGGAGCCTGCACTTGCGCAGGGAGCTGCCAGGCCACGATATGCAGCATCAAAGCTGCCCCTCTACCCAAGTTGTGGCGTGCAAGCTCACCCCGCCAGCCAGCAGTGCAGAGAGTGCTGGCTTCCACCAAGTCCTCTGCCTGTCCGGCGCCATAGTGGTCTGCAGCTGCTTGCAGCAGCAGAACCACAAAGTAGACCTGCAACAGACGAGCAATGATTGAGCCGTAGTGTAAGCCTGGACCATGCAAAGATAGGCCATCTCGTTTGAGATGGAAAGGGTCTCACGTACCAAGAGCGTTGCAGCAATCAACTTTAGGCTCTCGTGCTGCAGACGCTTGAGAACAGCGTGCTGAGGTGACAGAGGCTGCCAACCGGAACTGATTTGCTGAGAAGCAAGGAAAAAAGCGCCATGCACGGCAAGGTCGTTCTTGCCTGCCCACGGCATTGCAGGCTGTGCCAGTGACACACAGTGACTCAAGGCGCAGCGGCAGAGAGATGCTGCAAAGCGCACTTGCCTGCCGCAGAGCACTAAAGTACATCATCCCCGCACTGCTGCTGAGCAGCTCCTGGTCCGACCCAGCTGCCACTGCAGCGCTCCACAGCTGCTGGCCTTGATGCAGCAGCTCTGCAGCCGCCTGCAGCACATGTGTGGAGGCAGGCCCCTCAGCACTGTTGTCTGCACACTCAGGTGGGCAACCGGGCAAACATTGCAGGTGCGATGCACTGAAGCACAGCACTTCGCCGTAAAGTGACAGCCTCTTTGCATACATGTGCGCACATGCCTGATGACCGAGGACTCATGTGCTGCAGACTGGTTGCTGCTATTTGCAGTAGCATCCCTAGTGGGGGCAGCAGGCAATGTCAGGGCGCCAGCGTCTCACCCGCATCAGCTGAGTCCATGCCTCCACATATGCCTCCCGAGTCTCGGCAGGGGACCGCGCCGACTGCGGTGCCTGAGCGAGACTTGCTGCTGCGAAGCCACGCTCAGCTGTGCCTTCAGCTGGTGCAGCAGCAGTACCTGCACGCCAGTCTGCTGCGAGCGGAACAATATCCAGTCCTCCCTGCTCGTGAGGAGAGGCCTGTTCTGCCTGAGGAGGGCTGCCCGATGCTGCGCCAGCCTGAGCAGCAGCAGGCTCTGCCGACGAGTCCTCCCCAAAGGCAGGCGAGCCTGTGGCCCCCTGCATGTCAGGGGTCGCCTGCTCTGCAGCTGTGCCTGCAGCAGGCTCTGCCAGCCAGTCGTCTGCCTGCGCGGCTGACCCCGCGCCTCCCTGCTTTTTGGGAGAGGCCTGCTCCACGAAGTCGTCATCCAGCAGGGGTCCCCCCGCCAGGGCTGCCTGCTGCCCCGCTGCGGTGTCCGGCACAGAGCTGCTGGCGCCGTTCAGCTCCGGAAGCTGCTGTGAGGACTGGACAGGCTCAGCCGCCTTCAGCTGCCACTCCAGGCCCAGGCCAGCGCGTGGTGCACCGGCCACTGCGCCCTGCTCCTGCCCAATGCCGCCTGCTGCCGCCTGAGAGTCCGGGACGGCTGCAGGACCAGGATGGCCAGCAGCATCAAACGCGCCCCATCCCTGCTCATCCACGTCGAGAGCCGGGGCGGGGGCGCTGGTGTGCTGCAGCTCAGAGGTAACGCCTGCAGCAGACTCCTCCTGGGACGACAGCCCAGCCGCCTGGGGGGCCAGCTCTGAGTGGGGCGCATCAAAGTCACCCCACTCATCTGCGTCCAGCTCCGGATGTGTGCCAGCAGCCCCAGCAGCAGGTGTCGCAGCGCCAGCAGGGTGGCCAGTGCTGCTGCCTGGCTCAGCAGGAGCTTGGCCGAAGTCGCCCCAGGCAGGCTCGTGCTGGCGGGGCATGCCAGCCCCATCAGCACTTCGTGCGTCTGGTCTGAGATCATTTGACTGGCCGGCAGGTGCACCAAATGAGCCCCATGAGCTCAGCTCAGCGCCAGGCCCCTGACCAGCAGACCCATGCTGCGGTCCGGGCACAGCAGCGTCAAAGTCACCCCACTCAGGGCTCTGTGACATGTGGGTTTCTGAGCCAGGCAGGGCTGCCTCTGGCCCCACCTGCAGCAGCACCAAGCGCCTCATTGAAAGAACCACCAGCGCAGTCAAACCTGCGATGTTGACCAGCTGCAAAATCATCTGAGCTAGCCACTGCAAGGACATTTGCAGATCTGGCAAACTCAGGCTATGCTGCAGTGTGCAGCTGGCTGCTAGCGAGGCATGAGCTTTCAGCAACCGCCACACGCTGGTCATGGCAACAGAAAGCTCCTCACCTGGCCATTTTGTGCCACAGGCGAGCCACCAGGCGCTTGCTGCCACCTGCCTGACACGCCCAAAGGCAGCGCTCCTGACCCTCCCAGCCCAGAGGAGGGTGCAGCATCCTGGTGCCCAACCTGTCCCGGTTTCACATGTGAGTCCCAGGGTGGCGCCCACACAGGCCCCACTTGCAGGCCCGGCATCTCCAGATCCTCTAGATCCTCTTCCCCAAAGATGGACAGAGCAATGGGCCCCTGCCTGCAGAAGCACTGACACACACTGTTTCCGCCCTGTCCAGAAGAACACAAAATTGGCTCTGCCCTGCAGGGGAGGGGTAGCAGCAAGGATGACAGAAAAGTAACCAGCAGCAGACCCTCTGCTGGACAGCTTGAGCCAGGCAGATGGCCTGCGACACTATGGTGTCCAGACACAGAGCAGTGTTTGGGGCAAAGCGGGTGCAGCAGCGCGAGATCAGTGGCACATTACAGGGTTGCAACAAGCCTGCACCTGGGCCCCGCCTCCTTGTGCTGGGAGCCAGCATGCTGTTCTGGGGCAGCTGCCTGGCTACCCGCCTCTGCAAAGTCCCCAAAGTCGTCCTCCTCGTCATCAGCATGGGCTCCGTTTGCCACAATGCTGCTGCCATCCCATGCTCCAGCAAAGCCAGCCTGAGGCTGTGGCGTTGCAGCCTGCACTTGCGCTGCCCCAGATGCTCCACCAAGCCATTCTTTGGTGAGGCCGGCCTCCTGGTGTGACTGCAGTGGCTGCTTCTGCCCACCTGGGCCGAGCGATGCTCCGGCAAATCCGGTCTGAGGCTGCAGGAGTGACGCTGCCGGCTGCCATTGCTGCTGGGTGGCAGCAGGGCCGAACGTGGGCCGTGCTGCCCCTGGGACCCCCAGCACGATTGTGGGGGAGCCCGCAAAGGGATCGCCCCCAGCGGCCAGCCGGCCTGCCCCTGCTCCTGCCCGTGCCAGCTGCTGGTTGAAGGCAGACCCAGCAAAGGGGTCTGCTCCAGGCGAGGGCGCCTGCGTGGCGTGGAGCTGCCCCTGCTGCCAGCCGGGCTCTGCCGGCCAGTTGGGCTGCTGCGCCTGGTGCCATGCAGGCTGCTGCTGCTGGTGGGCCGGCACTGCTGGGTGGGCCTCTACGGCGGCTACCCCTTCCCAGGCAGCCCATTCACTCGCAGCATCAGAGGCACTGCGTGCAGACTGGGCGCTGCAAGGCGGCTGATGGCCTGCAGGTGGTAACACGCGCGCTCGCCTGGCAGACACATGGATGGGGCTGCCCAGAGGTCCACAATCTGGGTGGCTGCAGATGCAGTGCAGGGCCACATCTGCCTTGAAGAGAACACAGCGACTGCAGCTGAGGCAAGCGAGCTCTGTGCAGAGCTATCGTGGAGAGGAGGGTGCACTGCACAGGCATGTCACAGGCTGGTCAGAACAGGTTGTGCAGGCTTCCCTGGGCTGTGACTCTCTGCTGCAGCCAGCACACCTGGGCCGAGGCGGGACGGCAGCTGCTGGGGGGCGGCCGCTTGGGCAGCAGGCTCCTGGCTGCCGGAGAACTGGAGCCACCTGGGGGGCTCCAAGTCCCGGGCAGCCCTGTGGCGCAGCCGGGGGGACTCAGTCTCGCGGATGACGTCCCCCACCTTGATGCCATACGAGGGCGGGGTGATGCTCTGGTCGACAGCGACCACCTGCATGGAGAGGGGTGCTGACTGCAGCTGCAGAGAGTGCAATCCATACAATGACAGGTCTGGTCCACACCTGCATGGACAGCGTCCCTGACTACAGCTCCAGAGATTGAAACCATACAATGACAGGATGCAGGTCTGGTCCAGAGGGTTTGCACCACAACTTCAGAGTGTGATGCCGTATGTGACAGACAGGACTGAAAGACAGGCCAACATCAACATCCTGCATAGCACCGGCATACGGGGCTGCTCCAAGGTTGGGATGCGGAGTAGGTGAAGGTGCAGTGCTTGAAAGAAGGCAAACTCGTCTGAGAAGTTCTGCAGATCATTACAAGGTGCCAGCTGGCATGCTGCACAGAGCAAAAACTGTCTGAATAGGGCACCTTGCATGCCTGCGCCCCTGATTCCTGGACGCTGTAGCAGGAATGGTGCTCCCTTAGACTCAGGCTCAGCAGATCTGGTCTGACATGCAATGCGGCCTGCTGTCAAGGCTCACCATCTCACCAAAAATCAAGCTATGAGTGACTCCAGTCAAGCTGAAGGGGTCAGGCTGGTGCAGGATGGAGGCATCACTGTGCACAGGGCCTCAAGCAGAGGAAAGCCCATGAGGCCCATCCCACCTCTGCAGGCGCCCAAGTGCCATCTCGCTGCCTATACCACACTGACTGACCACGCCTGAACTCCTGCTCCTGATAGGTGGACTGCACATCCGCAGACTCTGCACATATGGAATAAATTTGGCCTGTGTGGGTTTTGCAGCTAGGCAGTGCATTGGTCTGTGTCGAATGGCCTCCAAGCTGCTCGCAGGTACCTGCTGGCACAAACAGGTCCTCTGGCAGGGCCTGGCTCAGATCCCTGCCAGGATGTGCTTTCTGCATTTGGGCTGGGGCGCCATGGAAGTCATGCCAGTCTGGGCTGCCTGGCATGCTGGCTGCCCAATAGCCCTCTAGCTGATCACCGCTGTGCGTTCTCAATCAGCGACAAGTGGAGGCCACAGCATTCGGATATGGCCTGCCTTGTGCACCTCAGATGAGAAACACCGCCGTTGATGGGATGCATTGGGCTCAGCTGCGTGTCTGACTTCCCTGCATGCGCATGTTCTGAAGTCAGATGACCTCGCGTAGGTCACGGTAGGCCCGTTATTTGCTCTGCGGCGGGTGGCCTAGTGTGATCAAGTTTGCACTCTGAAAGCACCTGCATCTGGCAGAGCCTCACATCACATGAGCAGCCGGACTCCAGATCTCAGTAGTGAGCAGCTGGAGAAGGCTGTTGTGGCCCTGCTCAAGTATGTGGGACACCAGGGGGAGAAGTCCAACAACCTGCTGGACGAGGATGACTACATCCACCTGGTGTGTGCGGTTGCCTTTTGTTTTGCCTGCCTGTGCTAAGTTGGCAATGTCTGGCATCTTGAAATTGTCCTATCTGGTGTCCTGCCCTCGTCTGCAGACAGTGGCGCTGGCAAAGACGCCTACAGGGCCACGCAGAGATAAACCCGTCCGGATGTGAGCCGCTGATTGTTGCAATGCCTGGACCTCATGAGCTAGTCACCAAAGCAGCCTGGCCTGACGTGTTGGCGCACCTGCAGAGCGCTGCCAAACCCCATCTACACATTCGACGGCGCAGAGGTCTGCCTCTTCGTCAAGGATCACAAAGGTCAGCAACACTGAAATGAGAGCCCCGCTCAGAGCTGTTGTCCCAGCCCAAGCTGGTGGCTGCCAGTTTCAGCTGCAACGACTGAGCTGCAATATGTCAGGATGCGACGGCACTTCACCCCTCTGCACTCCCTGCATGGATCACAGCGTGCCAGAGGTTCTGACAGGCAGCGTCTGATGTGCTGGCAACCATGCATGCCTCAGGTGCCCCCACCTCGTCATGCCAGCCTCCCCTGGGCTGCTCTCTGCTGCACCCAAGTCCAGCGAGTCCAGCCGCATCGCTGCAGGAGAGGGACACAAGGCAGCCAAGAAGCGTGTCAAGCAGGAAAAGGTTGCTGGCGTGTCCAAGGTCATTGGAATCTCGAAGCTGCGCACAAAGTACGAGCCCTTTGAGGCCAAGCGCACCCTGTGCAACAGCTTCGACCTCTTTGTGGCCGACGACCGCGTCATCCCATCTCTGCCCAAGCTGCTAGGTGAAGCCTAGACCCTCTGCTCCTATTCCTGCCTGCAGCCATGGCCGTCTCTGTCTGTGCAGGGTCCTGGTGCTTCTGGCAGCAGCTGCTGTGCCAGGAGCCATGGCGCCCTGGCAGTGCAATCAGACTGCGACAGCAGTTCAGTGCAGAGCTGGCGACCCTGCTCACATGCACGCTGCACCTGCAGGCAAGCACTTCTTCCGGAAGAAGAAGTCCCCCATTCCTGTGGACCTGACCTCCAAGGACTGGGCTGCCCAGATACGCAAGGCAGTCAGCGGGACATACCTGCGCAAGGGCCTGGGCTCCACACTCAGCATCAGGTGCCAGCTGCAGGGTCCATGCAACAGCATGACACATGCCTTGGCCTTGGGGCCTGCGTGCTCTGCAGTGGTGGCCATGTGCAACGGGAAGAGACAGGAGTGTCGCTGACCACAATCGAGTTGATGCCTGCGAAACTCAGTGTTGCTGCGACTGAGGCAGACCATAATTTTTGCAGGGCCGCGCGGACCTCCATGACACCAGAGCAGTGTGTTGAGAACGTGCTGACAGTGGTGTCGAAGCTGGTGGAGCACATCCCCAAAAAGTGGTCAAATGTCCAGGCCCTTCATCTCAAAACCTCAGACTCTGCTGCCCTGCCCATCTTCCAGCGTGCCCCAACGACGCAGATTCAGATTGGAGCCCAGCAGCAGTGAGAGCGCTGTTCAGGCTGACTTGATTTCATGCATTTGATTGTAAATTGGCCCCATTCCTTTTGCCTGCCTTTTTACATTGATGTTGATGGAGGACAAGGCCTCCCACACAGACCAACTGAGTCTCTGAGATTGCCTGTGGCATTCAAACCTTTCTTCAGTCTTCAAGCATGAGCACATGTATCAGTCGCATATCGGGAAAGCGAGGGCTTCTCAAAGCCTTCATGCCCATTCAACAATGCACATATCTCACGGCCTCCAGTGTAATGGGAGCTCCTTGCATGCTTGTGAAGTCCAAATCACATGCACCCCAGACTTGCACTTGCAGCACATTGAGCTGCATGTGGGTGGTGCAAGGACATGGCAGGTCAGCAGTCTACAGTGAGATCTGCGCCTGGCACAATGTAGCTGAAAGGATGGCCAACATTTTGCATGCTAGAGGCAAACTAGCTATGCTGGCATGCAGCGCAAAGGAGAGCCTGCACAGCCAAATCAAAGGTGCCAGCCAATATGATGGAAGACTGCTGTGCACTTTGTCACCTGGACAGCTGGCTGCAGTGCAGTGCCAGGCATGGGCTTACCTGCAGCCTTCTGAACTTTCACACGCATCTTCAATATCAGCACTATCGAGCCCTCCCATGGAATCCAGTTAACTCCAGTTCAGGCCTGGTGAAGAGCTTGTCACCAGGCCAGAACTGGAGTTAGCTGGAGTCCTTGCTATAAGAATTCAGAACCTCTTGTGCTTACCTGACATTGGCCTGTTTTTGACCGCCATTTGTCCGGCATACCACCTGCAGGTTTGCAAGCCTAGCAGGGTGACCTGTTGTCTGTACATGTCTGCCAGCCTTTACACTGTTTCCTGGTGTACCCTTAACAGGAGAGACTGCTGCATGTAGATGCCTGCACCCCCACAGCCCAGAAAAGCATTGCCAGGTGTGTACCACGAGGAAGACTAGGGCGATGGCAGTGCATGCGTGGCAGTGGGCCTTTGCAGCATGCTGCACGTTCGCTGCAGACCTGCCGCCTCCCAGGCCTTGCTGTGCCACTGCAGGTCCTGAGAGAGCTTGACGCTCACCTCAGTGCCCCTGACCTGCTGGGCTCCCCAGAGGGACCTCCTTTTGAGCCTCACAAACTTAGGCCAGCAAATGAGCACCTCAGCAGGAGTACTGCGGCGCTCTGGGCGCCTGGCAGTCAGGTCCGCAACATCTGTAGTAATGGCTTCACACAGCATTGCTGGCACTGGCAGCTCTACAGAGTAGTCGTGTCTGCAGGGCCCAGCTGCCTGCAGCTGCTCCTGCTGACGCCAGCAGGCCCAGGAAGCGCAAGGCTGGTCATGAAGCCTCGTCCATACCAGAGCCAACACATTCAGAGGAGGATTCGGACAGTGCAGGTGTCAGGGGCACCAGCGCAAAGCCACGCAGGCGCATGGGCCAGCCCAGCCAGGTTGGCCCAACCCGGGCATTGGAGGAGGCGCTGCATGCTCAGGGATGCAGACGAGTTGCAGGCAAGGCACTGTCACAGACCCTCAAATTTTGTTTCCCAGCCGCAGTGCATGGTACTCAGCTGTGCCAGGGTTGTGCACCGAGCGTCTGCAGAGGAGTCGCTGCGATGAATTTTACAGCAGTAGGGTAAGAGCCGCAGTTAGCAATGCTCAAGTTATGGAGGGCTGAATGAGGAGCATCCCTGCAGGCATTGACGAGGCAGGCAGAGGCCCCTTAGCTGGACCAGTGGTGGCAGCAGCCTGTGTCATAGCGCCAGGCGTGCAGCTGGACGGCATTGACGACAGCAAGAAGCTGCCAGCCCGGCGCCGGGAGCAGCTCTTTGAGATGCTCACCACCCACCCACAGGTGGAGCATGCCATGTGAGAGGCAGGGCAGCCAGATGGCTTACAGTGGCTGCCACTATGCTGCTGCTACTGCAATCTTGGTTGTCAGTTGTTGTCACCACTGCCGCTTCCATGCCTCCCGAGCCTGTATCTTAGCCGATGCCAGCAGCCACCACTGCTGCTGCGCTCTTTGCTGTCCAGCATGAGGCACAAGCAGCAGTCACATAGCTTTGTGAGCCCTGAAGCAGCCGCATGTACCCCAAGACAGCCTTTGCAGTCGCTGGGTGCAGCTGCCATCGCAGTCGCTGTTCTGGCCATGCGGCTGGGACTCGGTGTGGCCCCACACCCTATGCAGTCAATGTTGTCCATCCCTGCAAGGCATGCAAAAGGAGAAGACACACCCTGCCCTGCCCCTGCTGCAGCTGTGTGATGGACGCGGAGACGATCGACAGGATCAACATCCTGCAGGCAGCCCTGGCGGCCATGCGGAGTGCTGCAGATGCCCTGCCGGGAGGGGGGGCTGACCACTGCCTCATCGATGGCACAATGGTCCCCAAGGTGTGGACGCACGAGCAAGCTGCTTGCGGCTGCAGGGACGCACACTGGCGTACCTGAGGGGGCCGGGGTACTGCCAAGCACCTTGGCGGGCTGTGTCAAAAGTCACCCTGCAGGGCTGAACCCCTGCGTGAGACCCAGCATGTACTCAGGCTCAGGCCCGATGGTGGGCTTCACGGTGCGCCTGTGCTGGCTGCAGGACATGGACAGAAGCCGGTGCACCACGGTCATCAGGGGGGATGCCACCTCCACAGTGATTGCAGCCGCCAGTATCATCGCCAAGGTTGGTCACTGAAGGACCTGCATGCATAGCTTGCTCTGCTGCCATGCCGGCAAGGTTTGTCACTCCATCAGACATCCAAATCAGCTGCTGTGGCCTGCTTGGGTTGGTTCTGCAGCCACCTGAGGGTCGACCTGGCCAGTCTTTGGGGCAGTCAGCCTAGCCTTGACAACAGTCGTCTGGGTGCACCCCGATGAAGCTTGGAGTGCTGCAGGTCACCAGGGATCGGCTGATGGAGGGTTATCACCAGCAGTGGCCAGTCTACAACTTTGCTAAGCACAAGGGCTACCCTACAGCTGAGCACATGGCTTTGGTGAAGCAGCATGGCGCCTGTCCCATACACCGGCTGACGTTCAACCCACTGCGCGCCTGGGGTCTCACACATCCAGCCTCTTGACAAACACTTTGCAACATTTGAAACGAAACTTCATGTTTATGCTGAATTTGGCCTGCATCAGGAGTGCGGCAAAACAGGGGCAATAAGCGATGGCTCCAAATGCCAAGCCTTGTCTTCTTGCATAATCAGGCCAATGAATCATGATTTCTGAGCAGAGAAGGTGTTCCAAAGGGAAGTTGGTCGCCCCTTGAGCAGCTTGGAGAAGGTCCCATCAGCGCCGCCCTGTTGCTGTGAGCTCCTGCCCTGACTGTCTAGCTTGGTGACGACGTTTGATAACAGGCTGACAATGAGGCTAAAGGAGGGGCGCCCCAGTGGGTCGCCGTCGAAGCAGGAGAGGGCCAGGTTGGTCAAGTCTGGCGGGGTGCCAGCTGGCACGTCTGGCCGCAGCTGGTCGTCTCCCACAGCCAGCGCTATCTGGAAGCATGGCAGAGGCTTTGCATAAGGGTCTGCTATCAGGTGTGATCAGGTGTTCCTGGCTGGCCCACACAGTCAGCGCTTTCAGCGGACAGCAAGTCGACAGCAGCAGCTGCTGCATGCTGTACGCGCCCAACGGGCAGACGCCAAGCGGGCACAAAGGGTGGAGGAAAGTCGGCTGCTTGCCTCGCAGGCTCAGTACAGCAGGCTGGCAGACTGCCATCTCTAAGCGCCTGCGAGGATGGTGCAGCATTGCCTTTGGGCTGGCTGCTGCCTCCGCTTGGCTCCCGGACGCAGTGCAGCACCTCTGTCAGTAATGCACTCTAGCCGGCCTGCGCCCTGCGCACTGCTGTGAAGGAGCTGCCAAGCACCAGCAGGAACTGCCGTGGCATGCCAGTCAGCTGATTGGGGTGAGGGCAGCGCTGCTGGCACCAGCAGGCGCCTGCTTCATGCTGTACGCAGAAAAGGCTCAGGATTTCTGGCGGCGCCTCTGCTGCTCATGCGGATGCTCCTGTACGCGGACCTGCTTCTCCCGACTTGAGCTAGTTCTCAGCAGGTGTCACACTTACCTGCACGGGGGTCATGTACAGACGTTCATATGGCCGCTGCTGGGTGAGCAGCTCCACAAACATGACGCCCCAGCTGTAGACGTCTGTGCGGCTGTTGTACAGCTCATGGCGGATCATCTCAGGGGACATGTACAGGTAGGTGCCTGCAGCCATGGAGTCAGGTGTTGGCAGGGCAAGGGAAACAGCCGGGCACTGGTTGTGGGTCACTGAGCTGTCACAAGGGAACCGCTGCATGTCCAGGACGACACTGCAACAAGGGCAGCTAGGTGCCATGGCAGCCTGCAGCCATGAAGCTAGGGTGGTGGGCAGGGCAAGGAAGAGCAGCCGGGCATCGGGTTTGGCATGCGAGCAGGGCTTGCCTTGCGCAGCGTGCTACAAATACAGGTGGGTGCCTGCAGCCGTGAGTACAGGTGATGCACTCAAGCATACCCCATCGCCTGCAGCCCATGCACTGCGTGCGGCACACCAGATGTCTTTCCGGGGTACAGCAAAACCTCTCCAAGGCAATACTGCGACAGGGTCATGGGTTTGGGAACCAGCTCGCTGGCTGCTCAGAACCACCCCGCTATGATAGACGTAGGCGAATGTCTGCAGCCACAAGCTGGGACATGCCAATGGCAGATCCATACTGACATAAGTCAGCCTCTGAGGCTACACTGAGACAGGTGGGAACAGGTGTGAATAGGTGTGTATGTGTGCCTCTGCTGAGACAGAATGGCAGCCTCACAGCTGCAGCTCAGCTCTAGGTGGAGTGCCCTTGCACAGCACGGGCGAAAGAAGACTCAACTCGGATGGGGCAGCAACCCTGCACTGAGTTTGTCACTGGGTGCATCCCTGCTACAAGCAACCCTGGGGGCTGCACACTATTTGGTGGCAAGCAGGCAGCATGCAGCACTGCCCAGCTGCAGCCTGCTGCGCACACTTGCCAGCACAATGGTGCTAACAAAGCAGCAACCCACCAGTTTCGCCGGTCAGGTTGGCCATGTTTTCCGCTGTCAGCCACCGTGCCAGCCCCATGTCTGCCACGCGCGCGTGCCCGCCTGCAAGGGGTGCAGCCTGCCCTGTGACCTTGCCGAGCACTGCTCAGCAAGGCACCCCACAGTACGCTAGAACATAACTGAGCAAAGCGGTGCTGTCCTTGGCTTGGTCTGGCGCATGTAAGAGTGGCCACCATCAGGGGCACCTGCCTGGTGCGGTGCAAGACCCCAGAAGTGCAACAGTCGCAAGCCAGACACATGCGCAGTAACAAGTCTAAGAGCTTTCGTGCTGCACACTGGCAGGCAGGCAAGGTCAGGGGACGCTGCAGGCGAAAGCAGCCAAATTACCGAACAGCGCTGCGGCAGGCCAATCGTCACAAGACACAGGCCTGAACATGGGCTAACACAGCATGCAACACCCACCAGCGTCGATGAAGACATTGCTGGGCTTGAGGTCACGGTGCACGATGGGGGGGTCAGCCTCCTCCATCGCCTGCATGCCCCGAGCCACATCCAGGGCCATCTGCAGGCGCGCTGCCAGGGGGCGCCGAGGTGCAGACCTGCAGCATTGGTGGCACTCAGCTCAGGGACTCGGAACTGTCACATGTTCCCAAGGCGCATCAACTCAGCCAGGTGTCTGTTCCAAGGCGCTGACCTGCAGAGCAGCAGGTGGGGCACCAGCCTGAGCTCTGATCAGAGGGAGCAAACCCACAAAGCCGGTGCGGCTGGGAGTTGTTGGGGCTTGGGCTGCCTCGGTGTGCACAGTGTGAGGCAAGGTACACTCTGCACAGCAGCCTGCACACAAGCATGGTGTGGACTTGCAGTGTCGGGTTCGCCAGCCTGAAGTGCTCACCTGTTCTTGTCGCCATACAGCCAAGCCATGAGGGTGCCGCCAGGGAGGTACTCACACAGCAGCCAGCAGTGCTTGGGCGGCTTCAAGCATGCACCTGCACAGCAAGCCAAGGAGTCCTGACCTCAGGCAGCGCCCCCGCTGGCTGAGCCAGGCCCAGTCTTGCCAGCCAACAGAAGACACAGCACAGCCAATTATGCCTTCAGGACCAGCAGGGCTGGCATGAGGGTGGCTCACACTGCTGCAGGGCCCTGAGGCTAAGCGGCCACACTCTTCTGAGGGTTCAAGGCTAGAACGCCCAGCAGATGCGAAGGAATACCTATACCAGAGCCTGGAGCCAGTAGGTGAAGAGCAGTCACTGCCTGCAGCACGTCCTTGAAGCGGCGTGGTGTTGCAGGCAGGCCAGGATCTGCTCGTCCACCAGAGCGCCTGTCAGTCACACACTGCGCCAGCAGGCAGGTCTCACCGTAGAAGGGCATGATGTTGGGGTGGCGCAGGCAGGCCAGGACCTGCACCTCCCGCAGGAAGCTGTCGGCCTCATCCTGCTTGCTGATGCGCACGCACTTGACTGCCACGTCGCCCCCCCGCCACACGCCGCGGTAGGTCGTCCCAAAGGTGCCCTCTCCCAAAGCCATCCCTAACTTCACCTGCAGGCATAGGTGCAGGACTTGGAGTCCGCACCAGCGATGATGGTCTCTCACAAACCTGCGATCCCGTTCTGACGCGAGTTAAAGTATCCTTGTCCCCCCACACTTCCAGGTGACCGGGCCCTGACTGCTGCTGCTGTGGACAAAAGGCACCACACCACTCCTCACACCCAGCCCCTTGGACCAGGACAACGCGCCTCATCAGGCTCCACCAGCCAGCATGCTGCCCTCCCCAGCTTGCGCAGCTCGTCCCACCGCACGTCACTCGCCCAGCTCAAGGTGGAACCATTGGTGGGCGCCCCACTGCCGGCCACTGCAGGAGGGAATTGCGCCCTCGGAGGGTCTCTTTGTTTAGGCAGAAGGTGGCTGACCTCTCCAGGTTGGATGCTACAGGCTTCTGAAACAGGTCAGGCACATGTGTGGGGTTTCATGGAAACGTAGGCAGCAAGGACACCACTGAAGTCACCTTGGGCAGTGGAGTCTGGCAGCTGGCTGGGTGAAGCCAGCTGGTCGATCTCAGCAGCTGGTACCTGCAGGCAGATGACAGCGCTGAGCAGTCCGCTGCAATCAGTGCCCACCAGGGTTAGCAAGGCTCCAGAACACAACTGTCCTCTAATTTGACGCTTGCAAGTCAGTGCAGGGACTTGTGCAAGGCTGTGCAGGCGTGTTTTCAATGACCTGCAATGCTGTGCTCTTGCCTTGCTGTGAGATGCCATGCAGCTACTGCAGAGGTGCACAAAGTGCCATGGCTGTCACAGCTGATTTCCGCAGAAGTGGTGAATCGACAGTGCCGAAAGCATGCCAGAGCCCCAGTGGCTACCACCAATCCCCTGCATGTAGATAGCACTGACAATCACCTGAACTTTTCCCAAGATGTGACAACAATTCGGCAAGGGCAGGATGGCCAGGTCCTGCATATGGCCCTGGTGGACACCCCTCACCGCCTGCCACATCCAGCACCATTCAGCTACACACCTCGTCCATGGCACCTGCAGTTACCTGAGTAGGCCTCTGATGCATTGTGGCGTTGCTCCTGAGCTGACCTGCCGCCAGCAAGCTGACTGGCCCCCAGGCACCCCCTGCAGCCCTCCCAGCACACACCAAGGCCCTGCAGTTACCTGGTCGGTCCCAGAAGCCTGGTGGCGCCGCTGTTGCGCCAGCATGGCAGCGAGGTCGTGCATGTGGCGCTGGTAGGACTCATTCTGCTCCCGCAGCTCGTCCAGCTGCTTGGTCAGGGTCTCCACTTCAGCATTCAGATGCGCGTTCACCTGGTGGGATGTCTCCAGGCGCATCTCGCTCTCCTCCAGCCTGCTGGACAATAGATAGAACTCAGTTGCTCATCAAGCTGGGGCAGGACAGTGACCGCAGCCCTGTGTGGGCCACCACTTTACGCATCGTCTCTCTAAGTGGCCTGAATGCCAGTGGGTGTTGGCTTTGTGGGCAAAACAAGACATGCCAGCAACTGCATAGGCAACCCTTGCACCCTGCGGGGCACGGCAGGGACTGGATGTAGCTGTCTGGCACTGGTGCTCTCGCTCTGCATCCGCCTGCAGGGCAGCTGTTGATCGACGATTGTATCTGCAGAGTGTGGAGGGCAGTGCCCAGAAAGAGTAGCTGTTTCTCCGCTCGTAAGGCTGGGCAGGCGTGCCTGTGCCTCCCTGGGCTGCTCTGGCCTTTGTTGAACCTCCTGTGGGGCAGGGCACACGACCATTCAGGTGCCCTGGTGCATGGCAAGCTGCTGTGATGCTCTTGTCTTCTCAAGCTTGCTGGGCAGCTGGCTGAGGGCCTGCTGCTATCGGCATGCCTGCAGGCCCCTGCAGGGCAGCATAGGGCAAGCCTTTCTCTGCCTGAGACTGCTGTGCCACTGCGTGACACCACCAGCAAGTGAGCGCTCTGCGGGGCCGGCAATCGCTGTGCCTGTCTCCAGTACTCTGCAACCGCACGCTTCTTAATCTCCTGCCAGTCACAGCATACATTGGTTAAACACATGGGACCCTCACCTTGTTGCAAGGGTCTTGCTGAGGGAGCCGCCCCGTGACGCCACACTGGCGGTGCTGCCCGCGCGCAGGGCTGGCTGCAGAGGGGACTGTGATCTGCTGCCATCCTGCATCCGCTGCTCCTGCGATTTGTTCTGGGCAGCCCTTGCTGCCATTCAGTGCTTGGCAATCTGGTTAGTCAATCAGATCCACGGCCTCGCGTAGCCTTCATGCAGCAAGCCAAATGGGACACCGGAAGAAGCACGAGTTTCCGTATGAGACACTGCTGATGGCATGCAAGCTTCCTGTTACCATCCGAATACTGCAGAGCCCTGACTCAGGCCGCTGATGATCGAGCTGGCCGGCCAAGCGATCGCCATCCAGGTGACCTATTTGCAACCGTTGACCAGGTTTTCACAAGCTCAAAGGGCCACAAACTGAGCCCCATGTCAGCTGCATTTGCAGAGAAACGATTTGGACTTGCTGGGAAGAAGGCTGTGGTCACAGGTTGACCTGACATGTGTGACATGGCACTGATCTGGTCCGGCTCGCCCTCAAACAGCCCTGACTTGTGCAGGTGGCACCAAAGGCATTGGTGCTGCATGTGTCCACGAGCTGGCTTCTCTTGGTGCTGAGGTGACCCCGGGCACTCAAGCATCAGCTCATAAAAGAGCAGCCGGATCATGTACTGACTAGGCTACCTGTCAGACTGCTACTGGTGCATGCTCTGCAGGTCTTCTTTTGCTCCCGGAGTGCAGTTGATGTGAAAAGTGCAGCAGAGGCATGGCAGCAACAGGGCCTCAAAGTGCAGGTAGGGATCTGTCTGTGTTGTCTGAGCTTTCTGCAGCCACCCCGACACATGAACTCATGTGCAGGGGTGTGAAGCAGACCTGGCCACTGCTGAAGGTTGCCAGACACTGATGAAGCAGGCAAGCCATACACCTCCTGCGCAGCTATAGAGCAGGCTCCCGTATGTGCTATTGTGAAGGACCGCACATGAGGCCCTCTGACAGGACGGCCAGGGTCTGGGCGTCACTAGGTCTCAGCTCAAGCCCGTTCATGTGCTGTAGGCAGAGGCGGCTCTGCGCTCAAAGCTTGACATTCTTGGTGAGGATGGCCTAGAGGGTGCTGCTGCCTTGGCCACCTCTCATCTTGCTGTGTGCCCTGCAGTCTGTAATGCTGGCATCAACATCCGCAAGAAAGCTGTGGAGTACAATGAGGAGGAATACAGGACAGTGATGAGCATCAATCTGGACGCCTGCTTCAGATTATCGCAGGTGCGCTATGTGCTAGCCTTGCTTTGCAGTGGGCCAGGACCAGGCACATGTGCGATGTGTGTCACCTGGACCAAGCACATGAGGTGACCAGCGCTCTCACTGCCATGCTGCAGCTGTCATATCCCTTGCTCAAAGCCTCTGGAGATGGCTCTGTCGTGTACATTTCCTCTGTGGGCGGCGGCCCCACAGCCATGTTCTCAGGTGAGCAGCTGCATTGCGCCTGTTTGTGTGCGGCTTCTGCTCCATGCCGCTAATTGCTGGCTGTTAGCATGCAGGAGCTCCATATGCTATGACAAAAGGTACTGGTTTGCTTGTCTTCCCTGCACCTCCAACCTGGCCTGCTACTCAGCTGACATGTCCCTGCTGCAGCTGCCATCAAACAGCTGGCTCGCAACCTGTCTGTGGAGTGGGCGCGAGACAAGATTCGTGTGGTGACTGACTGGCATTGCTGTGGATAGGTCGAGCTGCTGTGCATTGGCTCACCACTGGCTTCTGTGCTGCTGCCAGAATGACATCGCGCCAGGCTATGTGCGCACGCCGCTGGTGAAGGGTATCTTGAACGACGACGATGTCATGAGCAAAATGAGGCTGAGGGTGCCCCAGAAGCGAATCTCTGACCCTGAAGAGATTTCTGGTGGGTTTTCATGCACCCATTTCTGCTCAAAAAGGTGTCAACTGCACCATAACTCTAGCTCACGCTATCTGCGTGTGCTGCTGCAGGAGCAGTGGCCTTTCTATGCTCCAAGGCCGCATCATACATCACTGGCCAGACCCTGGCCATAGGTGGGGCAAATTTGCTGCATCTTCCCTCTTTGCACTTCTGGTCATTTGCTGCGACATGCTAACACTAGTGATTGCCCATAGATGGTGGCTACAGCATCATGGGCATCTTTTTAGATCATGATGACAAGCCTTGGCAGTGAAGGCTCCATTGCTGGGCCACAGCCATGGTTAGTACTTACTTTCTTATGCTTCTTTCACAGGAACACTTGCTTTGCACTTGTTGCCGTCTTTGCTTTGCTGCCTATCTACTGAAAGCATCCCTGACTTACTTCAAACAACAAATGCTCTTACTCATTGGATTTTCCTGGTGCTACAGGCCGGACTGTATGACAAGCCTTGGGAATGGTGATCAAGCAGCTCAAGTCAATTTGTGACATCCATCAAGGGTTGTTGGCGACCCTGAGGCACTCTGACCTTCACACTTCATCAAGCACTTCACCCTTGCTTGGGCTTTGGCAGCTTCACTTCCTCTTTAGCTGTTATGGTCTGCTTTTTTTCAGCCTCATGGCCATCACATCACCCGAATGAGGTGCTGGCTGACCTGGCACACAGCAGGGTGGGCTGCCAGCAGGGCAGGTGCATGGATGTTAGCAAGGCCTGCAAAGTCAGCCTGCTTTTCAAGTAGTGCATTGCTCGCACGAGGTTCCAAACCTCCTCACATGAAAAACAGCACAAGCCAGTCTGCAGGTACCTGCAGCAGCGGTGCAAGATTAGCATCAGACAAGATTGTGATTGCTGTTGGCCGATGCTTGATGGTGGCAGGCAACAACATTGAGAGTTCTCATGCACCCTTGAATTGGACCTTTTTGTTTAGGTAAAGCTCCCTGATGGCCTGGACATCTATCGGTCGGCCCACTGTTGAAGAACATCTAAGAATTCATGCGCTCTGCTGCAGCCTGAGCGGAACCAGAGCCCAAATGCATATAGCATTGTTGGTCATGCAGCAAAGCAAACTTTAACTATAGTGCCTGCTGCTCTCAATAGCAGGGATGCAGAGCTCAGCATGGTGGCCCACCACCACCATCTGTTACATCATCACTTTTGTAGAGTCCGGTCACAGTCTGGCACGGTCTGATTGCTACAGGACTTCAGGAATCTTGCCCCCCTTTGCTGCCTGGTAGTTGCTGTTCACCTGCTCCCAATTCACCTGCAGCAGCACGCAGGCAGCAATGACATCAGCACAAGCTCACGGCAGCAATGTCAGCGCATCTCACTCGCATCTCACTCCCACCCCTTCAGGACAGGATGAACCGCAGGACAGGATGCCTAAGCAGAGCAGGGCAGCTCGTCACCCACCACATTCCAGAAGGCAGCGACATATTCGGGCCGCTTGTTCTGGTACTTGAGGTAGTACCTGCATGCATCAGTGAGTTTGCTCAATGCTGGCAATCCAGGCCAAGCACACTGGAAGTCATTGGCAGTACAACCTCTCAATGCACCTCAGTGCAGCAGTGCACTCAGCATGGGCAGGCATCAGCGCTCAAGTCACTGCCGAGCACACAGCATGGGCATGCCTCGATGCTGAGGGCGCCGCAAAGCCGTGGTATGTGCTGGGGTCAGTGCTGTGGTGGAGCAGTGAGCAGAGCATACTGCTGGCGGCGGTACAAAGCACCAGAAGGCCCCAGTGCATCAGGGAGGTCCAGCCTGAGTGCATCTTTACTGTGCACAGCCAGGAGCCCTCTGGCCAGCAGCAGTGGGGCCTGCTGAAGGCAGGAAGGGCACTCACGCGTGCTCCCAGACGTCCAGGCCCAGCACTGGGATACCAGCCTGTTCCACCACGCTCTTCATCAGGGGGTTGTCCTGGTTGGGCGTGCTGGTCACTGCCAGCTTGCCTGCACACGCAGCTGTCAATCTGGAGAATAGAGCCAAAAACAATGAGTGCAGGCAGGCAGTGAGCAGGGTGTGTACCCAAGACATGGCTGGCAGCATGGCCCATTTCATCAGCCTCAGCACAGCCCCACTTTCAGTAGGGTGGCCACCGTTGCAGCATCAAAACAACCTTGAACTGCCTCATTTTGCTGCAGCAGGGTGCAACCAAGACTGCACCCCCACAAACACCAGCGATTTGCCGAACACGCTGCCACCTGCCACCATTATTAGGCCTGCCCCGAGCCAAACCGCCCCATTGCACAGGCTAAGCGTCCAGCAGCCCTGCACAATCACCTCGTCCAGCCGGCAGGCCCTGTTGGAGCCAAAGCAAGACAGCAGCTCAACCCGCAGCAGCAGTCTGGATGAGAGCATGGGATGTCTTGGTGTTGCCAACATGGGTGTACTGCCATCTGCCACGGGCCAGGCCCATCACAACATAGAACACTCTGCTGTGGCTGGGTGAAGCCACACTGCAGATCAGAGCAATCCAACTGGCCCAGAGTGCCAGTCAACCCGGATGTGCAGCTCACCACTGTCCGCCACCAACCAGGCCCACCCCGAGCCAAAGCGTCCAGCTGCGGCTGCATTAAACTTGCTCTTGAACTCATCCATGGACCCAAAGGCGGAGTCGATAGCCTCCTTCAGCTCTGAGGAGGGGCCGTTGCTGTTGCTGGGGTTAGTCATCACCTGCAAGCGCAGCCCGTTGTGGATGGTTTGCCGCAATGCAGGAGGGACTTGTTGAGTGCACTCAACTGACATCATGCATGCTGTGAGGCTGCACAATGCAGGGGGACGGTGCAGAAAACAGCAAGGTGCCGCAGTTGTGAAGCTGCAAGCATGACCATGCTAGCATGCAGCCTTAAGGCCCCTTCCACAGGCAAAGGTAATGCCGCATATAGAGTGACAAGCTGTGCTCACCTTCCAGAACAGGCTGTGGTTGAAGTGGCCCCCAGCATTGTTCCTGCAGCAGGGAGCAGGGGGCGGGCTCATGCTTTGCATGGCTTGGTTCCTGCCAGCTGATGCAGCCCCATCACGGCTCCGTCTTCCTTAAGGGACGTGATGAGGTGAAAGCCACGCGCCAACAGGCACCCAGCAACCGCATCAGATCTTAAGGTGCCCAGCCGAAAGGGCACCTGAGACCAGTGGCCGCATTCTTTGGCAGCTTGTCTGTGCCAACTGCCTGATTGAGCGCAACCAAGTCCAGCTGCTTCAAATCGTCATATTTGGCAATGATGTTGTTTGCGTTGGTCACATAGGTCTGCAGAGGGGAACAACAGAGGTTGTGGTCTCTACTGCACAACCATGCCAAACTACGAAAGATGCACCAGGATGATGGAACAGGTAGCCTCAGCGCACATGGAGATCATACTGTGCAATGCATGCACACATCACAGATTGGGCAGGGTGACATGCAAGCAATGTCGTTTGGAGAGATCAAGGATCCAACTCACGTTGTGGTGCTTGGAGTAGTGGATCTGCATGGTCTGGGCATCGATGGAGGGCTCCAGGGAGTCATACTCATAAGGCAGCTTGGGCAGGCTGAACGCCATGATGGCTGCTATAAATTCGAGCTGATCACGTCAGATCCTGCAATTGCGTATGCACTTCCCAGGGTTCCACAGTGCCCTCCTGGCTCTGTCCTTGACTGGTTGATCAAGCATGCTCTCAGACAGTCTTGTCCCCGCCTGCCTGGTCAGCATGCCAGATATACCTTCGGCCCATACAGCATTCTAGACCAGGACTCACACTTGGTGTTGCCAAGGCTGAGGACTGATGGTGTCTGCAGCTGCTCCAAAGGTGTGTGTGCACCTGACTGCAACCAATCAGACCACCAGCCTGACAGGTTCTTTTCATACAGGTTGCTGAGCCCAAGGAGCCCGCTGAGGTGGAGCTTGCGAGTGGCACTTTGCAGGTAGACACGCGGTGTCAGGTTATGACTCCCCTTCACATCTGCTTGATAAGTTCTGCAGTTCACTTCCCATGCCTGCAGGATGCGGTCAAGCAGCTTAGGGCGAGCGCTGCAGTCCTGCAGCTGCGGCGGGAGATGCGAGAGGCAAATTTGGCCCCCAAGCGACCAGGCAAGCACTTGGCTGCGCGGGGGCAAGCTGCTGTCTCACAGAAGCCTACATGGCCCCCTTCTAGCTGGGGTGATTGCAGACCCAGGCCTCATGCCAGGCCTGCCTAAAGGGCATGGCGGGTCCACCAGTTTGTCGGCATGGGCTGGCAGGCCCTGTTGCCAGGCGTCAATGTGCCAAAACCCAGGCTGCCCAGCTTGATTGCTGCAGCACATTTGCATGAGCAGCTCTGACCCCACCTGCAAGATATGCTGATTTGTCGTGGCTGCGGCTCAGTGCTCATGCCCAGGTCCAGCAGCTGTGTCTAGGTGAAACACCGCTCTGACTTTGCCCTGCAGGTGACTCTGAGCTGCGCCAGCTGGACTCCAGTGTCAAGCGCAACACCGCGCTGATAAAGCGCCTGAGACAGATCAGCGAGGACACCCGGGAGGCGCTGCTGCAGGACATAGCTCGCACCAACCAGAGCAAGTACGTCACAGAGGCAGTGGCCGCTGTGGCAGATGCCAGCCTGAAGAGCAAGGATGTGGCGGCGGCTGTGCAGGTGTGCGATCAGTCCATCTAGGGCATGGAGACGCAGTTGCCATCTGGGGAGCAGCTTTGCATGTCAGTGGCATCCATCAAGGGCTGTGAGACAAGAGCAATGCCATGCTTGGGCGGCTGCACGCTTGCTGGCACCACCTGGTCTGCTACCTGGGCGATACCATGGGGATCACCGTTTGTGACTGCGCTCAAGGGCTGCTCTGCAGAGGCATGGCATGCCATGACCCGTGCCAGGGCCACAGCTGCAAAATCACTGTCCCCTAATCCTGGTGCAGGTCTGCTCGGCGCTGCACCAGCGCTACACGGAGTTTTCTCAGGAGCTAGTGCCTGCCATCACAATGAACCTGACACCTCAGGCTGGTGAGCAATGGCATCTATGTCTTCCTGTGCGCTGTGCAGCGCTCGTCTTTGATGGAATCGCTCCAGAGAGATTTCCATTGCCACTTGGCACGAGACAAGTCCTGCAGGAGGAGCATCTCATGCATGCCATGCAGATGGTGTGCAGCAGCTTCCTTCCGCTTAGAGTAAGCACTGAACAACCTCCTTTTATGCTGTGCAGAGGACGACAAGGCCACCTCCATCCGGCGGCGCTCCATGTTCAAGCTGCTGGCAGAGCTGCGCCTGGCGGGGCTGTACAACGAGAATGCAGCCCTGCTGGCCGCTGTCAAGGGCCTGGCCGACCCTGACTTTGCCAGGGATCGGGATCGGGCGCTGATGGTCCTGCTGTTACTGGGGCACTTTGCCAAGGGTTGCCGGGAGGAGCTCCTGGGCCTGGCTGCCAAGGATGCCACTGCAGCGCTGGCGCAGCAGGCTGCTGCACAGGTGAGGTGCAGGGTTTGGCTGCCAACTTTTGCTCAAATGGCTGCTTGGAGGAGCTGCTGAGCCTGGCTGCCAAGGATGTCACCACTGCGCTGGTGCAGCAGGCTGCCACATAGATGGTGCCATACGCTTTGGCAGTGGTGGAGAGGCACTCTCCAATGAATCTGCAGAAGGAGCAGCTGTGCATTGGCCGGCAAAGATGCTACTGCAGCGCAGGTGCGGCGGGCTGCCACACAGGCAAGGCTCACAGCCATAGCTGTGGAGGCCTGTGCAGCACATAGCCATGGGCTCTGTGAAAGTTTGAGGCAGGGGGAGGCGTTTGCTGGTTTTGGTTACTAACATATCATCGCAGAAAGAAAAGCAGCCCAGGTAGACATGCTTGCTGGGCCTGTGACATATGCTGAGCAGGGGGCCTGGCTCTACATCTGAACGATTAGCCTCAGCCTGGCTTTCCGCCTGAGCGGCACGGCAATTGTGCGTTTGACTCAACAGCAGCTTGCAAAGCACACCAGCAGCTGTGCAAAGCACGCCTTGACCGTCCTGCCGCGCCCAATGAGGCAGGTGGTTCCTGCAGGATTCTGCTGAGGCCAAGAAGGCCCTGGCAGATTACCAGGAAGCCAAGGCAGTCCATGATGCAGAAGTGCGCCAGCGCTATGTGCTGCCAGAGGGGCCCCAGCGGGAGCTGCGCCAGGCCCTGGGCAGGCTCTGCGATAAGGCTTTCAGGGTGTTGGAGCAAGACCACACTGCTGTTGTGGCCAAGGACCAACGCAACCTGGGCATTCTGAACAGCAGGTCTGTTGCAGTTTTGTGAGTGCGGTGATCATCACATGCAAGTCTTCTCTATTGGGTTCAGCCTCTTGCAGCCTGTCCCATGTCTGGCCATCGGATGTTCTGCATGGCCCACATTGCCTTCCTGCTCAGGCAGCCATGTCATGGAGGCAACAGCAGCATGCTGTCACAGCCACTTTGGTCAAGTGGAAGTCAGCTTTCTGTCTCACAAGCAGACCTTGTGAGTCAGCTGCACAGGCGGGACCTGCCAGAGATCCTGACCAGCGCCTATGAGCACATGCAGGAGCTGTTTGACATGCTGCAGCGCATCACTCGGCCGGTGAGCGGTATACAGAACACACATGTGTGCAGGGGAGACCTCCCTGAGAACATGGCAAGCGCATATGAGCAGAAGCGCAAGCTGTTTGACACGCTGCAGCGCAGCATCATGCCACTGGCTGAGTTGCTGGACAGACAGATGCCCAATCTGCCGGAGCCAAGTGCCAACGGCAAAGCTGGCGAGGGCAGCGTGGTCGGCGTGTTCCTGGGCAAGGTGAGTAGTGGTCATTCTGCCAAGCTTTTCATCAGAACCTTGTGGTGGAACACCTTGCAAGCCGGCCATGAGCACGAGCAACTACAGGTGGCCCTCAGGCATCTGCGTGCACCACCGTGAGGGATACCTCTGAGCCAAGCTCCTGTTGGCGACAATACATCTAGCACTTAGAAGGCTGTACTGCGCACCTTCCCCGCTCACAAGGGTTGTATTCCATTTCTTGTTTGGCTTCTGTGAGCACTGGATCCTGTCAGGGTAGGCAGCATCCCCCAGCCCTTCAAAGCATTGCCAAGTTGCCTCGGAAGCGAAACCCATCTCTGATCCTGATCTTCAGCCTGGGCACTGGCCGAGAATGTCAAGCACATACATGAGCTTGCATATTTCTGAGAGCCTCGGTGTGCCGTGATTCTTGATGCCTTGGTGTCAGCTGCTCAGCGGCAAGTCCTGCACAGTACCTTAAAGTCATCCTGATGATGCACTGCTGCTTTGCTTGGCCGCTCGTCAGCTGCTCTGTTGCAAGTGCTGCACAGCATTTACAGTCACCCTCTGTCGCTGCACTGCCCTTCAGATGGCCTCGCGTCACCTGCTCTGTGCCAGATCCCGGACAGTACCTGCAGCTACCCCGTCGCTGCATTGCAGGACTCCCATGAGGCCTACACAGGGCCCTTTGAAGACGAACAGACACGCGTCTTCTATGAGACCCTCCCAGACCTGCGGGCCACCATCCCAAGTGCCCTGCTGGGAGACACGGGACAGGGAGACCAGCTCAGCAGCAGCCAGGGGCACAGCAGTGACCAGCCTGATGCGGGAGATGGTGCTGACCTTGCTGGTGAGTTCAATTGTGTTGGGAGCCTGCTAGCCAGCCGCTGCCTGCAGCTGTCCACCGTTCTGGTCGTCAGGGTCTGCCTGTGTGTCAGTCTTGTCCTGATGCATCACAAGTGCAGGATCGCCCCCGACACAGTGAAAACTGCTTCAGAATTCAGGCCGACTGCAGGTCTGTCTCTGCACCCTGCAGATGGTGAGGCAGCTGCTGCTGCCGCTGACCTGCTCACCCCAGAGGGTGGCACGACTGAGGGGGGCAAAGATGCGCAGGCCGCTGCTGAGGCCGAGTCCGCTGCCCGCGGCACAGCCAGCGCCGAGGCACGGGCAGCCATGGATGCTGTCGTCGAGCAGCTGCAGCAGTGCGTCAGCAGGGATCAGTGTGATGCTGTGGCTGTCGCCTTCTGCTACGCCAACAACAAGGCTGCCAGGAAGCGCATGGTGAGAGTGGAATAATGCAGTGTGAAGGCATGCATAAGGCTGGCAGGGGTCTCTTGCCTCCTCTGTCTCGGCTAACGTGGGCCACCTTAGAGTGCAGGGAATTGCAGTTGCTGCTGCAAGCCACAGCTGCAGCAGTCTGAATGCTGCACCCCAGCTGAGCTCAGGCCGCTTTCGCGTCAGGTTGCTGATCCCCTCCAGGCCCTGCCTGTACTTTCGGCTGGCAGGAAGGCAGTCGTGCAGCGTCAGTGGCTTCAGGAGAGGCCTCGACCAGATCCGCTGTGACAAAGATGCTGAGGCTCTGCCTTGTGCTGCAGGTGCGTGCCCTGCTGGACACACAGCACGGCAACCCCCAGATGCTGCCCTTTTACTGCCGCATCACCGCCACGCTGAACCAGGTGTTTCCTGACATTGGGGAAGCGGTGGTGGAGGCGCAGAAGGCTGACTTCATGCACCTCAGGGTGGGTGATTTGTCTGTCCCATTGTCAGCTGCCATAATGGGCAGCGCTGAGGGCGCAGGTGGGCCGCATTGCTTGCAGGACATGCTCAAGGCAGCCGGTGCACCTCTTGCACGATGCAGATGGCCTGTGCAAAGCGGGGCTCCCCCGCCAGGTGTAAGAGCTGCCAACCACCAGACCTGCTGAGAGCACCTGACATTTTCTTACCCATATGCCCCTCACAGAATGGTGTGCACAGCACCATCCTCTGATGGGTTTTGCTGGTGGCATCGAGTCCTGCTGCTCACTGCAATGATGTCTGGAACGCTCGCACTCACATGCGACCTCATAGCCTGCAGGGGACCCAGAGGGATGTGACTCACCCCCAGAGGGCCCTGGAGGCGCGCCTGCGCAATGCACGCTTCCTGGCAGAGCTCGTCAAGTTCAGGGTGCTACCCTTTGGCAAGTTCTTCACGCTGCTGAAGGTGCACCCAGTGTGGTGCTAAGCGATGTTTGGCTGTCCTTTTGATATCTCTCTGTGCAATGCCTTCAGCCCGGATGCCTGCCGAAGGCCTTGTAGGCATTGCTTACCGCGATGCCTCACAGCCCCTGCGCTGTGTGTGTTGTGCTCTGCCTGCTGTAGCTGAGGGCATGGCTGCCCAAAATGCTGAAGCAGACCCGTAAGCACAGCCTTTCCTATTGCCCCTGCAGAAAATGCTGGACGAGTTCGTGCACCACAACATCGATGTGGCCTGCACCATGATCGAGACAGCTGGGCGCTTCCTGTTCCTGCTGCCTGAGACGCATGAGCGCATGAACAACATGGCACAGGTGAGGGTGGGCCATCTCAATTCTCGTGTGTAAGACCGCCCAGCTTGGCCGGTACTGTCACCTCTCCTCCTTCCACCTGGTGCCATCCAGCTGTGACCTGACCGTCATCGCCATTCGTACAGCTGCCTAACATGGCACAGGTGGAGGTGGGCGGGCTCACACTGTCCTGACGGGCCTGAATGAGGGCGCCTGTCAGCATGCACTCCAGCGTTCTCACTCCCACCAGCTCCCAACAGGCGTTTGCAGCGCTTCTTGGAATTACCATGGCAGTGGGTGCACAAGCCTCCTGCTTTATGGAGCACAGGCTGCACTGAATCTGATACATACACTGTGCAGATTCCAACCTGCAGCCCAGTCAGCCTGATGCACATTGCACATCAGACTGTCACTGAGCTCAAATTTGCCAGCCTGTCCCAACCACATTGACTGGCTGAACACCTCCACCCTGCCAACCATGGTGTTGCCGAGGGACACCTGCAGTCTGGAGGCGTTGCAGAGCACGTTCTTGAAACCTGTCCTCGTGCAGTTCGGTCCCTGTAGCACTCACTAGCCTCACTACGCCAACTTCATGACCATGCAGACTCTGATCAAGCTCAGGGAAAAGCGCACCCTGGACGCTCGGCAGAGCATGATGGCGGAGATCGCCTTCATGCAGTGTCAGCGCCCCGAGAAGCAGCAGGCCGTCCGCCGCAAGAGGCGCAGCGCGGAGCAGGAGTGGATGCGCCACCTGGTGCTGCAGCAGCTCAGCAAGGAGCAGATCAAGCATGTGAGCTCCCTGCTGGTCCTTGGCGCATCTTCTTCTTGTTTCAAACGCCACCTGGTGCCGCAGCTGCTCAGCAGGGTGCAGATCCAGCAAGCAGGTTCATGGAGCACATTCTGCCTCTGCAATGTGCCTGCTGCATTCCATCAAGCCAAGTAAACCCTGCCTGGGTCTACCTGCTGAGTCATCAATGAGGAATGGCTGGCTCCTGCTGCGCCACCACGTGCCCATGCAGTGATTGGACATCTTGCTCCTGGTGCTTCTGGATGTGCTCTGTTCTCTGCCTTGTTTCAGAGCATGCTCTGGAACCTGTTTTACAGACATGTACCTTCAGAATATGCGTGGCCCTTTGTCTGCCTAGAAAGCCGGGTGGGGCTGCGCCTAGAGACCGCCCCTCAAGCCTTTCATCACCCACATCAACGCAGGTGCTCAAGAAGCTGCGGCGCCTGCCCTGGGCGGCCAGTGAGCCCTACCTGGTGCGTGTTCTGCTCAAGGCCAGCAAGGGGCGCTTCAGCCACATCCCCCTGGTGGCCTCCCTAGCGGCCAACTTGAACCGGTACCACCCCTCGCTGGGGGTGGCAGTAGTGGATGCCCTGCTTGAGGAGGTGAGCCCTGCTCCTGTGCAGCCTTGAGCTCAAATTTGGGCAGCAAAGCAAGCAGACTGATGGCCTGCTCAAGTGCAAGAGACCCCTACGCCATGAGTTGGGCACACTTGTCAGCCTGTCACAGGATCGCATTGACCATGCTGGTCTGTCACGCTGCCTTCACATGCGCTGGAGATCTGGCACTCTTTTGCGGCTTGGAAGATTAGAGCTGCCATCAGCTCTATGTGGCCTGCATATGCAGAGCTTGCACAATCTGCTGAGGCATCTGCATGCCTCAGGACTCTCCCTGCCACTCATGTCAGACACCTCTCGGCAGGTGCGCTATGGGCTGGAGGTTCCAGAGTCAGGGACTTACCAGCGCCGCGTGGGCCACATGCGCTTGTTGGGGGAGATGTACAACTTCCGCCTGGTCGATTCCAAGTGAGCATACAGCAGGAAGTGAGCCCTGACGGGGCCTGTTTGGGGGCAGCCTGAGGCCTGTCTGCACCTGTTGCAGCATACAACCAGTTGCTTGGTTGGGTCAAAAGAGTGTGCAGCAAGACTCGAGGCCGTAAGCACTTTGACGCCTGCCTGCATCCAATGCAGCAGCTGTGCATTAGGTGGAGAGATGCACAACCTCTGCCTCCCAGGCAGCATGCCGACCAACATAGTGATCGCAGGGGCAGCATGTGAGTGGGGGCTTAGGGCTTCTGTGCTTCCAGGTACGAGCTTGCCTGCTGCAAGAATGTGCTGGCTGCCTGGCAGTGCTGTTGAGGGGCAGCATTGTGTACCCCTGCGCACTCACTGAATGCAAGTGTGGCTGCTGCCAATGGCTGGCACAATCTCATCTGGCACAACAGCTCTGTGCGCCAGACACCTTTCAGCTGCCCCACGGCGAACTTGCAGGTATGCGGCGGGAACGCCGAATGCAACTGCATGTCTGAGATGCTGACAATTTCTGAGCTGCTTGCAGGGTCATCTTCGAGACACTGTACCTGCTCATCTCCTTTGGGCACAGCGACCCCACGGAGGCTGAGCGCCTGGATCCACCGGACAGCTACTTCCGCGTGCGGCTGGGGTGCACCCTGCTGGATACTTGCGGCCACTTCTTTGCGAAGGGGCAGGCCAGGAAGCGCCTCGAGCGCTACCTGGCCTACCTGCAGCGCTATGTGCTGGGCAAGCCAGCGCTGCCCCTAGACATGGAGTATGACCTGCAGGCAAGTCTGGTATTCGTCTCAGGAGCTGTACAGCTGCTCGTGGCCTGTAGCGCTGCATATTGGGCAGGCCAGGTCTGCGCCTGAAAGCAGAATATGACCAACAAAGTCCCGAGGAGGCAGTACGCACTGGCGTGGTGCTTGTCTGTGGTGTTGCCTATGGTCTTCTTGCACGGCTCCCTGCTGGGCTGGCCGGCACTGTCCCTGGACACAATCTGTGGACTGCAGGCAGCCTGCAAATGTGAAGGATACCTGAGGCCAGTGGCAATGAGTCTCAGCCTGCTGCCTTCCTTGGGTTGTTTATGAGCTGGGGTGAGAGTGACTCACCCAAACATCCTGTCCCTGGTCCCATGACCACCAGACAGTGCAGCCCATCGCAGCCAGCAAAACCTCATGTCAAATGGGACTCCAGGTGGTGTTGACTGTTCTCCTTGTGTGCCTGCAGGACCTGCTTGAACGCCTGCAGCCAAACATCAAGCGCTGTGAAACCTTTGATGACGCAGCGCAGGCTGTGGCCGCCCTGGAGGCTGCTGAGGCCAAGGCGCAGGCAGCAGGTGGGTTGCCTCAAGCATTCGTTCTGAAACTTGTTTCAGCCTCCCTGCAGGAGCTGCAAGGCACCCTGCATGGGTGCTGTCCAGGCTGGCGCAGGACAGCACCTCACTGCTGTGCCTGGCCTCTGGGCATAGCAGGGTGCACAGTCAGCAGAAACATCGCTGCAGCCTGCCTCAAAGCATGGCATCTGGGCGTTTCGGCACATGTTTTGCCCACAAAAGCTTGTGGCTGTGCAGGGTTGGCCCTGGGGGCCATTGAAGAGGAGCAGGATGAGGAGCGCGCCAGCCAGGATGGCAGCAGCGAGGGGGCCGGCCAGGAAGGTGAGGAGCCCTTCAGCCTGTGATGGGGGTCCTGTAGAATGCACTGCAGAGTCCCCAGAGGGTCAGAGACGACCGTGGCATCAGCAGGCGCAGTGGCCAGGACAGCCAGGAGGCAGCAACAGACAATTGTTGCATTTTTGCACGTGCACTTTCTGCTGCAAAGGTGTCCACGTTTCACCCATGCTGGTATGAGGCGTCGATGAGGTTCACCGAGGCGCCCACCATCCACCCATTGCCGCAACAGGGAAGGCAAACACGTCGTTCTGAAGCCTCGTGCAATAGGCACTTCACTCCACACATATCTGGTGCTGTTGGCCACTGCAGCAGAGAATGAGGTGCTCCTGTGCTGTTGGCTGCTGCAGCACAGGATGAGGTGGAGCAGGACGACGATGAAGGTCAGGACGCCTCCAGCCTGGGGGACCCGGAGGATGATGACACTGTGCACGTCCTGGAGCCCGTCAAGGTGAGCAGCTTGCTGGGGTCTGCCCACTGTGCCAGCTGCAGAGCTCCGTGGCGGGCTGCCCAGGCGCTCCATGCCATGCAGAGCATGTCCTGGAGCATGCCAAGATGGGGGAGCTCGGGCAGACTGACTGCCTGCCGCTGCAGACCTGTTGGGTGGGACCTTTGATGGGCAGCAGGCCACACTGAGCAGGGCAATGCGGTTGCCCTGGGATGCACTGGTGCCAGCGCTGTGCTTGCTGGAGCGTGACAGGTATGACTCCGCCTGTGCCAGTTCCACACCCACTAGCACCAGCCTGCTGTACTTCTGCGCCACGCTGAACCCTGTCAGATGGATAGCTGTGGCGTTGTGCTGCACAACGCCTACCAGTGTCCTCTTGAGCTTGAAAATCTGGCTGGCTGCCTGCAGGAGGCTGAGGTGGATGAGGACTTCGAGCGTGAGCTGGCCGCGCTGGTGGGAGACTCAGCAGCCCGCGGCACTGCAGCAGCCAGTATGTCATCTTGCCGCCGCTGGGCGCCTTAACGCATGCAGGAAGTAGCCTTGCTGCTGCAGATCTGCTTGTGTCCGGCGCCTGTCTGGCAGTACTAGCCTGACCGTGATGTTGGATAGGGTAGAGTCTGCAATGCGGCTGAGCATCGCAATGGCAGCGAGCAGCGCTTACAGATCTCCTCAGCCTGACGGCAAGGTGCTGTCCTGCTGCCACCAGCCTGACAGCATAGTGCTGTGCTGATGCCATAAGCCCGACGTCGCAGCGCTGTGATGGTGATGCAGTCTGGCCCACTGCTCACAGGTGCCACCTGTTCTGCAGGCGTGGGCCTGGCAGGGGTCCCTGTCTTCGCGCAAAGGCACGCTGGGGCAGGCCCCTTCAGACAGACCGGCGGGCAGCAGCAGGAAACAGAGTCTGAGGAGGCTGTTGCCTTCCGGGTCATGTTGAGGCGGGGCGGGCGGGAGGACAAGACCAAGGCAGTTCAGGTGAGCTGCTGCATGTCCCCCCCCTGCAGGGGGCTGCACTATTCCATGAGTGCCTGGCTGCATACCTCAGATTAAAAGCCTTATGGAACAGCTGCATGGCACACGATGGCGCCAGAACTGCTGCATGCCTGCTTACCAGAAGGCTGCCACTGAAGGTTTGCTGCGGCAGGTCTGACTTCCCGCCCCGGCATCGATCAGCATCTGCAGCAACACTTCGATCCTGCAGCACCCAACTCTCCGCTTGAGCCTGCCCTTGCTGCTGCCCTGCAGCTGCCTGCCTCCTCAGCCATGGCCGTCAACCTGCGGGCCAAGACTCAGGCCGAGGAGCAGGAGCGGGCAGAGATCAAGCGCCTAGTGCTCAAGGCCAATCGCCAGCAGGAGGCCAGCAGCGAGCAGGCTGTGCCGCTGATGCATGTGCGCCAGAACACGCTGCCCCCAGGCGGAGTGCCCCAGAAAGTCGTGAGTGGCGCGTTTGCATGGATGACAGGCGGAGAGTGACTGAGGTGTACATAATGCGGGCAGCCCCTGCTGTGGTCTAGAGTGTTGGAGACATGATGTGTGGCATGCAAGGTTGCCGACGTGGTGCTGCGGTAGGGCCATGCACTGAGGGTGTGCGTGCAGCTTTGCGGTTGTCCTGCCTGTGTGGAGTTGAGCTGGGGTGGCTGACACAACGTTGCCTGCCACCCTGCAGGACCCTCCCCAGGCAGTGCAGCACAGCCACAGTCATGGGCACGGCAGGGACAGGCACAGGGGGCCAGCAGCCGGGCTGACTGCGGGGGCCAGGCAGGCGCCGGGTCGTGTCAGCCGCGGTCTCGAGGACTTTGAGAGCCAGTTCACTTGACGGGAGGATGTCGACTGAGCGCAACATTCTGTTGAGTGCAGCACGTGTCAGCAGCGCATGGCGGGCCTGGGGACCCTGCAAGTTTGGCGCACTCGGCAGCCTGCCATGGTACAGTCAGCATGGTCGCTGGCCATCAGCACTCCCGTGGGGCCCCAGCCTGTCCACACAAGGCAGCAGCTTGGCTGTGCTGCAGCAGGAGGGCTTTGCCCCACACTCATCATGCAGAGGCCCTGGCAATGGCAATGGCAAATGCAGGGGGCAGCTCATGGTCAATCACAGTGGAGGGCACACTCCATTCTCGTGTTGTGGATGAAGTCAGGTACTGCAGCTGCCTGCCTCCCGAAACATCAACAGCAACAGCTGCCTGACCCGAATCAGAAGCTTGTGTTTGACAAAATGTAATCAAATTCTGAGAAGTTCCGAAGCTGCATGATCAGAGTCAGGTGCTGGATCGCTGTTTGCATGTCCACAGGGAGTCCAGGAGCTGGTCTGCCTGCAGCTTGAGAGCCTCATGACACGCGATCAGCTCTTTGGCACCATCCGAGGTTGCATCCTGCAGCAAGCCTGGCGCCACAAGGCGGGCTGCCACGTCCACTAGGCCTGCCGCCACCTTGAGACCATCGCATGCCACCTCCTCAATAGCACCCTTGCAGTCAAGCATCTGCTGCTGCAAGGGACCAGCCTGCATGCCAGAGATGCAGGGCCTCACTGCAAGGCATCACACATGACAAACAAGAAGCTGAGTATCTACTTGCAAGCTGCAACCGCATGCAACACAGAAGCTCACCTTACTAGGTGGTTTGGAGAGTGGCACATTGTGCTTTGGTACATGCTTTGTTACTACATTGTTGCTTGGTCCTGGCTCTGCAGCCAGGAGTGTCAATCTGTTGGGGCACACGCTATAGCATGTCCCACAAGCAGTACTTGCAGCACATGCCTGGGCTGCATGCGGAAATCGATCTCAGATTCTCTACGCTGCACCACAGCACACAGTCTAGGCAGTAGGGACTGCAGGGACTACTAGCAGCTGTATCGCCGCATGGAGCTCACACCAGGCCACATCTGGCGTACCTGTCGAAGACTCCTCACGTGTCTGGCCCAATCTCGACTTCTTGGCCATGGGGTCACTTCTGGGCCTGGCTGCAGCGCCCCGCTTGCGCGAGGGCCCCCCTTGAGAGCGACTGCAGCACGAATCAGTCAGTGGTGACCTGATCGTGAGTGTTTCACCCGTAGGAGCGCCTGCAAGCTCAGTTGGTCAAGCTTCCGCTCCTGCACGCGCATGCGAGCAGCGCAGCAGACTGCAAGTGAGGTGCGCCTGCTTGCCCTACGCAGGGACCGTGCGCTGCAGGACAGTGGTTGACTGTCGACACCTGTTCAGACATGGAAAAGCGGGTCTGCATGATCCTGAGGCACTGTCACCATCAGCTTCAGGGCTGTCACCACTGTTCCTGACCCATGAACTCACAACACACTGGGCTAAATTCAGAGAGCAGCATGCAAACCCAGGCAGGACACCCACAGGATATCCAAGGCAGTGACCCAAGAGCAATAGAATAGCACAGAAGTCAGCGGGCAACAGGCATCTTTGAAATGCCTCCAGCCCGTGTCTGCTTGCTGCAAAAGGGTCAGACTCAAGCAAAAGCAAAGGAAAGCGCACAGTCCTTTGAAGCTGCAACCAGAGCCCCAGCCAGCAGAGGAGGAGCCTGATGACTGCAGTGCCCACCTGATGACGGTGACCTGGAACTTGTTTTCTGAAGGGGGTTTGTGCCTGCACATATCGCGATCCAGCATCTCAAAGCGGCAAACATCCCCCTCCTTCAAGCACAGGGCATCTGCCACCTGCAGGCAGTTAGCCAGGCTGTCACTGCTCCATGCACAGCACGTTCAGTTTCTGCACAGCACGTTCATTTTCATGGAATGAGAACCTGTGGCTGCAGAGTCAATGCATTCCAGAACGTGGCATATGCAACGCACAAAGTATGTGGCGGCCATCCGCAGCCTGCTAGGAAAATTCTCAGCACGCAGCACAAAGGGAGCTGACTGACTTACTGCAGTGGGCCACAAGTCAGCAGGACATCTGCCATCTGCCCGGGAACTCGCAGGTGTCATGCAGACTCAGGTGGCAGCAGCTGACTGCAACATCCCCGCGCTGCAGTTTTTGAAGGCAAAGACTGCAGTGCATGCAGGAAACACTGTGTGGCTGGGCTGACGTCTTGCCGCAGCATGCATCAATCACAAGGAATGTGCTGCAGCGCTTGAAGGAAGGCTACAGCTTGCATGCGCGCTGGGCTCACCCGCTTCCACCCTTTTGAACAGATGGTGTGCTCAAACTTGCCCTTGTTGCGCCGTGGGGTCAGCAGCACCCTCCACTTCTCCTTGGTTTTCGGGGAGCTAACCATGTAGAACTCCTGGTTGATCAGGTGGGGCATCTCACGCAGGGCATACTCTGAGGGCATGGTGAATTTGTAGTATGGCGGGCAGGCTGAGGCGCATATCTTCTGCAGCAGCGGAGCTCTGTCTGTCATTCTGACAGCTTAACACAGCATTTAGTGGCCAGCTGCAATTCTCGCATCAAGGCTACCTTGGTGAAGTATTGCTCTGCTCTCTGTGGATATGGAGAGATGACCACGCGGCTAAGTGGCACACGCTCTGCCGCTTCATGATCACCAGCGGCAGCAGCTTGGTCTGTCATCTGCATCAGACGACCACAGTGTGTGGGTCTTGAGGTTGCAGCTGAGGACTTTGTGAAGATGACCAGGGGGTGCCGACCTGGGCCACAGAGGCACCTCCCATTGGCAAGCAGACTGACCCAGCTGGCGTTGCTGCTTGCCATGCAGCACAGGCAGGCTGCCTGTGCTTGCTCAGAAGTCCCTGTCTGAGAAACCTCTGAGAGAGGCCTTTGTGGTGGAGGCAAGTGCAAGGCTGTGCGTGGAGGGCTCAGACACAACTTGTCAGGGCACAAGTGAGGTCGTCCAGTTGTGATTTGGACGATTACAGCCTGTGACCAGCCAAGACAATGGGGGATTCTGAAGGCACTCTGATGCCCGCCATCTGCCAGCTAGTAGCTATGCACGATGCGCCGAGTCTTCATCTGCGATTGAGTGGAGGCTCTACTTGAGCCTGGGATTCCATCTTGAGCGGGTGTTCCCTTGCAGATTCCCAGGCAATGAGCACTTCAGTACACAACATTGCTGCAGGCGCTGTGCAGACCTGGAGAGCTATATCAAGCCTAAATGAGGGTTGAAGGCGGTTCTACTCCCACAGCCTGGCCAGATCAGGACTCCACATGTTTCTGGTGCAGCAGCCAGAATCTGCCTGGCAAGGTAGCTCAGACACTGTACAGCCCATACTGCTGCAATACTCTGACCTGTTGCAGCACTTGCCTGCTGTTCAAAAAGTGCTGCCTTGCAGTCTGAGTGGAAGCGCCTTTTGATCTCTGGTCTCAGGAGCAGATGATATAGGTCAACATCTAACGCAACCTATGATCTGCAGCCCAGCAGTGTGAATGTAGGTGCGCTTAGTGTAGAGTGCACACTCGGTGATCATACTGCAGTTCAGGTGTGGTGCGGTAGGTGGAGCCGCTTTGCCGCTTCCTTGATCCTGTGCGCCCTGGCAACCGCACGTGTGATGGCTGAGACCTTGCTTTATAGAAATGGCTGCAGCTGCGGTGCACAAAGGCTCCTGTGGCCAGCTGGAGAGATCTGATTTATCCGGCAGCTATGGAAAGTCCCCCTACCTGGAGCATTGGCTTAGCCATCAGATCAACTGCACTTCCCCAGGCGCAATCGATACTGATGAGGCACTTCCAGGCCAGGCACAGACCCGCCAGGTCTGCTCGTCCTGCAGTTCGACGTGATGCCCCTGCATGGTCTGTTTGTGCTAAGTGTGCTGCAATTTGGCAGCCCAGGTGAAGAGTGCTGCTGTCGCGCCTGCAGCTCGCCGCCAAGCAAGGTTCAGTGCACCAGTCTGACATGTTCGCAGACGATGCACTCTTGGTGGCAGAGAGTCACAGGCTTGGAGCAGACCTGGAGGGTCGCGACCAAAATGGCTTCACGCCTCTGCTGTGGGCCGCTCACCAGGTGACCAGCCGCCCTCAGCTGTGATCTGGCTGCTCAAGCTGGTGCCGCAAGCTTGTTTCCTGGCCCTAGCTACCTGGACGGCAGAGCAAGTCAGCGAGCCCAGTTGGCCTCTCGGGCTCCCATGCCACGACATGGCCCAGACAGCACCATGCTGTGCAGGGACGTCTGGCGGTGGTGCAGCTGCTTCTGGAGCTGGGTGCGCGCACCGATGTGGCAGCCTCCCTGCAGGAGTATTACGTGGCCACCCCGCTCGTGTCCAGGAGAGACATCAGCGTTGCAGGTTCGGCTTTGAGCGCAGAAGGCTCCTTGCTTGATCCATGGCTCTTGCTCTGGCCTTTCAAGTAAGCTGAGCAGCTGCACGCAGACCTTGGGCCAGCTCCCCAGCTGCCAATAGCGATGGCCAGCTGGGATGTTGGTCTTTGGACAGGCTCCTTCAAATTTCCATTGAACTGTCTTCTGCAGCCCACTACCTGCAGGGGAGAATCAACAGGCCCAACTGAGTAGACTCAAGGAGGCCTGGAGAAGGGCGCAGCAGGGTGCAGTCCAGTGGTCATGAGTGGTACAGCAACAGGGGGCTCAATGCCAGCCAGGGGAGACAAATGCCTCACACTTGACCACGAACCTTTGTTGATGAGGGATTTGCCTGATGCAGGCAAGGCGGTGGAGGTTCTGCTGAACAGGCACCACTTCAGCCTGGACAACACTGACACCTCGGGCCTGACTCCTCTGCACTGGGCTGCCGCCAAAGGCAAGCTTGCCTGCCATGCAGATGATCCCCTGCATGACTCCTGCTGTCCGTCACTTCTGGATCCATACCTGCTGCTGGAGTCTCCCTGAAGGGTTCATGAGATTCATCCACACGGGCCATCCAGTGTCCTCACCACTGCAGGCTACACCGTTATGGTCGAGCTGCTGCTCAGCCATGGCGCGGACGTCAGCGCCCTGGACGCCTGGGGGTTCCACCCGCAGCACTGGGCAGCTCACCAGGGGCATGCCAACTGCCTCATCTCCCTGCTCAACTACGGGGCTGCCCTGAATGCGCGAGACAGGGCCGGTGAGGCTTCCAATGCCTTCCAAATGATGCTGCTGCCCCGCGGGTCTCATGCACTGGGCAGGAACCGCTGATCAACACCTGGAGTAGCAGCGGTGCTCAAGTCCACATCCATGCAGAGATGCTACCTGCCCAAACTAGCAGCCGTGTGGGGTTCAGGCACATCCCCCTGCAGCACACAGCTCTGGCACAGGATCTGCCTGCTCTCTGCCATCCCCTCGACATCATCGCGGGGGGGGCCTGAGCCGTATGACTGCACCAACAGCCTGCCTGTGCTGCATTGCTGCAGCTGCCCTCCACCTGAGGCATCTGCTCCTGCAGGGCTGACACCCCTGCACTGGGCGGCCGCCAACGGGCGCACTGTGGCAACAGACGTGCTGATGCACCGCAAGGCTGATCCTCTGGCACAGGACCTTGCACGCATGACTCCTCTGCACTGGGCCGCTGCGCGGGGCTGCGCTGATGTTGTCCGCATGCTGGCCCAGCAGCCGGGAGTGGATGTGAACGCAACAGACGGGTGCACCATGACGCCGCTGCTCTGGGCCGCCAACCAGGGCCATCCCTATGTCCTGCTGGTCAGCCCATGATGTGCCTGTTGCTTGGTTGTCTGCATCAGCTCTGGCTGCTGTGGCTCATCCTGCAGATGATCAACAGCCCTGTCAAGTGACTCAGTAGCCTGACTCTGCTGGTGCACTGGCATATCCGCCTTGAACGTTGGCATTGGCTGCCTGGCAGGAAGGCAGGCAGTTGTCCCTGCCTGACCACCTGTGAGAGGATCCTAGGAACTGCACCGCGTGCTGTTCAGGTCTTTTGTTTTGGATAATGTGGTCTGCCTGCAGGAGCTGATCAACAGCGGCACAGACTTGGAGACCCGCCACAGCTCAGGCTTCACAGCCCTGATGTGGGCGGTCCACCAGGGGCACGCCAACTGCACGGAGCTCCTGCTGGAGCGTGGGGCCGACACAGGGGCTGTAGACAACAGCGGCCACACCGCGTTGCACTGGGCAGCATACACAGGTCAGCTGCAGACCAGTCGACAGAACTACGGCTTGGCTTCTCGCCAATCCCGATCAAATAAACCCCCGCGTGGGTTTGTAAGCAGGGCCTCCGACGTGGCCCATGAAACTGTACCTCGAGACCTTGGTGACAACAACCTGCTGCGCATACCTGCTCAAGCAGTTGTTCAGGCATTTGTGCTGGAGCCCACCATGCCAGCTTGAGGCGTTCATAGCAGCATTCTGCAGCACATACCTCAATTTACCCAGGTGTTCAGGTGTATGTGCTGAAGCGTTGCGCTGCTGTGCAGGTGATGCAGATGTGTGCGAGGTGCTGCTGCGCCACCCTCTGCAGCTGGACGCAGCCGATGCCAAGCAGCTGACTGCTCTACACATTGCAGCAGCCATAGGCTCAGCAGAGGTGGTGCAGCAGCTGCTGGATGCAAGAGCGGACACAGAAGTGAAGGACCGGGAGGGATTGACGCCATGTGCTCTTGCAGAGCGCCGGGGCCACCACGTTGTGGCATCACTTATCAGCTTTGCAGCCATATCGTCCAGCACAGTGCACCCAATGCAGCGCAGCTGAAGGGGCACCATGCCTCCCTGAAGTTCTGTATGCTTGGCTCCAACACTCTGTGCTGCTCGCTTTGCCAGTCTCTGCTAACACTGATCTTACTTGCAATTTCATGCTGGTTTCCAGGCTCTCAAGTGACTACTGTGATACTGCGTTCTGAAACAACATCAGGGCCAAGGGCGGTCAGGCTGGGAAGCAAACATGTCACATTCACTTATGCTGTTTCAGGGGCCTGTGCTTGCTCCGATGAGGCAATCAGCGGCATCTCTGAAGGGGCACTCTGCAGGGATTTAGTGGCGGGCTGCACCACGCGAGCAGACAGCGTCAGCACAAAGGAGTTGATCTCTGACTGCACGTGCACCTCCCCCACAAAGGGGCCCTCCTCCTGCAGCATCATGTGGGTGTGCTCAGCGGATGCACCTTGAAGTACGGGTCCACCTATTCTGCATCATGCCTCAAGGCTTGACAGACCCAGCGGGAGGCTCCCAAGACATGCTCACCAGCCATGCTGTACCTCTTCAGGCATTTGCCCTCCTACAGGCTGGCAGATGGTGCAGTGCAGCATGCAGCCCTGCACCATGGCCATCTTGAGGCTTGCGATCGAACACCCTTCCCACACACAATCCCAACGCGCAACCACCACCCTCATCGGCTGTGGCTAACAGTGTTGGTGGTGAGCAACTCCATGCCGGCAGCCGACAGGCTCGTGGCAGGCACACAGACCTAGCACTGCCCACCTGTGGACGGAACTCGATGGTGATGGGTGCCTCCATGCCGGCAGCCAGAGGCCCCGGCTTGTAGGCCACGCGCAGGGCTCGGTCCTGAGGGTGCAGCACTGTGAACCTTGCACGCTCAGTCGACACATTCTTGATGACCGCCGCCTGCCTGGCGACCTCGTCCAGGGGGACGTCCCCAAAGTGCAGGTGGGCGGGGGCCAGCTGGAACTGGGAGACCCCCTTGCCGCGCAGGCGCACCAGCGTGGCACTGCTGGTGCGGCTGAGCTGCATGCTGTCCTCGTTCACATCCAGCCAGCGGTCGTTGACCGTCATCTGGGCGGCCTGGCGCATGTAGGCGGAGGGAAGGGCGGGGGCAACAGCCCTGCAGGGCAGCAGCAGTGAGTTGCAGCGGGCCAGGGATTGGAAGAGTGGGGGAAAGCTGCAGGCCCCACAGCAGTGCTGCCTGCTCCCACCTGGGGTTGCCGTACACATCAAAGGCGGCCGTCTTCATCAGAGTGGACATGGGCAGCAGCTCGCCTCCAGCTGGCTGCGCGCAGCTGCTGCTCTCAGGCGTGTACCCTGCACGCCAGGCTTACAGCGTCATGTCCAACAGGAGGCTGAGGATGCCAGACTTGCCCATCAGCTGCTGCCTGTCCAAGCTTGTGACCTTGAAATGCCTGATGTAAGCCTGTAGCCTTGTGCTGCTGGCCTTACGTGAGGCAGGTGCCACCCCAAGTTGCTGCCACGTGTAAGCCGAGAGCCGGATGGGCACTCACCAGTGGCTCCTCCCCTGACAGAGGTCAGCCCTGGGCGAGCACCACGGGTGCCACCCGCCCTCAGCGTGATGGGCACAGGCCTGCCAGCGTGCCCGCCTGTGGCAGCGCGCCGGGGGCTGCGAGTTGCTGGCAAGGCCGGCGAGCGCTGCTGCCCCTGCAGCGTACAGCTGCCAGTAGCTCCACGCCCCAGTTGCACCAGGTAGGAAACCCGTGGCAGCTGACAATGAAAGTGGTCTCGAACACTCGTCTTGTGCAGTGCTGCAAGCCAGTGTCGCAGCAGGCTGTTGCTTTGCCCAGCCTGCCTGGCTGCTGACCCAGACAGAGCAGTGCTGCAAACAGAGGAAGACGATTGCACGGGCCCACCTGGGGAGCTGTGGCCACCTCTCTGGGCCGCCCATTCTCCTCTGGCTCAGCAGGGCTGCTGGAGTACACCCCCGCCTGGCGCTTGGGCAGGCTGCGTGTCTGGCCCTTCAGCCCAGGACCGGCCTGCATCAGCAGTTGCGTCTGAGCATTCGACAGACTCAAGGCACACCTCCGCTTGCACCTGCAGGCACTGCGTCAAGCCAAAGCCTGCAGAGGGAGCAGTGTAGTCATGCGGCGCCAGATCCACACTGTCCACACCAGCGGCCTGAGCTCAGACCGGCTAGCCGCCAGGTGAGCAGCACAAGAACATGTGCTGGTCTGACCTGCCGGGCTGCCAGGAGGGGATCTGCCTCCAGCGCCCGCATCCCCTCCTCCGCCTGCCAGTAGGCCAGGGGCTGTCCAGCCGCCGGGCGCCTGACTGTGTGGTCATAGGGCCCCAGCTGCAGCATGCAGACGCGCAGTCTGCCATGGTCTCACAAAACGTCTGTCCAGCAGTGTGAGCCAGGCAGGAGGCATCCCCTCAAGGCACAGTGTCCTGATGCAAGCACCAGCACGATCCAGCAGCGATAGCCATTGCAGGTCGCAGGGCGTAAAGCTGGCTTCTTGGGCTTGGGAGAGGCCCGCTGGCATCTGCCATGTTCCCCAGCAAGATGTCAGCCCAAAGCCCTTCAACTCAGAAAGGATGCATCCGCTGGGCGCCCATGCAATGGCCAGAGATGCAGCTCCCTGCTGCCTCTTGCCTTCTTAGACCACTTCTTCTTCTCCTTCACAGCCCTGGGCTCGGTGCCGTCACCTGCCCCACCAGGGACAGCTGCCTCCGCTGCTCGCTGCAACTCTGGCGCGGCAGACAGGGCCTGCTGCGCTGCAGCTGCACGATGCTGACGCATGGCTGCCACACGCTGGGAGAGGGCTGCAGCGGCTGCGGCGTCCTGGGGGCTCTGCGTGTGGGCGCCGCCCAGGTTCTGCTGCTGCAGCTTGGCCAGCTGGTCCTGCAGAGGTTGGCAGCACAGCCTTTGCTCATTTGGAGCTGTGGAGCATGCAAGCACTGCCAGCTCATCAGCAGCTTGCAGCCCTGTCACTGCTGGTGTCCAGCATGGCGATGCAGGGCCCCCAGATGCCAGCTGCAAGCGAGCCTGGCCAATGCCTGGTGCGCCCTCACCTTCCCCACCGCGCTGGCCGGCGAAGCGGCCTTTCAGCAGTGCCACTTCCACAGCACCATAGGGCACTGACAACCATAGGGCACTAGACAGAAAGCAAACACCCACCTCCCCCAATTCACCACCACAAGCATGCGACGGGGCTGTGAGACCCTTCAGGCGCCCACTCAATGCCTGGACTGGGTGTGGCCTGCAGTGTTGAGTCAACAAAGGGGCCCCAATGCAGCATGGCCAGGCAGCATCAGCACTCAATGGCAGCCCAGAACCGCTACTCACATCTCTGACCACGCTCTCTTGCAGAATGGAGTCCATGCTGGCCACCAGATCAAAAGTCACGGGAGCGTACTCCACCACCTGGCGCACTGTGTACACAGGAGCCGGCTGGGGGGGGCTGCAGCAGCAGGCGTGGATTATGAGAGCTGAGGAAAGGGCGACAGGCACAGTGGCAAGACTCCTGATTGATGCACAGCGAGGGCAGGCTTAGAGGCCTGGGCCTCATGTAGGCCGTCAGCAGTGTGTGTACAGTGAGTAAGTGGCAGGCGAGGTGGGAACTAATGATGGAAGGACTGGAGGCGAGAGCGCGTGCAAGTGACAGCCAAGTGCCATCGATGTCTGGCTGAATACGAAAAGGGCAGACCAGCACGTTCCCTGTGGCTCACCCCTGATCCGCAGGGATGCGGGCCGCCACGCGCGGCATGCACAGCTCCAGAACCTGAGGCGGCTCAAACTGCGGGCAGGGGGGCACGCAGATCAGGTGGGTCTGCCTGCAGCCGTGGGTTGCATGGTGCCCCCGCTGGGCAGGCGGACAGTGCAGGGGGTCAGCAGGGTGCCTCTGAGTCTCATACAGAGCATTTGACAGGCACAGCCACCATTCTCGCCACAGCTGCTGCTTCTCGCTGCAAACATGCCCCAGGGCTGATGAGAGGGCACAGTGCCTCAGCCGAGCAGAAGCCACCTGTGTAGGTCAGCGCACAAGAACACATCCGGCCGCCTCACCCTGGAGGGTTGGGCCAGGGCTGGCACAGCCCGTGCAGGGCTGGCCGGCCGCACCATTGCTGGGCTGGGCACTGGCAGATCAGGCACGCTGTTGCTGCGCAGGCGCTGCAGGGTCAGGAAGGTGTGCACATGAGCACCAGGCTCCTCTGTACCCGCTAGCTGTGACGTACTGACATGGCAGTCCGGGTCCTCAGCCTGCACAGCAGTGTTGTGCGGATGTCAACACCCAGCAACACTTGAATGGATGGAGCCTAGGCTGGGTGACAGCTGCACAGAGGGTTGATCCCACACTGCCTTGCCCGCATGCTGCTGCAAAGAGCAGTAGGGCATGCCGATGAAGGGCTCAAAGGCAAGTTCATGCTCTCCAGATGGAGCCATCAGGCATCCCATCCCTCCATCCCTCAAGAGAGTCCCCATGGCACCCATTTAAGCCAGGTCTTGCCCACACCTCCCTGCAAGCAATCCCACCTGCTGGCGCCTGTAGGCCTCAAAGGCGGCCACGTCCAGCACCTCCCGGCCGCTGCCGTCCGGCCGCAGCAGCAGCAGCCGCGGGGGCGGCCCCACCGCCCCTGGCGCCCGCCCAGGTGGCGTGCTCGTCCGCGGGGGTGCCACCGAGGCGGTCCGTGCGGCCGAGCCCCTCCCTCCACTGCTGCCCTGGCTGCTCATGGCCTCCCGAGCCACGCGCTGCACCCCTGAGGATGGGATCTGCAGGTGTCCGCTGCTCTGGCTGCCGCGGCTGCTGGAGAGGGAGGGGTGGCCTCCCTGGCGGCTGGTCGAGCCAGCTGCAAGGGCGGGGTGCCACCCTGAAAGCTCGCCGGCAGCGGACAGCGCAAAGGCGGGACCTGAGCGCTGATGCAATGCAAAGGCCCCCACCACCAGGTCTGCAATGTACCTGCAGGGAGTCAGGGCTGGAACACTCAAGACCAGCCAAGACAGCAGAAGCACAGCAGCTGGTGGGCCCAGCATGCTCAGATGCAGTGGGCACAGCTTTTTCATCCACACTTGGTACTCAGCGGGTGAAGCTTCCTGTTGAACCCTTTGCAGAGTTGCTAGGGCTTGGAGGATGCATGTAATGGTCAGGCTCAGCCAGTACACCATGGAAGCCCCAAACAATTGGCATCACGGGAGAGGCAAGCAGCAGACACTCACACACTGGGTCATTGCCTGCAGCCTACCTAACGGCATGCCAGCATGCCCGCCCAAGACCAGCCACTGACAGGCACGGGCAAGTGACATGATTATTTGAGGCAGGTGCTGCAGCGTGTGTAAACAGGTACACCCAGTACAGCCAGGCTTGCACCCACCACCCGGGGCTGGCCACTGCCGTCGCCTGCGCCACGCCCATGGCATCCAGTGGCACAGAGGCCACCTGAGGCACGGGCTCCGCAGGCCGCGGCGGGGGCACAGGGGGGTTGGGCTCCTCCTTCTGCTTGGCCTTTGGCTTTTTCTTCTGCGCAGCCTCCCAGGCAGCCTGCGCCTCAGCCACCTGCGCACCACAGACAGCGCACTGTTCCTTGCACCCCTCATGCTGGCACTGAGCTTGGCTGCAGCTTGCAACCCTGTGTGTGATGCAAAGCCTCCAATGTAAGGCTGTGCAGCATGAGAGGGACTGTCATGTGCAGCAACTGCAACATTCCTGTCAAGCAGTTGTCTGCCTGATAAGAGTCTCTTGCAAATGCTTGGCTTCCAACGCCGTACTGACCTGCGCATCATAGGCAGCGCAGGCTGCTGCGTACTGCTCCATTGCTGCCTGGTTGGCGCAGTCGGTCTCCTGCAGGCAGGACGGCAGGAACTGAGGAGACTGGGGATGTCTCTTGCGTCCAGGCAGTGCAGATTCCCCGGCGGTGACAACGCTGCAGCATGCTAGACGGAAGCACCAACAAGCTCTGAGACTAGTCGTTGAAAGGTAAGATCGAATCAGCAACCTCCTGCCGATAAGGTCAGGGCCGCTCCAACGGCGCCAACCCTACCAGATGGACCTAGGATCAATGCACCCGCGAATGTCCAAACACCATCCCATCTGATGGACTGTGACGCATCACCTCTGGAAAGGACTGGGGACATGGGGCACCAACATGTGCAGAGCTGACTGTGAGCGGTGCGTCACCCAACGTCAGCCAACTGTCAGCGTGCTGCAGGCACCAGTGTGCAGCATGGTGATTCACCTTCTGGGCCTCCACCATCAGCTTGGCCCGCTTATCCGCATTGGTCTGTGCGGCGCGGGTGGCAGCCAGCAGCATGGCAGCAACAGCCTCTGCCGAGGCAGGACCCTGGCTTGCTGGCAGGATGGCTGCCGTGCTGCCTGTCCCCAGCAGCGTCACGTCCCCAGGCAGACCGGCCAGCAGGGCTGCATTGCTGCTGGTCCACTGCAGCTCGACCCCTGCGCATCACCGATTGCACAGTGAGCAGGTCTGCGAGCCACGAGAGAGGCCCGTGACCTGTGCAGTGCCGATCTTCTGCAAACGTACAACTGCACAGCAGCCAGTATGCACCCAAGGGTCAGCTCTGCTGGCCAAGCCAGAGGCACAACGCCGCCAGCTGCACTTGTGGTAGTGCTCTCACTGATTCATCAGCTTTATGGCTTGATTGCAGTCCTGGCAAGCCTGCGCATGCCTGAGGCATACTGCTTGTTCCGTGAGGGAGCACTTGGGGCAAGCTGACCTGGCGCAGCCTGGCACTCGATGCCGGCCGCGTCTCCCAGCACTGGGGGCATCCCGGGGGCCTCCACACGCCAGGCGCCATCAGCCCAGGTGGTCACCCTTGTGCCATCAGCGTCCTGCACAACCCTGGCACCTGCAGCATTTAAGCTGGCTCAGGCTGATCCGTATGCTGGCCATGCTTCAGAGAGGCTGCTGCTGTTGGTGGCTGTACTTTGCACACCGGTGATTGCATTGCAGCAACAAGCTCTTGCCGTTGCGTGCCCACTCGCGCCTGCTGCCAGTCAGACAGGCCCTGTGCATGCTCGGCAGCACCATGCAAATGCAAATTTCTAGACAGGAGCACTTGCAAGCAACTAGCGCACCTGCCACAGGCTGCTGCCCCTCGGGTGGGGTGCCATGCATGTCTGTGGGGTACCGGATCACCATGACGAGGTCACTCCTTGTCATGACTGTGGCTCCAGTGTCTGGGTCTGTCACCGTCACCACCTCCAGGGCTGTTGCGCCCTGCTTGGCAACCTGAGGCAGGTTGACCAAGGTGACTATCAAGGGCCGGGGCAGCTCAGAACAGTGAGGGGGTACACTGGGACAGACATACCCACCGAGCTTGAAACATCAACAGACACAGAGGTGGAGCCACCCTCAGAGCGCTGCTTGCCTGCACACACATTGACAGTGTCAGAGCGCTGCTTGCCTGCACACATCTCCACAGAGGCAAGTGAAAGCAGACAGGAATAGGCAGCCTGCTGGGCTCATTCTGTCAAAACCATTTCATGCAGCAGAGATCACCTGCAGCTGTGGTGTACAGCCAGGACCCCTGTCCTGAAGCCCCTTCGCCGCCAGCAGGGGTGAACTCACTCAGGGCACCGTCTGGCTGCAGCACGCGCAGGTGGCCAGACCTACAGGCAGACACAGCTGTTGATGTTCCCCGGGGAGGCGTGGGCGGGGACGACAGGTCATGCTGTCAAGCAGGACGCGGCTGCTTCCACATGCAATCTTGGGCATAAACTTGATCTCCTGAACGAGCACCTCCCTGCACAGCCTTGCATCCTCCTGATGTAGATGTAGCCAGCCACAGCAGGAATGGCAAAGCATGAGCAAGCTCTGTGGGCACTTGCCTGAAGGCTGTGATGAAGGTCCCACCCTGCAGCACTGAACGCCAGGCCACCTCATGTCGGGCCAGGGCAGCCCCCATGTCGGCGCTGGGTACAGGTGCTCCGTGCACAGCAGCTCCCCGGCCAGATGGCATGGCACCTCTGTACTGCTGGTCATGGGCTCGACTCACAATGACCTATGATGAAGACAGCACGGCCAGACTGATACAATGACGAGTGTGTGTACAGACGAACTTGCTCTGTGTTTGCATGCACCAGTGCTGAGAGAGTCGATGGCAACTGGTGAGAGCAGCTCAGGCCGCACCTGCCCATGGCTGGTGAGCTCCAGCAGGAGCCCGCCTGGAGTACTGCAGCTCAGGCGGCACTCGGGGGGGCCCTCCACCTTTTGCCCCGAGGCCTGCTCAGCAGCGCTGGCCTCTGGCAGGGCCAGGCACACGCAGCACCCGCCCTCTGTGGCAGCCACCAGACGGGGGGGCAGGTGCTGCTGCAGGGAGATGGTGGTGGTGCCTGTGCCAGGCAGTGCAGCTTGTCAGGATGTGGGTAGAGAATGCTACCTGCCTACAGTAGGCAGCGCACCCTGCATCAAGCTGTGAGAATTGCAGATTGTTGTCCGTAGGAGCCAGTGCAGCAGGCCACCAGATCACAGCCGCCACGAACCCCTGAATGTAAGTTGCTGCTGCAGCAGCAGCAGCCTGGCAGCGCACCTGTGAAGATGCTGAGGTGCTTGGCCTCATCCAGGCTCATGACGGCCCCATCAGCAGGGTACAGCAGCTTCCTGCTCTCAAGCTGCCCTGCTGCAGCCCGGCTGACAGCAAACACCTGGCTGGGCAGGTCTGGGCATGACCCTGCAGCGACAAAAGTCCTCTTGGAGGCCATGTAGCCACTGAATCGCATCACATCATGCATGCGCTGAGTCGACTGACAGGTCCACACAAAGTCCGCACACAGCACAGCACATCACCAGCTGGACTCAAGCCATGCAGCGCATGCCGGGGGCTACAAACAGGTGCCCACCTTGGGACAGCAGCAGCTCCCAGTGCTCTGCAAATGGGATGAGGCGGGGCAGCATAGCTGACGCAGCATCAACCTGGGCAGAGCCTGCTGAAAAGGCCATGAGCTGACCCTCCTCAGACCTTGCTGCAGCAACCTGCACATCTGGGTAGACCAGGAACGCCTGCAATGGAAACCTGCAGTCAAGCCCATGAAGCGGCACAATGTGGAGATTAGCTGCTGGGGAGGTGCGCAGCAGTGCTGGCGCGCACACCAACCTGCAAGACAACATGCTCGGCCTGGCAAGTGCCTGCAAATGTGTAGTATCCACGTCTGGGATGTGAGACGCTAGTGATGTGAGCAACTCAGCTCATCTGAGCCTTGAAAGAGATAGGAGAGCACCCCAGCTGCACACATGCATTTCATGTAGTGTGTCTGGCCACAGGGAGCCCGCCTGAGACCTGCTTCCAGGCAATCCACATGAGCTAAGCTCTGGTCACAGGCAGCTCTTGTGAGCCACTCCCCGCATGTCTGCAGCCCACCTGGGCCGATGCCTGTGGCCTGCCCTGATCACATGCAGCCCTCATCAGCCATGCCTCGGACACTTGCAGCAAACAGAGCCGATGTTTTTCAAGGCAGCCCACATGTGCCGGCGCCTGTGACAATGCACACCATGCCCACCATGCCCTGGCCCAGAGCGGCCCCTGATGCCATGCGCTTATCATACACAACAATGTGCAGGGAGATGGGTGACGTGCTCTACATCCTTGCAAAAGGGCTGCCGCTGGAGCATTCCCTTTTACAAGCTCTTCACAGAGCCCCAGGCAGATGTGTGATTACTTTGCATTGCACTGCCTTCACAGCCCACAGTGTCAGAAGCACTCACCTGTGCCAGCGCCTGCAGCATGGCAGGCACCTCCAGCTCCTCCACATGGTGCCGTTGTAAGAGAGCTGCACCATGCACCTCCCGCACCCCAGCCGGCAGCAGGGTCTGTGCCTGCTTCAGCTGGCTGTAGCGCTGCACCGCACTGACGGGCAGGGTGCCGCAGTGGCCCTCCAGGAACGTGCGGGCGGCACCAGCTGCTGCCATGTTGTAGGCAGCGCTGCATGCAAGGAAGTGGACAGTTGCACTTAACACGCGACTGTGCTAAATGTATCAGTATGGTGCCCGTTAGGAGCATCATGGCCACACTGCACGTTTGCGCCTTGCTGCCCAAACATTGTCTGGCCCAGCAAGTCCTCCCAGCACCTTTTGCATTGCTGACGTTTCAGGAATTCTTGAGAGGGCACCCCTGCATCGCCGCATCGCGGACAGTCATCTGTACGCAGCAGCGCAGCAGGCCCTGCCTGTTCACCTGCCCTGCACCAGCCGCTGCTTCAGTAGCTGCTGCATGTGAGCCTCCACTGCCTGCACGTCAATGCCTGCCGCTGCCAGCCCCTTTCCCAGGCCACTGCCTGCATCTGGCCCTGCCAACACGCTAGTGGGGGAGTTGTTCCCACTGGTCTCCCGCACACCTGGCAGGGCACCAAAGCCACTCAGGCAACCCTCTTGGAGTTTTGACAGTTCATCAGCTTACTAGTTGATCAAACTCAATGGTATATAGACATGCATGCTGCCACACCATGCCAGGCATGGAGCGACCTGAGCAGGCAGATGTCAGACGGCAGATGACTGCAAAAAGGTGGACGCACTGGGCGACTTTCCTGGCACAGAATGTGTGAGTGCCTGAGCCACAGCATGATTACCTGTTGTCAATCCCGCCAGGCGCGCAGCAGCAGGATCACTCAGAGGAAGCACCTGCGGCTGGATGACGCCAGCTGTCTCCTCAGGCCCTGGGCGTGCAGGCCTTTCATGACCTAGGCCATCTGCCCCTGCACCCTGAAGCTGACGGCCCAGCAGGGCAGCAGCAGCCTGCTCTGCCCCTGCCTGCAGACCTGCTTCCAGAGCTGCAGGGTCGGCGAGGGTCTGCTCCAGCTGGGCCACCATGGCGTGCAGGAGAACCGCCTCGCTGACTTGCTCCTGCAACAGGGGGAGACGTTGCCCTAGCACGGACAACGGCTGGCTGCTGCAGGCTCATGCAGCTTGCCCCAAAGCAGACGCACTGAAGCTGTCTTGCAGCAGCACTGCCTCACTGACTTGCTCCTACTGCGCGGACAGTAGCGGATTGCAGCACATGTGACCCTTGCCAGTCGGCGGCCCGATGCAAGCAGGTAGCCGCAGCTTGCGCAGAGGCTGCTCTGGGTGGGAGTTGCTGCCTCTTAGGGCTAGAGAAGTAAAACTTGAAGGCTGAAGGGTCCCACAAAGATGGCAGGCCCCCTCAGGGCGCTAGACAGTATGGCTCTCCCGCCAGCCGGAGCTCTCACCTGAGGAATGCTGTCCAGCAGGCTCCTCATGTAGCCGAGCTGTTCCTCTTCTGCGGCACAGCCCCCCACAGCCACCACATGGGCCCCCTGCCTCCATGCATCATAGCGGGCGGCCTGGGGCGCCAGCATGTGCAGCGCCCGTGCCAGCTCAGCTGCCCCGGGAGGGCCTGCAACTGCCGCTGCAGGGGAGAGGCACAGGGTGGGGCATGTGCATCCTGCCAGTGAGTGCCAGGCAGTGCCTGCCTGGGGACGGGGCCTGAGAACTTATTGTCTGCATCGCATGTAGGGGCCCAGACGAGCGAGCTGTGGACAAGTCCTTGACGCTCTCATAGGTGAGAGCTGAGACATGCAAGCATTGCAGCTGGTACCTGGCTGAGCTGCAGAACCTGCCTCTGCAGATGCTGAGGTTGAGGCTGTGAGGTCGCTGGCCGGAGTGCTGGCTGGGGGTGCGTAGGGCCCCTGAGTGGCCCCAGCAGCGATGTCCAGCACTGCAATGTCCAGCACTGGTGCAGCCGGCTTGGCCACAGCTTGCAGGCTGCGCAGCTCTGCAGGACAGGAGGCAATATGTTACCTGGATGTGTCGCCTTCTTGATACATTGGCAGCACACGCAACTCCAGAGGGTGCAGAGGAGATCCGCCAATATGACATGCACTATGTGGGCAAAGCCCTGGACCACACAGATGTGCAGATCTGCGGATCTGCGGCACACCTGTTAGCAGCACTGCGGCCTCTGCTTTGTCCTCGTGGACATGCAGCAGAGCCCTGATGGGCAGGCCAGCATCCGCAAACCCTGCCAGGGCCGCCGCATCCGAGCCCAGCCCATCGCACCAGAATACCTGCAGGCGGGCAGTCACGCATCGGCCCGCAGAGCCTGTGCAGACCGGCTGCACCATACTCAGAGGCCAGCACTGCGCCCAGCTATGGAGCACAAGCACAACAGCCGGGCCACGCCTCTCAGTCCTGTGCCACACAGACTGCCTCTCAGGGGCCTGGCATGGCAGGCAGCACAGCTGACCTGCTGTATGTCAAGGGGCTGGCTGAGCACTGTGGTCTGCCAGGTGTGGGCCGTCCTGGCTACCAGCAGCTGCTTCTGGGCAGCCTCGAGAGTCTGCAGACGTGGGGGGAGGGTGCATGAGGGGCACGTCCCACGGTGAGCGGTGCAGCTGGGAGCAGAAACCCTGGTGAAGGCATGCCATGAATGAAGTCCAGAAACAGGCTGAGATCTCAGGTCAGATGATGTCAGGTTCCTGGCACCATGGTTGTCCTGACGTGCTGCTCAGCTCAGGAGGGTGTTCCACCGTGAAGGAGGCATCCAGGCCTGATTACTGCCGCAGGCTCAGGCACAGTGGAAGATCACACGTCCCCCGTGGGCCCAGATCTGCCGCACAGCCACACCCTTGAAGTGCACAAGACATGAACCCGACCTGCTGAGCAGTCCCGACTGGGTCTGCCGCGGCCGCAGCCTGGGCTGCCTCTGCAGCAGCAGCCTCCTCTGCAGCCTTGGCCGCGGCAGCTGCCGCTGCAGCAGCGTCTGCAGCTTTAGCTGCGTCCTTCCCTGCCGCTGGCTTGCCTGCCTCGGCAGCCTTGCCTGGGGCTGCCTTGCCTCCAGCAGCAGGGGGGGCTGCAGCCTTGCCAGTTGCAGGGGGAGTGGGGTGCTTGGGCTCCGCCGGCGGCACTGCCGGGCTGGCTGCTGGTGGGGGTGCCCCTGCCTCCACAGCTGCCTTGACGGCTGCCAGGGCATCCGCTGCCTCTGCTGCTGCCGTCGATGCAGCCTGCAATGGGTGGGGGCCTCAGTCGCACTGCAGCTTTGCCAAGCATACCTCCCAACTGACAGGCAGGCAGCCTGTCACACATCGTGCATCTCCTTGTCGTTACGATCAGCTGAACATGTGCATGTCCAGGTTCAGCAGCACACCTGCAGAGCTGCTGCAGCGTCCTCAGCTGCCTTGCTGCGCCTTGCACGCTCAGCAGCAAGGGCTGCATCCTTGAAGCTTGGCAGCTGAGCTTGCACTGCCTTCACCTTCAGCTCTATAGGAGCATCTGCTGCGCCAGCCTGCGATGCAACAGCAATTCAGATTGGCTGTTGCCCACTCTGTGCATCAGAGGATTCGCTGGCATGCAGTCATTGCTTGCAGGCGCTGCGCACCGCCTTGGCAGCTGCCAGCTCAGCACCCAGAGGTGAGGCTGGCTCGACAGAGGCTACTACAGCACTGACATCCAGGGCTGTGACCAATTCTTGGCTGATGGCATGAGCTTTCAGGGCGCCAAAGTCGAGCCCAGAGGCAGTCACGGCGACCAGAATGGCATGCCATGACTCCGCATGAGAGGTAGGCATCCTCTCAAATGGGGGAAATGACAGCCTTTAGGTCAAATTATCACAGGCCATGTGACACCCACCAGACTATGGGCCATATGAGTGCTCCTGCATGTTGTGCTAGCCTGATTGGCATTGATGCCCCTGGCCTTGCTTTGAGCAAACACTGCCCCTTTATCGATTGAGAGGCAAGTATGCATGAAAACAAAATTCAACAGAACCAGACATGCTGCAATGCATCCTTGGCTGACACATTCTTCAGCTTCAGCTGGTCCACAAAGTCTAGGGCATTGTCAGAGGGCTGTTGCGAGTTTCAGCTGCTCTTCTATCATCAAGCCAATCTGGTACATATCTGAATAAGTGGTGTACCTCCTGGACTCACTCAGGGTGTCAGAGCGCCAGCCATGGGGGTAACCTAGACCACTCTAGGTCAGGGCCAGGGGAAAATTATACTAGAAAATGGACAACAGCTGGTTCTGGGCTGTGCCCAGTGCTCTGTCATGCAATATGTCAGCTGAACAATGACTATCTAGGAACTCTGCGGGCTGCCATGGTCAATGCAGCCATGGAGCCTCAGATGCTGGATCAGGGTCGCCCGGGAAAGGAGAAGGCCCTTGTCTTTCAGCAGCTCCAACCTGTCTGCTCTCTGTTGCTGAAGCACAGAGCGGATGCTGCAAGCCTTGGAGGAGATTTGCAAAGGCTGCAGCATCTGCTGGCTGCAGCTGAGCCTGTTGGCCTAGCTGGCTGCATGGACTATGTGCTGTTCCCGCTGTTGTTTGGGGCAGACTCTATCGTGGCAAAACGCAGACAAGGCAAGTATCTTCCAGGCTTGTGCCACCGCCCAGCACTTTGCTGCTGACAGGTTTGTTGCCTGCTTGAGCCCGCTTCAAGGGCCTTGACACAGTGACACTCTCCCTGTAGGCCGTAGTCCTGCCGATCCAGAGCCTCCCTTCCCCGCCGCAGCTGCAGACAAAGTCGCAGAGGCCTTCCTTACATGCCTCTGCCTCTTGCTACAGCGCAGTCCGGTGCAGAGCCCAGACCAGCTGCTGGAGCTGCTGCAGAGGATGTCTGCAGTGGTAGCACTGCAGAATGTTGCCAGCGAGGAGGTAGGACTGTCATCTCGAAGCACCAATCTGACAGGCTGGAAGGGCATGTCTTCCAGGGGGAGGCCCACTCCCTGCCCCTTGTGAGCAGCTCAGTTGATCAATCAATCCCTGCCGTGTTGCCCGGCGACACTCACTGCAGCCGCTGCTGGGCACGATTGTACTGGTGCGTTTTACCATCAACACTGTGCACTGGTGATTGCTCGTGGTGCCTCGTGGTCTGCACGGTTGCACAGGTGTGCCGCGGGACCGACGCCTGCATTGTGCCGCTCGCAGATCCGGCTGCAAGGGGTCCAAGTTCTGGCGGCCCTCCTGGAGCAGGTGCCACACCCAGAAAATGCTGCAAGCGCACACAGGCTGCGCAGCCCAGAGGCAGCGCCCCTCGTGGCCTACCTGACGTCCATGTGCCTGACGACAGCTGCGCTGGAAGTCAGGGCTGGCCTGAAGGGCAGCAAAGCTCTGCGGGCTGCTGGCCTGCACACCCTGCGACTGCTGCTGGAGGCTGTGGCCGATGGGGATGTCCTTGCGCCGCTGCTGCCTGGTCTGGCCAGTGGGCTGAGCAACGCCCTGCTGGCTGCCTCAGGTGAGGCAACAGGGACACATCTCATACCTTGCCTGTGCTGCAGCTTGAACACAGGGAGGGGCTATGGGTTGCCACAGCAGAAGCTTGGGCCACCCAGTCCTTCTCTGAATGCAAACCTGAGAGTTGGGACCCTGCATCTCATGCTGTGTAATGCAAGGTCTGACGGTCAACCACAATGTGACCTATGCAGGTGCTGGCGAACCTGGGGGCGGACGCCCTGTTGGGGCAGCTGCAGGCAGCCAGGCCGCTGCTGAGGCCCTCAGGGGCCTTGCTGCTGTGCTGAGCAGCACGCTGGGTGATACGCAGGCACGTGAGCTCCTCCTGCTGTCGCTCCAGGGCAGCTCAGGTACCAGCACCAGCGCACTGGATGCTCTCAGCACGCTGCAGCTGTTGGCCAGTGGTCAGCCTGAGGACGCAGCGGCAGTGCCACCCAGCCCTGGTAAGCCCATGTTGATGCTGCCTGCTGGTGGTGCTGCACGGGCATGTGGTGACGACACATACATCTACTAATCGACCTTGGCAGCTTGTGGTGGACAGGTGCAGCAAAAAGGTGCATCACTGGCCTGCCTTTTCCAGACTTTGGTGCTCTGGCCAAGGAAGCAATGCAGCTGACGGGGCGCCTGCCTGCAGGGCCGCAGCAACCGGGCGCCAAGCCCCTGCTGACAGTCAAGAGGTCCCCGGAGTGGTTGAGAGCAAGCGCAGGACGGCTGGGGCCTTACCTGCAGAAGGCGCTGCCCCCACTGTGTGCCCATCCCAGCACGCGTGTCAGAGCTGAGCTGGCTGCCTGTGAGTTGTGGCTGGACATGTATGCAATCAGCACGTCGCTGCCGAGATGACATTTGCCATATATGACCCACCCTTGGGCCCTGCCTGCTCACCCTGTTTGCCCTCATGGCGACTGTGCATCAACTGTCACGCCAAGAACGCACCCAGAAGCACTATCAAACCTGTCTGTGCTGTGCCTACAGGCTGCATCAAGCTGCTGGACAGCTGCCTGCCAGCGCTGGACCAGTCTGCTGGCATGCTGCTGGACGTGCTACTGACTCTGGCGCAAGATGAGTGGGGCCAGGTTTCAGGTCCCTGCCAGGCGTGGCTGCAGCAGCAAGCCCATCTCAGCGAGGCTGGCCCGCAGGTGCTCCCTATTCCTGAAGCCTATCTGCTACCCGCCGATTCAGCGCTGCCTGGCCGCTTGGCTGCTGATCATCCATGCTGTCACCTCCAGTGCTGCTTGGCATGGCCGCCATAGCCTGGTCTTGTTCTTCGGGAATGTAATGGTAACCCAAGAGCTGACTGTGTTGAATGTCATTGCAGGCAGCAGCTGTGCAGGCTGCAGTGGTGCGCCTCATCCCAGGACTGGCTGCCAGCATCAAGTCCGGCGAAGCTCAGGGCGTCCTGCACTGCAAACGCCTGGCAGCTGCAATCCAGGCGAGCCTGCCAGCGTGTGCACACAGACAGCACACCCTCCGCCTGAAGCCTCTGCGCTTGGGCATGTCAGGGTTCAGGGCAGCATGCTGTGCATGCCTGCTGCCTCATGGGTGGTGCACTCCTGCCCTCAGCATGCTGCACCGAGTGGCTTGGCCCCCCATCTGTCTGCAGGCCTGCAAACAGAGCCATCTGGCAGCAGAGGTGCTCCAAAACCCTGTGCAGCTCCAGGCCATTATGCTGGAGCTGACCCAGGGCTTGGCCTTTGACCCTGCAGCCGCCGCCCTGTTGCTCCACAACACCAGTACAGGGGGTGCCCACCTGCCGCGAGCCCTGCCAGCCACAGAGCGGGAGCCAGCAGCAGCCCCGCAGGCAGCTGAGGCTCCTGGCCGCCGTGCCCCTGCCGAGTCTCTGCAGCGCGAGGATGTGCCCGCCCTGTCAGCAGCTGAGGCAGGTCCTGCTGACAGGCAGCTGGGGAGCGCACAGGAACCCCTCCTGGAGTCTGCACTCCCCGCACAGAATGCGCTGCGGGAGGGCTTGCAGCTGCCAGCAGTGGTGCTGCCGCGCATGCCGGGCGGCCTCAAATTCATTGCCACCAGCAAAGCATATGAAGCCGCCGCCAAGGTCGCGCGGGGGCTGGGACATGCAGCTGCAGGCAGTGGCGGGCCAGCTGACAGAGGTGTGGCCCACAGCTCTGCCTCCCTAGCCTTCGGGGCCTTGCTTTGTGTCTTGTCACCACCCCGCAAAGCGACCTGCAGCAGCACTTCCCCCTCCTGCTGCAGCACAAGGGGATCTGTTTGCCCCACGCCTGCTGTGGCGTGTGAGTTACTGTGCAAACGTTTCAGCTCTGTGCTTGCTGGGAGAGGGGTCCTTGCCAAAGGGGTTGGCCTCAAGTGATCTCAAAGGCTGGCTGTCAGGACTGCATTGCCTGAAAGGGTGGTGCATCATGTTGACTCTGTGGTAATCCACCACATGCAGGTGCACAAGTCTATGCCCTCATCAGCAGACTCCTGGAGCTGCTGCAGTCCACCGTGCCCTTCAATGTCAGCCAGCACGCAGCCACCGCTGCAGGAAGTGTCAGCCCTGACTGGCCCTGCAGCACAGCGGCAACTGTCACAGTGCTGGCTGAGGTGGTGTTCGGCGCATCTCCGGCCTGGTCTCCAAGCTGTGCAGACACAACATCTCAGGTGCTTTCACCCTGCCCAGTGCTGACGCGGGCCTCACTTTCTGCACAGATGTGACGGCTGATATTGCTGGCAGTACTGGTGCACCTTCACCTGTGTCGTGTCGCGCAGTGCCTCCTCGCCTGCAGAACTTCCCTGAGATGCCTTGCGCGGCCTGAGCCAATGGCAAGTGTGGTGCCCTGCAGGTGCACCTGGATGTGGCTCATCCTTTGCCAGAACAGTCAGTGCTGCTCGTGCTGGAAGCACTCACACAGAGTGCTCTGTGGAGATTGCAGACCCACAATGCTGACATCAGCCAGCAACCTCTGACAACCATGCAGGTAGCCTGGCAGCCTCAACCCTGCTGGTGATCATGCAGCTTGTTTTTCTGCACAGTGCAAATAGCCAAGCTGCAAGCTTGGGAGTCTGCAGCCCGGGCTGTAACTGCCCAGCCAGTCCTATCGCGTGCTGCCAAGTCCACGTCCTGGTGCAAGGAACGCAGCCTGGGCAGGTCTCACACAGCGCCGCCTTCACAGTCTCACAGCCTCCCCCTGCCGGTCACAGGTGGGCGTCAACGCCATGCTCGTGCGCAGCTGCCTGGAGGCAGTTGGCACCCTGGCCCGAGGTTTGCAGGGCGGCCTCACCTCCAATGGCCGCCTGCTGCGCGCCGTGCTGCTGCCGGTGCTGGAGCGACTGACTGACCCCTGCGCCTCTGTGGCAGCCAGTGCTGCCGCAGCCATCAGCAGCCTGTGTTTTCACGGCGGCTATGCCACCTTTGGACAGCTTGTGGCCGTGAATGCAGACTACATCGTGGATGGACTGTGCAAGCAGCTGCGCAGGCTGAGCGACCACCCCATGTCAGTGCCATGTTTTTCTTCTGGTGATGCTTGCCTGTGACATGAACGCTGCGCCTTTCTGCGAACATATGAGGGGCAGGCAGGCCGTATTAAATTGCGGGAAGCCACCCCTGGTGATGGCGATGCCTGCGTGTGGCTGCTCATCTGCATCACCCTGCACAGACACCTGCTGCCATCAACAGACGGGGGTTGGCCAATATGATGCTCCTGTACACCTCATAATGTACCTTATGCAGACCACTGGCGGCGTCCTGACCGGGTTCTGGTGGGTCATCTGCAGGGCGCCCCACCTGTTTGCTGCGCTCCTGCGGGAGGCCGACGTGGCCCCCCACCTGCTGCCCCTGCTGGCAGAGCCAGCGCGGTCAGCCTTCCATGGGCTCTCAGTGCTCAACCGCGGCAGCAAGCCCCACCTGGTGGTGGCATTTCTGCAGGTAAGCACTTCTGGGTGCTTAGCGTAAACTCTGCCACTACAGTGATCTGGAGTGCGACTGCTGCAAGCCTGCCGCCCTGCCTCCCGATGCCGCTCAAGGTACCAGGGAGCTGCGGCAAACTGCAGCCGGCGTCACTTTCCGCCATTGGCAGTCTTGGCATGCAAGCTGTGACAGAGTTGGATGAAGTGCTGGGTGGCTCACTGCAGGCTTCAGAGCTAGCTGCTGCCGAGTGTCATGCTGAGCACCCTGCATTGCGGCATTGCAGCTTCACCCCAAGACGCCCTACCTGTGCTCAACACCCTGCATTGCTGCACTGCAGGCTCTGGCCGAGATCGTGAAGGCCTGCGTCCAGGAGGCTGCCAAGACTCACATGGCCACACAGGCGGCCGCAGACCGCATCGCCTCAGCTGTTCGGGAGCAGTGCCCCAAGGAGGAGGATGACCTTCAGGCAGCCCTGGAGATGGATCAGGAGCCTGCAGACATCGAAGACATCCGTCAGTACTTTGACAAGCACCACATGGACAAGAAGCAGGCAGAGCAAGGTGTGGCGCAGGAGGGGAAAGGGAGTGTGATGTTTGCTAGTGGACGGCTGTGGGGCACTCGGTCGGTGCACCACTGAGGGGGACAGCTGCATGGCTGGGGCTGGGTGCTGTGCAAGCCAGAGCGTGATGCCAAACACCATGTTGACAAGGAGCAGGCACAGCATGTCTGTCTTGCCTACTGGCTAGACGTAGGCTGGGGCTGTTGATGTTGGCGCAGGATTGCACGCAAAGCGCTGCATGCCTGACGCTGACTGTTGTGCACACAACTGCTTTGCTGAACACCACATGAGCAAGATGCGGTCACTGTAACGACATGGGGGCTGGGCAATCGTTGGGTCTAGCACAGACAGGTAGTGTTGCACTGCTGCCGCACCTGAAGGCACAGAACACCGTCGCAGACAGCACTGCACCCCGCTGTCACTGCATCCCGACTCCGCTGCATCCTGCCTGTTCACTGCATCATCCTGGCTGTCTGGTGGAGTTGCAAGCCATATGCCTGCTGCACAACGTCAGATGAGTTGCACTGCTTGGCAGCTTGCTGACCACCAGCCTGGCTGCCCCGCAGAGCCTGAGGAGGATCTCAAGATCAAGCTGCCCGATGAGGACACAGCTGCAGTGGATGACCTGCGACGCCGCATACACGCAGCAGCCATACTGGCCGAAGCAGCTGCTGATGTCAGCAGCCCGCTGCTGGCAGCTGCTGATATCCGGGTGCGCTTGCTGACGGGTGGCAGTGTCGCCTGACAGCCAGTGCCTGCTGCTCTGGCATGGTGCAGGCGCAGAGCATGCCATCTCAGTAGGGTTGCTGCAAGCCCTGCCTGAAGCACACAGCATGAGTCAAGGCTGCTATCAAAGTCTGGATCGTCTGCTGAAGAGGCACTCAGCATGACATGAGTCGCAATTGCCTTCCTGCCAGCCCCATGCCCTTGCTCGCAGCGAGCTTGACATGTCGCACCCAGAAGTGTCTTGCTGCCGACACCTCCCCTGCTGTGCCTGCTGTGCAGGCAGCCCTGCTGGCAGTGGAGGTCTGCGTGTGGGGCCTGTCTGCCCTGCAGAACACCACGGCCGCCCTGGACCTGTTTGAGCAGGTCATCACGCCCCACCTGAAGCGAGAAGACGCCATCCAACCTGTGGAGCCTGAGACGCCAAAGATGCTTCCGTCGGTGCACGTGATGTGGGGCTTCTTGGTCACAGCCCTGCAGGTGCAGCTGCCATCAGAAGGAGCTGTCATACCCCTGGGTGAAAAGTGCCAGCTTTGCTGGAATGCTGAGAATCTCACTAGCATGGGCAAGCACAGGCTGCTTTGCTGCCGTGGACTCTGCAAGCTGGCAAATGGGAGTTCCCCATGGCAGAAAGGCATCCCTGGCCTGATGCCTGCCTGGATACATCTCTGACCTGGCACCTGGACAGGGTCGCCCGCAGGTGGCATGCCAGCACAGGGTGCAGTATTGCATGCCTGTGGCGCAGTGACCTCCTGACTGTGCCTGCAGGTTGGCATGCATCAAGCTGCTGCAGAAGAGCCATCTTCAGTCACGCTGTCAAGAGCTTGTGCGTCTTTTTTACCCTGCTGGTGTGTCACATGTGCAGGACACCCGCACCGCAGTTCTGCTGCGGGCACTGGAGGTGCTGCCTCAGATCACTCAGATGGCCAGCGGGCAGTTCATGCTGCGCCGCATCCAGAAGGAGGCCTGGCCCGTCATGAAGCGCCTGCTGCAGGCGGACCCCCTGCAGAGGCACAGCCGCCCAGTCCCAGGTGACCCGTCATACCTGTGCCTCTCCCTGCCGTGCCCAACACCCATCGACTGGTGCCGCTGTCTAGGAGCAGCATCAAGCTGCAGGAGCGACAGCTTCGAGTCCCGGGCTGCCAGTTATGGTGGCTGCGCCCTGCCCCTTGACATGTGTGCCAGCACTCGTTGGAAGGCGCCGCTTTCCAAGTCACTGTGTCAGCTGGGGCTGTGGTGATGCCCTCCCCTTGAGACAGCTGCACCCCTTTGCTGCAGGGCAGCACTTTGAGGCCACAGCGCCGGCCATGGTGCAGCGCATTCTCGTGGCCGCCCTCGAGTGCATTCGCAGCATCATAGCTAGTGAAGGCAGCCAAGTGGCCTTCAAGGGGCTGACAGGGGAGTTGGCTGCAGCTGCTGGCCGCCTCTTGGTCAGCCCCAGGGAGTCAGCAGCCTGCAGAGAGGCTGCCCAACTGGTGGGGCACACAGCTGGCTGGTCCAGCATTGACATGCTTGAGGCAGCTTGTTCCAGTCTGCCGCAGAAGCTGCAGACTGCAGTGCGCTTATCGTTTGAGCACAGGGCTTCGTCCTCAGCAAGCAGTGCCCCACCTGCCTCTTGTCATGCAGGCTCTGGAGGCCCTTGCAGCTTTTGATCAGCCAGCAGTCTCAGAGTACCTTCAGGCGCAGCTCTCTGACCCCTCAATGAGCCGCAGTGCTGCAGAGCGGGTGCAACACCTATTGCATTCGTTCCCAGTCCAGGAAGCTCATGCTGATACCAGTGTGTAGCTGTCAGCTAGCGTCCAGCAGGCAAAAGTCTGGGTTCATGCATTAATTTGATATGCCATTGGTGAATTCATAGACATTTCTGGTGGTTGTTTGCTGTTGCACCCTGTATACATGCTGCTGTTGAGTGCTGCTTTACTGGTTGTTAAGGCAGGCGTTCCAGGAAAGGCGAGGAGTGGATGGGGCAAGCTGCATGAGGAGGGAGCGCGTCCATCGCAGGCGCTGGATCAAAACAGGGTCTCGGGGCAGCTGCTTCAGCAGAAACACTGATGTCTGCCCACCCAGCTTGTACACAATATTGTTGTCACAGTGAGCCAACAGCAACACAGCACCATCCTGCTGGAAGTGCACCTGCACAGCAGCACGTGGCAGTGGCAACAGCTGGGGTTGTTTCAATTGGGCCACCACTGTTGAGCAGCAGGAGCAGGCCAAGGGCACTGGCGCTTCTCAGGGCCTGAGCAAGGACAGCCGCACCATTCGGCGACAGGGAAGACACAAATTAGCAGAAGGAGTACAGAACGAAGGCTTAGGGATAGTAGCTACCTGCAGCGTCCTGTTGCTGAGGCGGAAGACATGGGCTGCCTCCGTGTGCAGGTAGCGGTGCACGTGCAGCCCTGGCGCTGAAAGGGTCTCCAGCGGCTGCAGCCTGGAATCCAGGGCATGCTGCGTAGAGGCCAGCTTGGGGCTCAAGCGCTGGCTGGGCAGCCCCTTCAGATGGGCCTCAAAGTGCATCAGCAGCGTCACCTTTTTGGCCAGCTGAGGGGGCACTGGCTCAGCCATGCTGAAAGTGGCTGCCTGCACACCCTCTGAGGGCCTTGTAGTCCCTGCAGGCAGGGCACTGGGGAGAGATGCCAAAGTGCAGCGGAGCCATGCCAGCATGAAGATGGGTACAGGAGCCGCGGGGCCGTAGGCAGAGGCTGAGCCAGACAGGGCAGCGCCCGCCATGTTGTGGTGGAGCTCTGCTCTGCTGATGCAGAGACCTGCTGGGGCAATTCGCCCACTCAGCTGGCACACCACTGTGCTGTGCTGACTGGTGCCTGGCTGCACAGTACATCACCAGCGCCAGGCAGCTCCCGTCGTCATCCAGGTGTCTGCAGGCACGGCATGGCCACAACTGCCAGATCCTGGCTCTTGGAAGACCCACCATGACTGCTGCGCTGGACGTATGTGAGGGTCTGGGCGTCTGGCGCCAGCAGGAGCCGGCTCCGGTCATTGAACAACACCCCGCAGGCGCCGCTGCTGAGCAGGTAGCCCATGCCATACTTGGAGGTGTAGTCCAGCCACTGGACCACCCACACACGGCAGGCCCTGGGGACAGGCGCGTCCGGCCCCTGCGTGTGCATGCCGGCGCTCAGGCTGCAGTCCTGGCGCCGCTGCTGCCCCGTGCCCGCCCGCCCAGGGGAGGCTGCACAGCTGCCAGGGTGGCTGCCCGACGAGGCCCTGGGTGGCGTGAGGTGAAGGCGAGGGATGCTGGCGGTGCCAGCGGGGCGCTGCTGCTGTGTGACCTGGGAAGAACTTCTGGCCGCTGCACCATCAGCAGCAGGGGTCCGGTCCTCCCGCGCCTGCTGCTGGTCACGGCAGCAGCTGTGCAGCGCCTGCGAGCCGCTGTCGCGCCCACCATGGCTGCAGGTGACGAGCTCGCGTGGCACCGGGCCCGGCAGGGCTGCGCTGAGCCCGCTGCTCTGGTGCCCCTCTGCAGTGGCCAGCACAAGGCTGGCGGCGCTGTCGTGGCGAGCAGGGCAGTGACTGCCTGCTGCCTCGCGAGGGACACGGCGGCCTGCTGGACCAGCCTGGTACTCAGCAGTGGGCTTGGAGTGCTGAACATCCCCCGACCCTGCCTCTGGGGATGGCCTGCTGGAGCATGTCCCATGCTGCTCTTGTGGTGTTGCAGCTGCCACTGCACCTGTCTGGCTGGAGGCCAGGCTGCAGGCGGGCAGCCCTGAATCCCCCAGCTGCACACTCAGGTGGGCTGTGAAGGTAGCTGTCAAGTGAACGCTGCCAGCTTGCTGCAGACCCTCTGTGCTGGCAGGCGAGCCCTCTGGCAGCAGCAGATCGCATGCGCTTGTGGGAGCCAGAGGCTGCTGCGGGCACGGAGGGGCGCCACCTGCACAGCAAGCAATCTCCAATGTTGTTGTTGGTTTTGTTGTGCTGTGTTCCCCAGAATCAGACCGCTGCAATGCTCTGTGGCTGGCGCCATGCCTGTCAAGTACTGCCAGGCCTCGAAGCCCAAGTCAGCTCCTTGGCAGATGCAGCACAGGCTCCCAAACAGGACGTGCCCCCACCAGACGCAGTGCTGGGCCGTAGCTGGCGGCCCCCCCCTCCACTCCCACACAGCAGCACAGGGCGTGCTGCCTGCTCGCCCACGGCAGGTGCCGACTCCCTGGCAGGTGAGGTCCTGCTGGACACGGCCTGCTGGGGCATGCGGCCAGCCCCCGGTGACTCTGCGCAGTCCACTCCTGCACGCCCGCCTGGCGGCGACCGAGCACCCTGGGCAGGCTGGATGCCGCTGAAAGCTCGCCCCGCCCCACCAGGCGCACCTGCACTGCTGCCAGCCTCCCGCATGCTGGGTTTGCGAGGGCGCTGGGCTGCAGGAGCAGCATTCTCGTCGCCGTAGGGGTCTGCCCGCAGCCTGCAGGGGGCTCGCCTGCGGGTGGGTGCCTGCTTGGCCCTGCTGTCGCAGCTGCTGCCCCCTGGCAGCGCATTCTGCCCGCATCTGATGCTGGCACGGTCAGGCGAGCAGCTGCTGGTGTCCTTCTCTGAAGGCGTTCGGCCTGCTTCTGCCAGAGGCACAGGGCGCTGACGACGTGCAACGGGCCTTGCCCGCACACGCCGAGCTGGGGCGCTGCTGCCGTCGCTGCTGCTGCCCCGAGCCTGCTGCGCCCGCTCCGTGTTGGGGCCCAGGCTGTGTCTGAGCCCTGGTGACTGCGTGGCGCCAGAGTCAGGGCCCTCGCCTGTCTGCAGGCGCTCCTTGTTGGGCATTCGCCTCAACAGGCTGCCGCTGGTCAAAGTGACCCTGGCAGCAACGCTGCTGTCGCACCGGCTGCTGCCATCTGGCTCCCCCATGCCTGGCCCCGCTGTGCGCTGCTGTAGGCCCGGGAGCCTGGCCTGCAGCCTGCCACCGGCAGCACTGCTGTCACTGCTGCTGCTGCGAGGTTGCCCTGCGCTGGCGGGCAGCGCATGCCTGTTCCTGCGTCGCAGAGGGTTTGGGCTGACCCTTGCGCAGGCAGCAGCGGCCTGGCCCCTCTGCAGCAGGGACGACCCAGTGCGCAGCAAGCCCCCATCGCTGTCGAGGCCAGACAGCTGCAGATTCGCTGCCGGCCTCATGCTGCCGCACTCAGCAGGCGGGCTGCTGGGCTCTGCTGCCACCTGGTAGTTGCTGTGGACTCGAGCTGATGTCTGGGAGGGAGCCCCCTGCACAGGTGCCATTATGACTTCAGCAGACTAGGTGGGACTTGGCAGCACCAGGGGCAGGCAAAGATTGATGCAGCTCTGCACTGCGCTGCAATCTGGAAGGTGTATTGAACAGGCTGCCACCTGATGGACACTTGGCAGTCATGCGCCTGAGCACAGGTGCAGGCTGCTGCCCCACCTGCGCCATGGCATTCACTGCCGACAGATTCAAGCCCAGGGGTACCCTGCCGGTTGGCCATCCTGTCAGCCACTGACTGCCTGCGATGTCTGCCAGGGTGGGGCGCTGCTCAGGGTCCTGCCTGCAAAACAGCACGACTCATTAGGCTCAAATGCCTCTAGAGCCAGCAGTGGCCTCCAGAAGTAGGATGAGCACTGATTGACGGGCCAGTTGCACAGTTTGAGCTTGAAGACGAGAAAATGGGAGTTGCAACAACCCATGGGGCAGGCAGGTGCATTATGAAGCTCCATCAATAAAACCCCCAACATGGAACTGGGGGCGGGGCGCAGTGGGGCAAGGCAGCAGGGTGCAGGCATACTGCACAGGACACAGAGGCTGCAGATCTGCTGCTGGGCACCAGCACCCGCACTACGCAGGCATGGCTGCCTGCATACTGGACCGGGGGAGTGCACATTGCAGCTGCACAGGCGGAGGCTGTGCCATACCCACCTGAGGATGCTGGTGATGAGCTGCCTCACGGGCAGGGACAGGGTGGCCCCCTCAGGGAAGCTCCAATCGTTGCTCTTGATGCGAGCATACGTCTCCCGGCAGGTGGGCGTCTCAAAGGGGGGCCGCCCCACTAGCAGGGTGTACAGGAGCACTCCCAGCGACCTGCAGGCACATGGTCTCCAGCGTGTACGCTGACTGCTTAGCTGCTGTCTGCATGCCCACCCAGAGATGCTGTGTGGGTGAGAGATGCTGAACCCGCAAGAAGATGCGCCTTGGAAGCACACTACCGGCGAGCTTCGGTGACACAGCATGTGGGACAAAGCTGGTCACTTGGATTTCAGCCCGAGGCTGGCAGATGGTGCCCAGTCAAAACCACACAGCAGTCACAGGTGCTGCTCCTTGCTTGCTGGTCCACACCAGACATCAGCTGGGAAGCTGTGGCCCTGCTTGCCGTCCAGCACCTCAGGAGCGATGTAGTTGGGGGTCCCGCAGACGCTGTACTTCTTCTCAGATCTGCAGCGGAGACGACACCTCGCGAGGCACCCCGTGATGACTCAGACACGCGCATCAGCCTGAGTGCAATCCGTGGGGCCGCAGGCTTGTATTGTGTGCCGACACCAAGCACTTGCCTGGATCTCAGCCTGGTTGCGAGCCCGAAATCCCCCAGGACAACACCGCCGCTCGATGTCAGAAAGAGATTGCTGGGCTTCTGCGGGGCATCAGGCATTCACACAGTGAGAAGCTTTGGGGGCTCTTAGACAACCAGGAGAGCTGGCCCCAGGCAGTCAGCTGCTGACTGCAGCCAGGGTGCCTGCAAGTCCTTACCAGGTCCCTGTGCAGCACCATCTCCCCATGCAGGTAGCTCAAGGCTGCAACCACCTGCACTGCACGCAGGGCACGCTTTCCATCTTGGCAGCAGTCTTGACGCTTCGTCAACCGGACCAGCACAAATTCAGCACTTCACCAGGCTTGTCAGGTCGGGAGAGAGTGGTTTGCTGCTACCAGAGTCCTCACACAGGGCCAGTCAGGGGACAGGGAGGGGTCTGCCTTCTGCTAACATCTACAGTCTCACCGTGTGCATGATGCTGGCTGCCTCAGCTTCCCCCAGGGTCTTGCAGGCCCTTCCCCGCCCCCCATCGCCTGCCTTGACCACATCCCCCAACGTCTGCCCAGCTGCACGGCACAGGGACACCGGAGCACTGCAAGATGGGCCTCAAAGCGGCTGTGTCAAGCCAGCGCAAGGGCCCACATCCAGCACAGTACAGGAGAGCAAATCCATGGTTTGAAGCAGAACACCAGGAGCAGAGCACAGCAGTGCACAACACCAGCTGGTCTGGAGGGATGGTCAGCATGGAGGTAAGCCCGCAGCATTTTTGGTGCTGCATCAGCGCATAGAGAGGCTCCCAGCTCACTGCAGGGCTCCAGCAGCAGGTACACATTGGTGCGGTCCTGCAGGAAGCCGTGGTAGGCCACAATGCTGTCATGGCACAGGCTGGAGTGGATGTCCATCTCGCTGTGCAGCCTGTAGCGCGCGCGGCTGCGGGCGAGGGAGGCCTTGCTGATAACCTGCACAGCCCTTGTCATCAGCAATATGCCAGGGGGGCACATGATGCTCAGCTGATCAGACACAGGGTTACACAGGTGGGCACAGTGCCAGACCACGCCTGCATGTGACAGGCTGTGTGCACAGCAGCAGGGGGTTACACACCAGCAGAACGCTTCGGGCTGCTGCTCTGGACAGGCAGCAGGTGTCACACCCAGTGTGGCTGTGTTGTCATGCTCTGGGCAACAGTCAGGCCGAGGTGGCGTAGGCACAGGTGCATCACAGTGCTGTACACCTCTGGAGAGTTCACCTTGGCTGCAAACAGCTTGCCATCGTGGGCTCGCTCAATCTCATAGACAGCTGCAAAGCCTCCCTTGCCCAGAAGCCTGCAGGCAGCAAGGGGCAGCAGGCTGGACGGGTGCTGCAGAACCGCCAGGCCCTGCAGAAGTGTTGCCCACCTTCGTTTCAGAAACACAAGAGGAGATTCGTCACCATCAGATGCAGCTTCAACAACATCTGGGCAGGCCTGCAGTGTGGAGCAATGCAGATCACAAATGCCAAAGAGGAAGGTACTGATCGTCACCACGCGGTCCTCACCACAATATGTCGCCTGCATCTAGGCTCAGATGCAAGCTTGTTGTTGCTAATCGCCATTCCCGTTACATCCAAGATGGGCGCTAGCCATCCATTGGGCTGTGTGGTTTGTTGACTGGCAGCCAAGGTCAAAGCTGAGAAGCAGGAGCCTTCGAAGAGACTTGTCTGACATGGTGCCTTAGATTTGGCTCACATCCTGCAGAACTGCCACAAGCTGCTCCCCCCGCCGGAGACCCTGAGGCCCTGACGCAAGCCTGTATTCAGGCGGCAGAATGGAATGAGCGCTGCATGCCCCGAAACGGGCCAGGACACAGACCAGAGACACTGCACTCCCCACAGTGCTGGACGCATGCTGTGTGGCTGATAATGTTACTCCTGCCATTCAACTTGACTGACTACCCAGATCTTACAGCGTGGGGCCCTTGATTTGTGCAGCACGTGCTCTTATCAGTTTGGCAGGGCAGCACCTCATTGATGACAGGTTGAGGGATCCGCAGTTGGGCATGCAAAGCACTGAGGCCTGCTGCAAGGCTGGTACTTGCCAGCAATTTACACATTTGGTAGGTGATTTGCGGGGCCAGGAACTAGCACAAAGGCAATATGGTGGGATCAGGTGTGAGACCGGGCTTGTCAGGCCCAAATCTTCTGGATCTGGCAGTGATGCCACATGCAGCAGAGGGTTGCGACGGCCTGGGCCTCCTGTGTCTCGAGGTGCCTACAGGTGCAGCAGAGCCTGTCAGGTGAGGTCCATTTTAGGTGGGCTATGCTTTTGTGAAAGGTCCAGTCCAGCAATTGCAGGCGTGTGCAGCTACACAGTGCTCAGGCACTGCTGCAGCCAGAAACCGGCACAGCTGCACCGGGAGAAGCCCTGCCTTCAGGCCTGAGATGTGGCCAGCATGCACAGGGGCCCCATGGCGCGCATACGGGAGGCACTGCTGCAGGGGGCAGCTTACATGGCAGACACGATCTCTGTCTTCAGGCCGAACCACACGCGCTGGCGGGGGTCGCCGCTGCTGCCAAAGGGCACCACCACCTTGCCTGCCTCAGTGTACTGCACCAGGGGGCTGGCCACAGGTGCCACACAGGTGACCTCCTCATGCTTCACCACAACACGGCGGACGCGGCGCCTGCAGGCAGCAGAACCGGGCACATCAAGGGTGCGTGCGGGTTGAGGCACAGAGCTGGGGCACGGTTGGATGGTGTGTGAGACTGGAGGCTCTGCAGCATGTGCACAGGCTGACCAGCTGACCGGCTGACCTTGGGAGTGGGGCACAGCAGTATTGAATTTGGCTGAAGGGCTGCTTGGCTGGCAGGCATGTGCACAGGCTGACCGGCTGACCTATGGAGTGGAGCACAGCACTACGTGAACGTGGCTGAAAGGCTGCTTGGCTGGCGGCTGAGTGCTGAGGCTCTGGGAGCTGTGCTGTGCTGCTGAGCAAAGCTGGGGGCAGCTGGCAGGCTCGCTGATGTTGTGAGGGGCACAGGTTGCAGGTCGAGCTGCTGGACAGCTGCAGCAAAGGCTGCACTAGCTGAGGGTGCTGGCCCAAGGCTGCAGGGCAGGCTCACTTGCGCACGGGGTCGGGGGAGCCGCGCTCTGCGGGGTCGCTGATAGGCATCACGTACTCATCCTTCAGGTAAGCAGGGGTGCGGGTACGGCGCCTCTTCAGACCCTGCAGGAATGAGAGCAGCAGCTTGAGCTGCCAGGCAATGGAGAGCAGGGCTGCGCGAGTGCTCAATGCTGGGCGTGTAGGCAGCAAGGGCAGCTTGTGGCAATGGTGCAGCAGGAGCTTGGGGTCTCAGGGGAGGACTGCATCAGGGCTGGTGCTGTGCATGGGGCTGTGCTAGCAGGAGCAAGGGGCTGACACGGGTGAAGGACGCCTGGCCCTGCTGTCGCAGTGAAAGGGGAATGCGGACGTCTGGCAGGGACAAGGGATGGGCTTGAGAAAAGGAAGTGTGGGGGCTGTCCCACCTTCCCATCACTGTCAGACTCGGTCACATCGCTGTGCACTGGGGAGTACTCGGTCTCGCCGTCAGACACCTCTTCGCGGGCCCTCTTCTTGCTGGACACCTTCTTGCCACCCTCCTTCTTGCCGCCATCAGGTTTCTGCAGGACAAAGAGGAGACAGTGTGTCAGCTTGGGTGCAAGAGTCTTGCAGGCATGATCACAGTCAGCACTCCTTCCTGCTGCTGTCGGCTGGCTGCTGCAGGGCAGAGGAGCCAAGCAGGTCTGTGGTGCTGCAGGTAGCAAAGATCTGTGTACCTCGCCACTGCCCAGTGTGAGCTTCTGCGGGGCAAGGGAGTGGGCATGTCAGCGCTGCAGGGAGGAAGGAGCCATGCCCGCTGCGCCGCTGCAACAAGAACTTCTGCAGGGAGTGTTGCCAGTGCCCGTCAGGCATGCTGCAGCACAGGGCAATGCTGAGGGCACCTGACTGCTCGTGCTGCAATGCCTAGAAACTGCATGCAGGGGCCCACAGGAGCACAGGCTTAAGTGAGACTGGGACAGCTTGGTGCAGGGAAGCTCCTGAGCAGGGCCAGGATCTGGGGTTTCCGTCAAGGTTTAAGAGGGGCCGAGCAGGGGGTGCGGCCTCACGTTGTAGCCTGGCAGGTTGCCCCGTGTCCACTTGATGCCGCAAGCGTTGCAGGCGGTCTTCAGGCCATGGGGTCCATCGCGCCACTGAGGTGTCTCTGCAGCACAGACAGTGGATGTTCAAGAGTCAGCCTCTGGTTTTGAGGATAGTCTACACAAGGGGCTGACTCATGGCTGCATGGCTGGGAAACACACACTGCTGACGCCCCGTCCACACCGGGCGCGACAAACAACATGCATCAGGCCACCATGGTCAGTACCAAGCAGGCATAAGCCAGAGCTTGGGGGCAAGTGATGCACGCAAGGGGCCTGAGAAATGTGTTGAGCAGCGAGGAGGCTGAGGAGTATGCTTAGCAGCAAGGCAAGCAGAGGGCACATGTCAGGCCTGCAGATGTATGAGAGGGGCGTTTGAGCCCATGCAATGCACAGCTAGCTTGTACCCACCCGTCACGTTGCAATGCACGCAGGGGCCGCGGCGGCGGTCATGGGGGTGCCGCTGGCTCGTCTGCCTTGCCAGTGCTGCGGCTTCCTCGACACTGTTGGGGACCCAGTCGTCGTCCCCCTCGTCTGTTGCAGCCACACCTGCAGGGGGCAGCAGAGGGGGTGGTGAGCGGTGGCAGAGGATGGCACGAGGGACTGATGAGGTGCAGGAGGTGGTCAGCACTTGCTGGGGAGCCTCCAGGGGATCAAGGAGTTCACTGTATTGTCTGCAACGGCTGTCGGCCAATGAGGAGCTGGTGAGGGCCAGGCAAGTACGGAAGTGTGGGAGGAGTGTGGGCTTGCTGCACTTAGGCACTCAGCAGCCACCACCTGGTGTGCACCACAGGGTCTGCACTGAATGGTGCAATGCACAACCTGCAAGGGACAGGTGAGATGGCTTGGAGCAGCAGGGCTCAGGGGCAGCAGCTCACCTCCCACCACCTGCTTGCGGCGCTGCACCGTCACGTGCACCATGCGCCTGGGCACTGCCGGGATGAGGGCCTCGCTGGGCAGCCTGTCCACCTTGACGGCGGCGGCGGCGGCAGCCTCGGCAGCAGCCATGTGGGGCGCCACGTGCACTGGGTGGGGCGCCAGGCATGGAGGCGGCTTGGGTTGGTGCAGGATGGTGGGCGGCAGGGTGAGGGGCACCATCGCCAGGGACTGGCCGGTCAGGTTGGTCACCAAGGGCTTGGAAAGCATGTGGAAGGCTGATGGCAAGGACTTGGCGACCTGGCGGTGGTGGTTGTTGGGGTTCATGGTTCCTGCAGGCACAGTGCGGCAGCAGTGATGCCATGCTTCAAGATCTGCTCACAGCCAATCCTGCAGGGCTGCAGGTGGAGTAGGCAGCCTCAGCAGCTGGCATGATGCCCATGGTGCATTAGGGTAGGGACATGTCACCGGTCAGGAGGCTGCAGTTGGCCCTCAACAGAGCTGATCGGGCACTGTGCAGCATCAGGCTGCTGCTGGGGATGCTGGCGCAGGCTGTGCTGCAGGAAAACGCTGTGTGGGCATCTGCACTGCGTGTCAGGCTTCAACTGCCACTTGAAGAATGCTGCCAAATTGTGACAGTCAGGGTGCATCGATGCAGGCTGCAACAGGAAAGGCTGATCCGGATGGCCTACCTTGGGCAAATGACGCGGAGGTCGACTGCATGCCGAGGCTGGCGTGAAACCTGCAGCTGGCACCGGCAGGCATCAGCGCGGGTGGTCCGGACCAGATCGAAGTGGCTGTGGTGCAGTGCAGGGCCCCGCAAGTCGCTAAGGAGTTAGACATGGCTAGCCTCTAGGGTGCCAGGCATTGTTTAAGCCATGCCTTCTCGCCCTGCTGCTGCCCACGTCCCAGGCATGTCTGGTGGACAGGGGTCAAGGGCCAGGCAGATCCAGGCCATGCAGCACAGTTGGGCCTTAGGGTGCGCACCTGTGAGCTGGGAAGGCTGGGGCAAATGAGGCTTGTGAGCCACGCTCCTGAGACATAGCTCCTCTCGATCGGGCGTGCTGACAGTGAAGGCTTCACAGCAGCTGGCACTAGGTCACAGGGAAAACAAAAACGTCAAGTCAGATGGGACCCTCAAAGCATGGCCACATGTAAGTCGTTGACATTAGGGGACACGAGTACCATTGAAGCTCTACCTTAATGTAACTTTGAGAATGGCAGGCTGGATCAAGCGTGGGTCCTGCCGCTCCCGCCTGAGCAAGACAAACAGACCTGGGCACAGCATTTGCTTACTGCAATGAGGATGACAACCATCGGCAGAGGGCGGGTGCATAAGTAGAGAGGTTTTCAGGCTATGGCAAGCAGTGTGGCTGCAGGCCGATTCGGCTCTTGTTGTGTTAGTGCTGCCGTCATACTGGGCACAGGACACATCTGCATGGCTATGCATTGGATGTGAATGCCACCTGCGCCACTGGTCACGAGTCCTCATGACAGAGTCCGGGGTGAGAGCTTGATTGGGGCCATGGGCCATGCTGTTGGGGAGTAAGGCAGTGTGGCCTTGGACAAGTGGAGCTGCTGCAGGCGGGGATGTTCTGTGTGTTCAGTCCCAGCTTTTTGGCAGCTCTGAGGCCCTATTGCTGCAATGCACAAGGACAGCACTTCCCTGCTTCCTTCCTAGCTGCAGCAGACGCAGGTGCAGGGGTGCGACCATACAGCCGTCTTCTCCAGTGCAGCTTATCGTGGTATGAGCTCCTAGCAGTCATGAGACAGCACTGCTGCCTTCAGCTCAGGGTGATGGTGTGCTAAAGCCTGTGCCTGCAGCGGTCCTGACAGTAGGCTCAGAAAACTGCTTTGAACGAACCTCAGATTCTTTGACAATGATCTCTCCCAGCACTTCACGTTTGTCCGGCTGTCTGCTTGGGCTCACACTGACATTTACATCTGCCTGGATTCTGAATGGTCGGGAGAATTGACCATGCCGGGGCCTGCTCGCCTTCGCAATCAAGGCCCATGGACTGCATGGCTGGGGTGCTGCCCAGCTCCCATCACCACTAGTCCTCTCCCCCAAGATCTGACATGCAAGATCAAGCTGTCTAGCCAAACACTGGTTCTGTGCCACTCTTGGATAGATACTGAAACAGTTAGCTGCTAGGGGCAATCATTGCAATGTCCAAGCAGATTATTGTACCAGAGGGCCAACCTCCAAAGCAGGCTGAAGACACCTGCGCCATGCTGCGCGATGATAGGGTCACCAAGCGCAAGGCAAGAGCAGGCATCAGCCAGTCCAATGACCCATCAGCAATGTGAAGAGCTCTGAGGAGTGCCTGTGGCCTGCTTCCGAGCTGGTGCTAAGCCTGTCCCAGAACGCACCACGTTGTCTGCAGGAAGGGGTCAAGGTGCTCGAGGTGCTCCTGGACAGCACAGGGTTCCTTCAAGCCATGGATCAGGCCACCTCACTGCTGCAAGCAAGCAGCAAGCTGCATGGTGGGGCAGCTGCCCAAGTGACTTGGCCAATTTGAGCCCCGTCTGTCTGCGCCCTGGCACCTTGCAGGCTGCACCAAACACAAGCCTGCCTGTGCTGCAGTCTGCACCTGGCCAGGGCTGTGCACCATACTATGCCAGCTCCTCAGGAAAGAGCTTGAGAGCAAGAAGCGCAGTGTGGATACCAACCTTCCAAGGGTTCTCCGGAAGTTTGTGCGGCTTGCAGAGGAGGGACAGAGACGTTCAGGTGGGTTCTGGCCTCAGTGCGTCTTGCCGCAACCTGATGTGTTGGGGCCACTTCACTTGCTGCATGCAGCAGGTCCTGTGCTCACAGAGTAAAAGGTGCCTCTGCTCAATTGCGGCACACCTGCTCACCTTCCTCGAATGAGCTTCGTCTAGGCACGCAGTGTAAGCTGCAGCCCGGCACATGGCCTTGAGGAGCCATCAACACTCTGCTGCAGGGCAGCAGGCCATGCTGCTCAGGAGGCTGCCCAAGTTGGTAGGGACTCTGCAAGCGGTCATGGGGCAGATCGGCCTGGCACCAGGACTGGGGGTGGAGTGCAGCACCATTCTGCGCGTCCACATCCTGAGCGTGCCGGCATACTGCCAGGTCATCTCCTGCAGCATGCGGCAAGGTGGGCGGGGACCTCTCTGCTGCCTGCTGCCTGCTGCCTGCTCCCCTTCCGCTGTCACACTGACCAGCGGCTCATTTGACAGCCACGCAAACCTGCAACTCGGCTCTGCACCCAGCGCTGCATGCAGCCGCCCTGCTGCTGCCTGACAGAGCCTCACCCCTGTCTGCTGACAAGAGCCCCACGGCCAAGAGGCAAAGCCCAGCCTGTGACTCTGTTTCGCGGCAGAGGCTCTGAAGGTTTGCAATGACCACCTCGAACAGCACCCGGCCTGGCAGGGCCAGGACGACGGCCTGCGGCTGCATTGAAATAACGTTGATGCATTGCTTCTTTTTGACCCTGCAGAGCTACTGGATATCTACATGGGCCACCTGGAGACGCATGTTGGCCAGGACCAGGCAGAGGACACCCTACGCCATGTGACCACGCTGCTGCTGCTCCTGAAGCGGGTCCCGGCCGATCTGCTGGCTCCCTTCCAGGATCAGAGTGTCGACTTCTTTGCTGATGTGCTCACCAAGCTAATTGAGAGCGACAGCAAGTAAGGGCCAGCTGGCGGGTGCCCACTCAGGACTGCCCTACAACTTGCGGGGTGCTGTGCCAGGCATACCTGCGCCTGACCATTGTTGGCGCCACTCAGCCCTTGCCCCAATGTGTTGCTCAGTAGCACGCAGCACTGCCAGCAGAGCAGGGCAGGAAGGGTAGCAGCAGGAAGCATCGGTCCCCACCCCCATGTGTGGCTGCCTGGTGCAGAGAGGATGTGCGCATCACCACCACCCTGCTGGCCGCGCTCAATGCCTTTCTGCTGGACAACGGGCTGGACGTGGCAGAGAAGGCTGTGGAGCTGCACCGGCGCCTGCATCCCCTTCTGATCCGCTTCTGGAAGCAGCCCCGGGACCTCAAGCTGAGGGACACCTGGCTGCTGTACCTTGAGATTCAGCTGCGCCTGGGGACCTTGCAGGTATGGCAGCATTTTAGCCAGCTGTGGGATGCAGGCAAGCTGCCCTGGGTGCAGCAGCAAGGTCGACCATCAGCAGCTGCTGGTCGCGCAGTGTGCATTGCGCTGTTGACGCAGGCTATGCCTGCCTGCAGCTGCACTGTGCCATGCAATCAAGTTGTACTGCGAGTTCCACAGCAGGGCAACTCAATGCACTTACATTGCGCTGATGCATCAGTGCAGCGTGCCATGCAGCATCACCTGTTGACCTTGATCCTGCTGCTCTGCAGGCATGTCCAGCACTTGCACAGCAGCTGTACACCCTGATGTGCCACCACCTGGGAGGACTGACTTTCAGCTGGTGAGACTGACTGTGCCACTGTCAGTGCTGACCTGCCAGACCAGGTCGTACTTATGTTCATTCTCTCTCTTCCCTGGCACTTGCTACTGAGAGGCCGTGCCGCCTGCTGCAGGGGTACACCCGACAGGACTGGCAACCTCCTGTTGAGCCACAGTCAGACAGCCTTTGCCATGGCCATGGCCGGCATGGTCCAGCTGCTGGAGGAGGTGCCCGTTCGGCCTCAGCAGGGGCCTGATGCAGATGCAGATGCAGAGGAGGACCCTGAGATCTTCTCGCAGGGCAAGCGGCAAAAGGTGTGTGTCAGCAGCACTGGATGCTGGCTGTGCCTGTGTGATGAGAGGCCCGTGGACGCATCCGCAGGGCAGGCAGCAGAGTGTGAGCGGCAGTGAGGTATGGCAGCACCTTTTTGAGAAGAACCCACACGTCACCGCATCACAAGCGGCTGAACTTCGTCGGCAGAACCACCTCAATGTGGGCTAGTGCCTTCTCGCCGCTGCACTTCATGCCTGCAGTGGCGCCAGTGCAGGGTACTGGATGGTGCTGACGGTGAGTGGCAGCTCAACCTGCTGAGTTTGAGAAGTGATTTGTGAGGTTGACCCAGAAACGCTTGGGCAGCCACCTGCTTGGGTTGGAAGTGGGACCAGTGGATGGTTTCATGAGCTGAGCCGCTGAAGCTGAGTGCTGATGCCATTGGCAGAGGCGTGGCAGTGCATGTGGGAGGATGAGGCAGGGATCTACAGCATGCGCCTTGGTCAGCAAGCCCCACCTCCCAGCTCTGACACTCGGCCTGTCAGTGCACTCAGAAGCTGCAGGGGGTGGCTGTGGCCTGTCTGCATGGTCACAGCTGCCAGTGCATTGCAGTGCAGGCAACATCTGGGTTCGTATTGTATGCAGTCTCAGAAGCTTCTGAGGTGTTTGGCTGATTTGAGAATCTTGCTGTGCACGTGCAGGTGCTGAGCCCCAGAGAAGCGGTGTTCCAAGGTGTCTTGGACGTGCCAGCCCTCTGGGGCCCTGTGCTGGCAGCGCTGCTGCACAGGCATGCTGAGGAGCTGCCACAGTGCGTGTTGCTTGAGTGGCAGAGGCTGCTCCTGCCACTCCTGCAACAGGAGTTTGGATTTGCTGGTCAAATGGATGCGGCGGCCACAAGCAGGCTAATGTGGCTCTTGAGGAGCATGCATGGCCTGGCCGTGGCATGGCCCCCGCAGCTGCAGGATCTGGCTCCAGAAGAGGAGGCTGACGCTGCGGTCAAGTGGAAGGTGGGTGCGGCATTGACTCTGGCCTATTTGACAACAACAGCGCCCGCGGCGGCAGGGAGGCTGAAGTGAGCCAGCGGGATGGCCAGGAGCACTTCTGAGTGCATATGTTGGTGCTGGGCTGCTTCCATTTCCTAATGGTGGCAGGCAGGAAGTGGTCCAGGCCTGCTCCTCATCTGGATCAAGTGCAAAGCATTGGTTCCAGCGCTGCCCCATTGTGTTTCCCAAGGCAGTCTTGAGTTATGGCGTCTGCAGGTGGTCTGGGATTGGACCACGAGCTGGCTGCTGGGCATCCATCTGCCCACAGCATGCCAAGCTGCCGGCTGTGGGCTGCTGGCAGCAGTGGCGGGGAGAGCAGTCGTGCCAAATTCACCTGTGCGAGCCAGAAAGCTGTGGGATCTGCCAAGCCTAAGGCAGCCAAGCAGCAGGGAGGCTACCTTGTGCCTCGTTGCCACAGCTTACAGGGAAGGTGGGCCACATGCAGTGCACCCACCCGCTAGGGGCCGTTGGCAGTGCACAGTGTCCATTGCATTCAATGAATGCATGAAATTTGCTGCAGTGTACTCACGAGCTGCTGGGGCATCTGCAATCCACTTCCCTTGCAAGACCTGCCTGCGTGACACAGCTGCGCCCTCACTTTGTCATCCAAGCAGTCAGCTCTGCAATTGTCCAGGTGGTATGAAGGTGTGGCTGCTGCACCTCCACAGCATGACAGCAATGCAGCCTGCACCTTGTCTGCATGACAGTAATGCAACCTCAGTGCACAACAGAAATGCAGCCTGCACTGCCAGTCAGCAAACAATCAGCGTTGCACGTGTGCAGGCGGTGCGCAGGACGTGGCTCTGCGGCAGGAGCTGCTCAAGGTCGTCCTTGAGGACAGCCCCCAGCCTGTGCAGCCCTCCCTGTGCCCTGTGACTGTCAGCGCCACCTTGGCGCTGGTCAGCATGCTGCCTTGGCAGGGGGGTGCAGCATGCCCCGTCCCAGAGTGCACGTGGAGCGCCGCAGCTGACAATGAGACAGAGGCAAAACTGCTCTACCTGATGCCTGGTGAGCTTGGGGCACTTTTGCCACTTCAGAGTACATGCCATTGTGGCCGACTTCTGGGAGGGTGCAGTGCTGGGGACAGAGTGCCACCGCCACCTCTCCGCTGGCTGTGCTGCAGATTTGCTCAAGTACGTTCCCTATCCTGTCAAAGCATGTCTTGCTCATGATCTGCTGTGTGGTTGCAGGTGTGGAGTGATGCATGCTGCTGTAAAGAGCTTGCTCAGCGCATCCTGCTGACGCCTTACTGTGAGGTTGCAGGGGAGCAGCTGATGCACGCAGAGCTCAAAAGCATGGAGCAGCGGAAGCTGCGGCAGCCTGCAACGGCAGCAGGTGGTGGGCCCTGGCAGTTGGGGGACATGGCAGCAGAGGCTGTGGCCAGTCGCCTGCAGGCAGCCCAAGACAGCCCAGCTGCCGACCTCCAGCAGCTGCTGTGTGAGGCAACTGTCGCGCTGCGTCTGCTGGTGGCTGCAGCTGGCACTCCACTGGGGCTGGAGGCCACCTGGCCCAAGCATGGTGCCTTGCACGGTGAGCACAGGCCCATCACATGCAGCCAGGCCAAGGACAACTTTCTGCACTAGGGACGAGGTGCAAGGCCCACTCATTGCTTGCTGCTCAACCTTAGTGGGAACGGCTAACACCCTTCTCAGGCTTGCCTGCAGGTCCATTGCAAGCTGTGCTTCAGCAGACCAGTGAGCTGCTCATGGCCCAGATCGAGGCGAGGCAACCCATCATGCCCCAGGACGAGCAGCAGCTGCACATTGTCGTTGCTGAGGTCGTGCAGCTGCCACATGTAGCTGGGCTTCAGGAGCTGAGCAGGTGGTAGTTCACGGTTCCTCTTTGGTCCAGCTGCAGTAGGAGATCTATATACGGCATGCCTTTGCCAGCTTCATGCAACTTGCCAGCGCATGCACTGCACTGAACTGTGACAGTTGACCAGCAGCACGCGAAACAGGCTGAGCTGCAGCCTCGACAAGATGCAGGCTGTTTGCTGCTTGCAGGCTGCTCAGCGAGCTGCTCGACCAAGCAGGCCAGCTGTTTGTGAGGGCAGGCAACCTCATGACTGCTGGACAAGTACAGGCGGCTGCCGCTGCCTCCAGCCCCCAGGACATGGACGTGGATCTTGGTGCTGCGCCTGGCAAAGTGCAGCTGTTCGATGATGATCTGGACATGGATGGGCCTGTGATGCAGCCTGCTTCAGCCAGCAGGTGCCATGAACAGTTGTCACCCAGCAGGTGGCCTTGAGCAACATCGTCTAGCACCCAGCACCTGCAGCCACAAGCAATGCTTGTGCAGCCCAGCAGTGAGGTGGCGAGCACTTGGCTCCACATGTCTCAACTGCAAACCACATGAGCCAGCAGCTGCGACCTGAAGCCTCTATGGCACTGTGCGCAGTCCTTGGCGAGTTTGAACTTTACCTGCGGCAGAGGACTGCTTTTGGTCAGCCAGCAGGTGATCATCTGAGCATGCACGGCACCTTATCACTGCGGCAGGACACTCGTCTGTCAGCCTGCTGTGCTGGTCCCCATCCCATCCCTCTGGGTCATGTCACAGGGCCAATCGTCCAACATGCTGCATGGGCCTCCCTTCTGACTTCACCACGGCTGCTGCAGGTCCCTGGCTGACAGCGCACTGGCCTCATCACCCCTGGCGACCACCTGCCGTCTGAGCTGCCTCAGGCTCATGTCAGCGTTGATGCCGATTGACCCTGCCAGGGTCTTCGCAGTCAGCAATGAGCTGCTAGACACTGCTGCGGGGGAAGAGGTGGCACTGCCAGAGGAGGTGACGCACGACCTGGTGCGAAACCTGTGCAGCGCTGCGGCCCGTGCAGACAAGGTGCAGCTAGCGGTCGAGTGGCTGGGGGAGGCGGAGGGAGGACTGCTGGAGCCGCCTGCCTTCCTGGCCCATGTCCACCTGCTGGTGCAGCAGCAGCTGGAGCTGCTGGCGCACACCTTCAGCCGGGAGCATGGCCTCGAAGGTGGACACCACTGCAGAACGCATGTGGTGCAGCAGGCAGCGTGATGTTTTGAACGCCTCAGACGCTGGATGCAGAGCATCTGCCGCTGTGCCTGCTGCTTACAATGGTTGTTCAGCAGGTTCGGCACACAGCGTCTGACTCTGCCTCAGCTCCCTCAATTTGCGCATAGCACCAGCCCAAGTGCTAGCTGCTGACAGCCATAACAACATCCGCTTCTCTGCTTGCCGCTGAATTGTGCACATGCAAGATGTCCATGTGGCTTGCTGCGGCTATACATGAACCCTCCAGCTCCTCGATGACGCCTGCCTGCAGACGGCCGGCAGCGCTTTGACCAGCTGAGCGCTGAGCAGCAGGCGCATTTCGACGCCATGGTGGGCCTGCTGGGGGTGCTGACTGAGCGACAACACCAGGCAGATGTGGTGGTCGATCACCCTCACAGCACTGTCCAGCTGCGGGTGCAGCAGGCGCGCACCATGCTGGCGCTCATGCAGATCAACAGGGCCAGCCTTGGCAATGGCCTTCTAGAAAGCTGCAGATGGGCCATCATCGAACTGGCCAGCGATGGCAGCTACACCGCTCGTCGCGAGGCTGCTTGGCTGGCGCCCTTGCTTCTCCAGCAATGTGAAAAGCCTGAGGTGCGCGCCTCTGCAGAGATTGTCTCGGGCTGGACAGCAGCTGGCTGGCACCAAAGGTGCCAGTGTCTTGCAGTGCCTCTGTATGTAAGCTGTACACTGGCAGCAACCAGGATTCCACCTTAGAGGAGGAGTAAGCCAAATCAAAGCTGAAACTGCATTCTCCTGCTGCCTGCAGGCTGCCTTTGCTGATTACACTAGTGAAATGGTTCTGGCAAGTCTGGCTGGGCAGCCTGAGCGCAGGCAGGTGGCTCAGCACACAGAGACTGCTGTCTTGCTCCTAGGTGAGTCTGCTGCTGTAGGGTCCTCGTCGCAGACGCACGCCCTTGAACTGCTTGAAGTGTGGCATAGGCAGGCTTGATTCCATCCTTCCGGCTGCGGCCAGCCTTCTTGGGCAGTTGCGCATTCACTGGCAAAGAAATCTCACTCAGCACTGCTGTTACTGGCCTGCACAGTGTACATTCTGCGCCATCATGCCAAGATCTACTGGCATGTCCTGCAGCCCAGGTAGCCATCAGCAGCGGGGTCGTGGAGAGGGAGGCCATCTTCCTGCTGTGTGGGCATGCAGCGCAATGCCCCAACCACAGGGACCTGGTCACAAGGGCTCTTGACCTGATTGCGGCAGGCCTGCTGTACCCCAGCAGGCACTCCCTCATGGCCTGGCATCTGCCCACCCTGCTCTTTGACCTGGGGTCAAGCTCCTACACGCTTGCCCAGCTGGTGGACATTCAGGTCAGACCCGAGAACACCACAGCCTGCCACACGCCTGCCTTGCTGCACCCTTGCCAGCTTGCCCTGCTTGTCAACATCCTGGAGATCCAACTGCAAGGCCCAACGCAGTCGTGGACACCTGCCCAGCCGCATGTTCACACCGTGGCCAGTCAGGCCCATGGCTCATGCAACCACTTGCCCTACCTTCCCCAACATGCAGCAGCTGCATGCTGGCGATGTTTCTGCGACACATCAGCCTGAAGGCGCTGCAGCATCTGCTTGCTTCCCTGCAGGCCCTTCTGGCCATCAGCACATCTGGGCAGCAGGATGTGGCCACATTCCTCAAGCCGCTGGTGCCTCACCTGGTCACGGTGCTGCTGATGGCACAGGCCGGGGACCAGCTGGAGCACCTTGCAGGCCTGACTGGTAAGCCCTCCGTCTGCCTGACAGCTGTAGACGGGCCCACAGACGGCAAAGCACACGAAAGCCGATCAGGAGCCTGGCATCCAGGCATCTGCTGCACAGCTGTCACCATCATGAGGAGCTCAGCCGTCAACCTGCCACATGCACTCTCCACACCCAGCCCTCAGGCACATGCTGCAATGGCTGCAGGGAAGAGCAGCAGGGAGCTGGTGAGTGACAACTTCAAGCACGTGCTGGGCGTGGCCATGGCACTTCGCCAAGCTGTGCCAGCGGGGCTCCAGATGGCCTCCGAGCTGTTGTCAGGTCATTTGATCAAGCAACTGGTGCCAGGTGAGCATGGCGCGTGGGAATGGTTCATGTGTTGCGCTTGTGTATCGCGGTGCCAGCAGACTGCTTTGCATCGCTGTTCTGCAGTCAATGAGACGCCCTCACCCTGTTGCCCGCCAGTCTGCCCAGCAGAGTGCTATCATAGCATTGCTAGTCTGCCATGTATCACGTATATACATGGTTGTCTGCAGATGTCAACAGCCTTGTCAAGGAAACCACAATCCTGTCTGTCGTCCAGATCATGCTGCTAGCAAGGGACGAGGCTGAGCCCCGGCTGCCACTGATCGCAGTCCACAGCACCGAGGATGCTGTGAAGCGGGTCGCACACAAAAGTGTACAAGTGCTTTGGGACCAGGTGAGAGAATGCATGGCGCGACTGCTGCCAGGCTTCAGGATGATTGTGCTCTGCTGCTGCTTGCCAGGCGTGGCCCCGCAGCACCGCTGTTGCCAGTGCATGGGCACCTGCCATGTTTGCTGCCAGCTCTTGGGATCTCACTCAAGCTGCTGGCTGTGCAGCTGCTCACCGGACAGGGCATCGCTGCGCTCCTGCTGGCGGTGCATGAGCGCCTGCAGCAGGCCTGCCACCCCCGGCACAAGCTGCAGGCCCTGGCCTCCCTGCGGGCAGTGGTGCGGCTGCTGGGGCCGCGGGTGACCTCCCCACCTGTGTTCAAATACCTGACCCACATCCTGCTGCAGCAGGTCCAAGTCAGGTCAGCCACTTGATCTGGGCCTGTGAGCATGTGTCTGCCTGCCTTGTGCATCCTGCTGCAGCTGGTCCATGTCAAACGGCCAATTGGTGTGGGCCCGGGCCTGCAAAATGGCACCTGTGTGCATGCTGTTGCCGCTCAGGTCAGCCTGCCCTGGCGTGGCCCGATTCGTCACCGCAATGCTTCCCGCAGCCAGCCTGTAAGTGACACCTGAGGTGCTGCCACATAATCTGCTGCGCTGCACAGCCTTGATTGTGTTGTTGCACTCTGCCTGACCCACCAACAAGGTCTCACTTACCGCTGCTGCAGGGTGCTACATGCTGTGTGCGCTGAGATGCTCGGCAGCCTGTTTGACAGCATGCTCAGGGATGACGCCCTGCTGCCCCACCTGGGCACCATGCTTCAGCGCATCCTGTTTGACCTACTGAAACCGCTGGAGCAGCCGGATGAGGGGCACGGCCAGGGTGCAGGCGGTGGCATGTGGCTGAGGCACGGCACACACTGGGCAGTTGCAGGGCAGCAGCCACATGCAGCTCTGGCTCAGGTCAGCCCAGTATCGTACATGAGTACTGCCATTAGGTGCCGGGCCACAGATCTGGCTGTTCACAGAGATCGTGTGCCTCTGTCTTGAGGCAGTGCTGCAAGGTCTCGCGGTTGCATGCACTGCATCTGGCCTGCAAACCATGCTTAGTGTTCCCTCACTTGAGCCGTGCAGGCACCAGCACAGAGGCCAGCAGCTGCAGGCTCTACATGCAGTGAGGAGCAGAACCTGTCAGCAGACCATCCCCTGGTCAAGCTGGTGCTGAGGCTGACTGTGGAGGCTCCAGATGACCTGCACATCTTCATTCGCGACGCCCAGCCGCTGCCCAACTGGCCGGTGCTGCAGGAGGCATGCAGGTGCCTGCCTAGGCTTGCTTTGTGCATAGGCATGCAGGCACTTAGGGTTGGTTGAGGCATGTTGGTGCTGACCCCCTGACCAGCATTCTGGCAGTTAAAGCGTCCTCATGATCTGATGCCAATCCCATTCCTTTCACACACATGCAGGCTGCAACAGACCCTCCAGCAGAGCCTGAGCTTGGCAGCCCAGCTGCAGTCTTTTGCCCAGCACGCGGCTGCCATGACGCCTGCCCTGATGCAGCACTCCCTGCTGCTGCTCACAGACGCCCTGCATCAACGAAGCCATGAGCTGCTGAGGAATGGCGAGGGGCCAGTACAGGGCAGGAGCCAGGCCCTGCACTGCTGCGCACAGGACGCTGAAGCTGCTGCCTGGAGGCTTGCGTAAGTACAGCAGGCTCCTGCGCACCTTGCCTCAATTCAGCACCTTAGCTGCTTGTCCGCATGCAGAGGCTGCCCCCCTAGATCCTACATACACAGCAGCGCTTTGCCCATCTTGCCTGTACTCACCGGTCCAGGCCTCTGCGCGCATGCTCTGTGGCTGACTTCAGAGCCCAGCAGCTGCGCCTGCCATTGCCCTGAAGCTGGTGGTGGGCATGGCAAGTGGCTGGTGGGGCTGGGCATGCAGCCCAGCTGCGGTGCTGCATAACGAGTCATGCAGCAGGTGTTGCACTATCACAACATGGCCAGTTGAGGAGACTCCTCACTGCCTGCTTGCAGACAGCTGGGCCAGGAGCTGGGGCTGGCCAGCCTGACTGCCTTTGCTGGCATGCTCCTGGCACTTTTTGGGCCTCTGGAGCCCACCACGGTGGCCTTCACGCTGCCCAGCTCACCCGCGGGCAGCCGCCGGCAGCTGCGCGGCCAGGGCTCTCAGGGCGTCAACGGCAGTAGCCACAGCAGCAGGGCTGAAAAGCCAGATGACAAGGACCCTGTGCCAGGAGCCGCCAGCGTCCAGGCAATGCTGGTGCTTGCCATGGGCATGATGGCAGACTACCTCATAGATGAGGACGTTGGGGTCATTCGTGTGACGCACAACACCCTGCTGCACCTGCTGACCACAGAGGCGGGCAAGGAAGCGCTGGGGGCAGTCCCTGACATCAAGCAGAGTCACCTGAAAGTCCACTTGCCAGCGCAGGGCAGCCAGCAGCCGCAGCAGCCCCCCACAGCAGGCACAGGCCCCAGCCTGGCTGCCAAGCGCCTGTGGATCTGCAGCAGCGGGCAGTACGAGCTGTGGGTGTGCCGCCTGGCCCATGCCCTGCTGCTGCACGCCAGCAACCCTACCCTGCGGGCCTTTGAGCACCTGGCACCCCGCAAGGCTGCCATCGCCGAGCTCCTGCTGCCTCACGTGCTGGCAGACGTTGCCCTGCACAGTGCAGACGCCACCCTGCATGATCTCATGTCAGACCAGGTGTCCACCTGGATCCTCGGGGCAGCCGGAAACAGCAGCAACTCCTCTGCGCAGCCACCAGCAGCAGCAAGCCCTTCTGTGGGCTCTCCCAGTGCTCCAGCGCCTGATCAACCTGCTGTCGATGCCAAGGCAGTCAGCCTCTGGCTGGCCTGCTTAGACCACCTGCGCAACATACACTTGGACAGCAACCTGGGGCTGAACCTGCCAGACGCCTCACCGCTGAGCGCGCCGGGGGGTTCTGTCCGCAGCAGCAACAGGGCTGCCAAGACCCAGGTACAGTACAAAGGCATGCTGTGTGCAGTGTGTCAAGCCTTCCTCAATGGCAGTCTGCTGAACCTCGCGCTGAGCGTGCCGAGGAGGCAGCATGCTGCCACAGGTGCACACCTACCTTTCAGAGCTGCCTGATTGCTGGTGTCCATTCTTCACTGGGCTCATGGAACTGTGCCTGTTGGGCAGCCCAGCGGTAGGCGCTGCCCCTTCAGTCCCCCTCCCGGCTGACATGTGGATGACCTGACTCTGCACCGGAAGTCTGTGCTGCAGGCTGATCCTGTGGAGCACCCCAGCAACTGGGCCTCGGTCTACTGGCTGCGCTGCAACTACCTGGACATGGCAGCTGCAGCCCTGCGGTGCTCAGCCTGCTTCACTGCGCTGCTGTATGTGGAGTACTGGTGCGAGCAGCGCTACGGGAGCATGCAGCTTGGGGAGGAGAATCTTCTGGAGGTGGGCCGTCAACTTCGCCCACCAGGCAGGCATCCTGCCATGGCAGTCCCTGCAGAGCCAGTGCTCAATGCGCACACCAGACCTGATGTGTGCTTACGTGCAGGGTGGCCTCACCTGCCACGAGCAGCTGCTGCTGGACATCTACAGCCGCATCGGGGAGCCAGACGGCATCTACGCAGTGGCCCGCAGCCACAACCTCCTGTCTCAGCTGCATATCTTTGAGCACGAGGGCAGCTGGCACAATGCCCTGGCCGTGCAAGACATCCTCAGCAGGCGGACCAGCTTTGCTGGTGGGGGGCCTAACACTGGTGCAAGGGTGCGCCCCCAGGAGCTGGCGTGTGCCCAGGCCCTGGGCTGCCAGCACCTCATCGCCTGTGTCACGCAGGGCAGCGATGTCTCAGGTGGGTCCAGCGGTCATGTTGCGCACAGCAGACGCCCAGCCAGAGCGCCAGCAGGCTCTGCATCTTGTTCTGCTGAGCTCGATAGCAGCCGTCCCAGCAGCCCTGCTGCCATCTCTTGTAGCTGTACCATGAGTTGCAGCAACAACCATATGCTCCCCAGTGCCCAGCAACACAGTTTTGTTGCTACACAGGGAGCCCAGCAATGGCTGAGCTGCAGCAGGAGGTGGCCTGGAGGATGGGCTCCTGGCAGCCCCTGGAGGACCGGGGGCCCAGCAGCGTGGCAGCCACGCAGGACGTCGGCATCAACTCAGCCATCAGAGCTGGGCTGCAGGTGACTGTGGCTGTCACCTGGGCTCAGCTGGGTTGCAACAAGGGTGCTCTTCTCCCAGCCCTTGATCCGATGGGGCAGCCCAACTGCTGGAGGGCAGGCAGTGTCACAGCACATGGGATCCCACAGCGTTGACGTGCATGCATGTAGCACTTCAGTGTCCTTCAAGCAGTGCTGTGGTCACCATGCTCAGCATCTCGAGCTGCCCCTCGCAGGCTTTGGTGTCTGGGGACAGGGAGCAGTGCAGCGGAGTGCTGGCTGCTGCCCGCCAGTCTGTGGTCAGGGCTCTCGTCAGCGTCAGCACTGAAAGCAGCGCGGATGTCAACCCTGCAGTGCTGCAGCTGCAGCAGCTGAGTGCCATCGAGGCTGCCTGGGGTGTGAAGTGGCCTCAGATGCAGCTGCAGCCTCAGCTCCCCACCGTCCAGGTAAGACAGAGAGTGTACGACCCTGTGCCTGTTGCAGGGCTGCATCAGGAGGTCAATGGACACGTCCTGGATGGCTCATCACGTGTTGCGCCCGCAGTGGCCTTCAAGCCTCCCTAACACCGCACATATGTATCTGTCCTGCTGCAGGCAGCGTGGCAGCCTGCCAAGGACGGCCAGCAGGTGAAGCAGTCCCTGGCCAGACTCAATGACAAGTGGCGCCAGCAGGAGGCAGAAGCAGGTGGGTGCAAGCAGGAGTGACTCTGCTGCTGCAGTCTCTTGAGCTCACCAGACAAGCAGCCCTTGAGCATGATATGCTTCAGCATGCTCTCTGATGCAGCCCCTGACTTGTGGGTCCCTGCATGCAGGCGCCAGTGGCAGTTACCAGCTGCAGGAGCCTCTCTTTGCCCTGCACAAGGTCTTGTTTCAGCTGTTGGACAGCCCCAGCCTGACAGTGGATGCACTACAGCGCACTGCGGCAGCTGCACGGAAGGCTGGGCGCTTGACTCATGCCATGGGTGCAATACAAGAGCTGCAGGCCATTGTGGAGCAGGGCAAGCAGAGGTGTGCCCTCACATGTATGCGACGCACAAAGTCACAGATGCAATGGGATCTTTTGCCTCTCAGCAGTGAACATGCCTCTGTCTGGGCCCAAGGCGGCATGAGGACATGCCCCCTTGAGATTTGTGTGGCTAGCTATGTGTTGTGAGCACATCTATGCATGTGTGTCAGATGCCAAAGCCACCACGCAAATGCTTCCATGCACTGTCTGAATGTGGCTGCAGCCATTTTCAATCTGCCAGATGCGTCCACAAGGCACGCAAGACTCCCTTCAGCTCAGAGCAGTGCTGTCTTTCTTTCCTATGTTGCACGCTGTCCCGCTGGGGCTGCAGGGGGGAGCAGTGGGCAGTAGACGCCGGCTCAGCCAGCGCAAGCTGGCACGTGGAGGAGGCCAAGCTGCTGTGGGCTCAGCAGCGGCACAAGGTGGCCCTGCGCCTGGTCAGGGCCCTGCTGGCAGCACCGGTCAGCTGGCCCACGCTCCAGCAGGCCCAACTCAGAAGCCTGACCGGCAAATGGCTGGCGCATGCCAGGTGCAATGTGTTCACCTCTTGCCATTTCCAACTACACGACCTGAGCCCAGTGCATACCAAGGCTGAGGTGTACACTGCTAACAGCTGAAGCCCAGCAGCATAAATATCCAGCAAAACAGCGTGGAAGTTGTGTTGTTTGGCTCACATGCCAAATGCCATGGCATTGCACCCCAGACATAGAGCCTCTCTGCAGCAATCATTCCTCAGTCAGGTGCCCTGCAGCTCATGCAGTGCTGCGCGCATGCAGTGCTGAGGGCTCTGACGCAGTGCGGCAGCTGATGCGTGCCGCCGCAGATCAGCTGCTGCAGGCCGGGCAAGCCTCAGGACCAGCAGCCTGCAGGGTCATGCACCGCCTGGCTTACTACGCAGACACCCTATACAAAGGCATTCAGCTGCAGAGGGCCTCGCCAGAGTGGGACACAGTCCGGGGCTTCATTGAGACCAAGCAGAAGCAGGTGGGTGGTCTGCCCTCAGCTTTGCAGCTGCTTTCATGAGCGGCTAGTGGCTGGCCTGCCCTGGTACGTGCAGTTGCCTTCCACCATACTATGTAGCAGCAGGTGGGTGGCCTGCCATCAGTTGCGCAGCTGTTTGAACCCAGACCAAGCAGCAGCTGCTGAGTGCCTTGCTCTCAGTGCAGACTTTGCATTCATCCTGGTGATGCTGCTCGCAACCATCTGCAGCCGGCATAGACACGTGCAACAGGCAATCACTGCTTGAGCTGCCTGCATTGGGATATGCTGTTTGCCACCAAAGCTGGACAGAGGAACCCATCTTCTTGCCCGCAGACACTCAGCGGCCTGGATTGGCTTTGGAGAAGTGAACAAGCCTGATGTGCAGAATTACTTGCTGTTCTGCCACAACTTGTACATGCCTGCATCTAAGCAGGCAGCTGATAATCTGGCGGGCAGCCATGTTTGTCAAATTGTGATGACTGGCGTCCTGGCGACTGTCTGCTAGCATGCTGCAGGTAAATCAGCTGAAGGAGCAGCTGAAGGATCGCGAGCAGCGAGGCATAGCAAAGAAGAATCATGAGGGCAAATACCTTGACCGGGAATCAGCCATGCTGAAGCATCAGATTGGGCAGCTGCAGCGCCCCATAGACCATGAACAGCAGGAAAGGGCAGCTCTGGAGCAGAATGAGGCAGACTTTTTGAAGGCCGCCATTGAGAACTATGGCAGGTGCGAGTTGCGCTGTGGTTTTGAAGGCAGCTGCTGACATCAAGTTCAAGGGGTCGCCTGTGTGCTTGTTCGAGAATGCACAATGGCAGGTGATGTGCCCAGTCAGGGATATTGTAGGCAAAGGAAGGTGTCCTTCAGAGACTGAGTGGGATTGCAAGCTGCTACAGCTGGGATTGGCCTCATGTCTCAGCAATCTGCACGCACCTCACAACTTCTGCAAAGCTGCCTGATATGCTCTGGGCTGCGGCCTTGTGGCCAACCATCAGGCAGCAGGGAGACAATGATGCAGACATAAGGTGCAGAATTGTCCATTTTTAAAGCAGCAGCTACCTGTCAGAGTGAGGTGAAGCCTTGCTGCACAAGCTGGTGCTGAGCAGTAGGCTGTCGACTGAGAAGCCACAGGCTGACTGCTACGCAGAGAATGGCCTGCTGCAGTGCATGGTGCAGCAGAAGCAAGGGGCTTCTGCAAGCAGCAGGCAGATGGTCGTGCAAGGTGCTGCCATGCTGCAGGTGCCTGGTAGCTGGCGACAAATATGATCTACAGGTGGTGTTCCGCCTCTGCCAGCTGTGGTTCAAGCATGGGGCACAGGGAGCCGTCAATGCCCAGCTGCAGACCATTTTTGAGCAGACGCCATCCCACAAGTTCCTGTGCCTCTCCTACCAGATGGCCTCGAGGCTCAGCAGCGCAGCAGCTGGGCCTCTGGTCAGCGGCGGCTTCCAGGTGTGCCTTCAGCTGGCCAATCATGCGAAAACTGTCATGGATGCTACCAGACATGCTGCCTCTGAGAGTGATGGCCACACCTGTGTGGGTGCACTGCTGCTCATCTGGCAGAGTCACATTCATAAGCTTTGATGGCAGGCTGACGCACAGCCAGAAGGTGCCCACTGGAGCACTGGGGTTGCAGATGCCCTAGCAGGGAAGTGTGCAGGCCATGCTGAGCCCGCAGCAATAGACTTGTGTGGGCACCATGCCTGTTGCAAAGGCCCCTTCATGTCATGCTGTGCTGCATGGTCTGGATGCTGCCCAGGTAGACATGTCCATCACTGACCTGTGCATGCCTTCTGTCACCTGCAAACCATCTTGCAGGTGCTGTGCTGCATGGCTGCAGCTGTGCAGCCACAAAGTATCGACAACAGACTAGCGTATGCCTCCTGCCTACAGAGGACCCTGCAGGCCATGCTGCGCCGCATGGCTGTGGAGCACCCCTATCATGTGCTGTACCATCTCTTTGCACTGGCCAATGGAGACTGTGGGGATGACGGCAAGAAGATCAGCAACACCACCAGCAAGGCTGCCATGGAGCTCAACATCGACCATGAGAAAGTGGCAGCAGCCAAACGCGTCATAGAGAGTGTGAAGGCCCACAGCTCCAGCAGGTGAGATGCCAGGCTAGCCAGGCAGCTGCAGGTGAGTGCTGGCGCATCTGACGAGCTGTGGGGCCCATTGTGAAGCTATCTGCAAGCTTGGCAGCTCCAGCAGATGGCAGTGAGACCTGGCTCAGCAGCTGAGGGTGCTGCCCGTGGCTTGGTCCGAGCTGTGAGGCAAGCCACGGGCTGAATAGCACTTTGATGGAACTCTTGCACACGGCTGCAGGAAGCACATCGTGGAGCAGATCAACTCCATGATTGAGACCTACATCTCGCTGGCGGCCGCACCAGTGCCAAAGGTATGCTGGCTGGCTCCCCCATGTACAAGACCTCCACAGGCAGCCCTCTGTCTTGCACTTCTGGTGACCCCTGATGCACAATTATGGGACTGTATGCATCCCTCCTGGCCGTATACACAGCTGCCTGCAGAGCACCCCTGCCCTTGGCACTGCCTGCAAGCTGGTCTAGTGTGGCCAGCGGCCCCCACAAGCTGCACATGCATGCCTTTGGATTGATGCGATGCTTGTGGGCAGCCAGCCACCTCCAAACGATCACACTGTTCGACAGCAGCAGCAGGGGGGGCGTTCCAGTTCTGCAGCGACATGCAAACCTCGTTTTCACCCTTGCCTGCAGGATGGCCGTGCCCTCCAGCATCAAGAATGCAGCCCATTCAGCAACCCATCATCTCAATATTACTGTTGTTGTGTATCGGATTACAGTGGCACAGCTGCCTGAAACTCTGATTCTACCTGCAGGATGTCCCCAAGGTGGCCATGCCCTCCAGCATCAAGCGCGGGGCACGCGCCCTGCCTCTGGTCCCCATCGTCAGTGTCCCTTTGCCTGTCGACCCAGCGGGGCGCTACAAGGGTTTGGCCCACTTTTCTAGCTTTGGAGCGACCATTTGGTGAGTAAACATGTGCTGGCAGCAACAAGTGCCTGATGGAATGTCAAGGGCAGCTACACCTGTGCGGCCGCCATGATGCTGGCAGTGCTGGGCAGGCTAATGGCTGCCGGGCTCCCAAGGCAGAGCAGAACACAGCGCAATACCCCTGGCTGGCATGCACACCTCTGCAGAAGGCCCTTGCAGGACCTTGGCTTTGCGTCCATGCTGCTACCAGGGAGCCCACCTGTCCCACTTCGATTCAGTCATCAACTCCACTATGTTGACAGGCCCTCACTTGCCGGGGGGAACTTTACAGCCAGGCACCCCTGCAGGTTTGTGGGAGGTGTGAACAGGCCCAAGCTGGTGGACTGCTACGACTCCCACGGCCACCGCCACAAGCAGCTGGTGAGCCTCCAGAATCCCTAGCATGTATGCACCCAAAATCATGTGCTGTACTGCCTGCACAGCACAGTACCGCACAGCACTCCCCTGCGGAAGCACCGCGCTGCACTGATGTCTGAGAGCTCAGCAAGGCACAGGCTTGCCTGATTGCGCCTTGCACAGTGCAGGGAAACCCCTTGCGCTGCCCATAGATTTTCGGCAGCAGCATGCCCTGTGCACGTCGAGCACCCTGCTCACCTGGTCAGGCTGGCCGCAGGTCAAGTCGGGGAATGATGACCTGAGGCAGGACGCAGTGATGCAGCAGTTCTTTGAGCTGATCAACCGCGTGCTGGCTGCCAGCGCCTCCAGCGCCAGCCGCAAGCTGAGGATCGCCACCTACAAGGTGCAGCATTGCATGGTCGGCCTTGGCTGAGCCGCATGCCTTCAAGCCCATGTGAACCCAATGCCCTGGGATTCTGCGGTACCAGCACAGTACTATGAGTGTGCCTGCTGGTCAACTGGGAGCATCTGCTGATGTCCACCATGAGGGGCAGGGTCCTGAGCTAGGCTTGCACACTCAAGCAGGGGCTATGTGCAGGGGCCGCAGCTGGTCTCCTCAGTGTCAGCCCCTTTATGCCATGATGACAAACCTCAGCAAGGGCTGCATCTGGCCCGCCAACCCCCTACTGCTGCAGACAGATGGCCTGCGGCAGTGGTTTGCCCCTGCATGTGCTGATGGTCTGGGCCACAAAGTCCCTGCCATTGGTGCAGGTAGACCCCTGCACGCCTGCTGGTGCAGAGTGCCCCTGCAGGCCCTCATGGCCATGACTGCATCGACAGCACAGGCGGTCCTCTTCACCACTGAGGGGGCTGCCTGAAGTGTCATGCGCTACTGAACGGTGTTCCTGCTCAGCAATCGTGCCTGGCTCACCACGGGTGGCCGGGTGTACGTGGTCCCCTTCATGCATGCAGTCGGCCTGCAGGAGTGGGGGATCCCTCAAAATTCGCATCGCCGAGTCCATGACTGCGCCCAGCTCAGTGACCGGCCTGACAATGCAGGTGGTGCCTTTCACGCACGCAGCTGGCCTGCTGGAGTGGATCGAGGAGACCACCCCTCTGCTGGACGTCCTGACAGGGGGAAAGAACTACGCGCTTTCGCTGCATGGGCGCCATGCCCGCCCGAATGACTTCAGCCATGTGCAGTGCTGGAAGGCTCTGGCAGTGGAGCGGCAAGCTCCCAATGTTACGACCCTGTTTGCCAGGCAGCAGGCCACCTTTGCCAAGGTGAGTGCCCCAGCTTGGTACTTGAGCTTGTGGGGGATCTCTGGCATTGTTGGGGCCGCCCAACAGGCATGTTGTCAGTTGTTTTGCATAGCATCAGGCGCTTCTGCCAGAGTCGATTGCTCAGCCACTGGGCCTTCATGCAGTGCCGCACTGAGCTGCACCCTGATATCAAGCTGTTGGGTGCACCTACCTCTCTGAGCTGCCTGCAGGCCAAGAGCAGTGCAGAGCATTTGGGGATCGACCTGCCTGTGCTGGGTGCGGCTGCGTGAAACCGATCTTGTGATGCAGATCTATGAGCGATTCAAGCCAGTGCTGCACCACTGGTTCCTGGAGGCCTTCCGCCAGCCGTCACTCTGGTTTGAGCGGCGCCTCAGCTTCACGCGCAGCACCGCAGTCAATTCCATGGCGGGTCAGTGCTGTTGGGTGCCAGGGCAAAGAGACATGCAGCAGTGTTCATAGCCTGCGTCCTGTCTCAAAGAACTGCAATGTACGTTCCTGGGGCATCGCTTCGATGCAGCCTCCATCTGTAGGTCAGCCTCAAATAAAATGCTTTGTAAAGGCCGCTGCCTCCAGCCCCCCCTCTCTAGGGTCACAGCCACCACTTACATTCTGCAAGCTGCAGGACACTACTTGCCTGCCTCCTGTTGCAGTCTACATGATTGCTTATCTTGTTTTGCCCACCCCAGGGACGCTTCCAGACCTGCACCCGCACCAGCGTGCTGCCATGGTTGTTCCTGCATGGTCAGCCCACAGCGCTCTCCAGGGCGCTTGCTCTGTCTGCAGGCTACATCATTGGCCTGGGCGACCGCCACAGCTCCAACATTCTGGTGCACAAGGGCACTGCCGAGGTGGCGCACATCGACCTGGGCATTGCCTTTGAGCAGGGACGCTTCCTCAATACACCCGAGCAGGTGCCCTTCCGGCTCACGCGGGACGTCGTGGACGGCATGGGCATCACAGGTGGGCTGAGGAGGCTGGGCTCAGTCAGCATCTGCTGTGTGTCCTGCTCATACTAGGGGCTTGGCATGGGCAACAGAGGGGTGGTCAGTGGGTACCTGAGGTCCCATCGCTTCCAGACAACGCATTTGACCTTGCTGGCCAGGTGCAGCCAGTTGATGCTGATGGGAAAAGACATGTTTGAAAGCTCGCATGCGCATTGGGATCTGGAACCTGAGGGCTGGCCAGTGGCAGACGGTGCTGTTCGCCTCAATGGCTGATGCCATCAGCTCATGCTGGGATCTGACTGCACTGGGCTGGGCCTGAGCACCAATCTCACATCCTCATGCTTAGACCTGATTGCACTGGGCTTGGCCTGAGCACCACATGGAGCACAGCCTGGCGACCTTGTCTGTCAGGACTGTTGCCAGGGCTGGATCTCATGCATTTGTGCATAGATGCCCTGCCTGACTTAGCAGGGCCTGGTCACAACTGGCTCGATGACGGTCAAGCTGCAGGCGCCTGTCTGTGCCTATGCAGGGGTGGAGGGCGTCATGCGCCGCTGCTCAGAGGACACTCTGCGTGTGCTGCGGCAGAACAAGGAGTCTCTGCTGACCATCATCGAGGTGAGGAGCTCTTAGTCTGCGCTCTACTGGCAGAGTCTTAGATGCTGACAGCCTGCATGTCAATGCGCTGGCTGCAAGTTGTCACATTTGTGCCTACTTTTGCCCTGGGTGGCCCGGTGCCAGTGCTCCCGGCGCCATCTTGATGCAGGGATCCCTGCACCCAGCGCTGCTGCCACTGCAGGTCTTTATTCACGATCCCCTCTACAAGTGGGCCCTCACCCCCAAGGGGGTCCAGCAGCGGCAGAGAGATGATCCAAACTCAGGCCAGCAGTCCAGGCCCTCCAGTGCAAGCGAGCGGGTGCGCCGTCAGCGCATGCCTGCCACCTCTATGCTGCACAAGACCGCTATCGCCTGCAAGCTGCGAACAGTGACTCTGCCTTCTGCCCCTGCCTGCACATGGTATCAGGACACTGTGCAATCTGCAGGGTGGGCCTGGCGCTGCGGCTGTCAGCAGCACCACAGAAAACGTACTGGCCAACGCTGACGCAGAGCGCGCACTACTGCGCATTAAGCACAAACTAGATGGCATTGACACAGGTGAAAAGCTTGAGAAGCTCATTGAGCTGTCAGAGCATGAGCTTGTATGCATTTGTCTCTGCAGACAACATAAGGTCAGGCCCAGCATGTGTGTGAAGCAGACCCCAAAATAGCTGCCATGCTGCAGGAGGGGGAGAGGCACGCACTGTGGAGGGGCAAGTGCAGCAGCTTTTACAAGAAGCCCAGGATCCCGACAGGCTCTGTCGCATGTTTGCAGGCTGGGCACCTTGGCTCTGAAGCCCGTTCTAGCGCAATTTCATCAATGTTTGCTTAATTCATTTGATGCTTGGCCGAGCCTGCACATTGCAGCTAAGCTCTGCCTGGCCCCCTCCCTTTGTTCATTGCTCCTGCCAGTGTCTGTACACTGAAAAGACAATACTGCGAGGTGACCACATCTGAGCTGGGCTTCAAGATGGAGCATCATAATGAAGAGTTATTACTGTGCTGTTTGTCTCTATATCTTGTGGGCAATGAGAAGCAGGGTAATCATCACCATCAAATGACATCAAATCAAAGCAAACAAGCGAGGCCTGCAGGCTACCTCAACTGAGTTGGACGCCCAGCGATTGGCAGTACGTGAGGATCTTGTCCTTGAGCTCAGGCACCTGCTGCACCAGCCCTGCCAGCTGACCTGGCCTCTGCTTGCTGGCCGCAGCCAGGGAGTTTGCTAGAAGCTGCTTGCGCTCGGGCAGGCCAGCCAGGGGATCCCGGTCCACGGCTGCAGCATTGTGCAGTGGCGCAAACGCTGCAGTGTAGCCCGTGAACTCGTCTGGATCCACGTTCTCCTCGTCGGCGCCGCCCTTGGCAGTTAATCTGCGGCCGTCCAGCAAGTCGCCCAGCAAGGACAGCAGCTGGGCCCACAGCTTGGCCTGCTGCGGCGTTTGCAAAGGGGGCCATTCTGTCAGCACCTGCAGGCAGGCATTGAATGGCACAAACGCTTGATCAGAGGATGACCATGCAGCGCTGTCGTGTTTGTCAGTACCTACAGGCAGGGTGCCCGTCCTGTGCGGCTTGGTGACAATGCTGCAGAACTGATCAGAAGCTTGACTGCAGCAGGGGTGCAGTGTGCATTGATTCAGCCAAGCACAGGGTCTGTGAAAGCGAGGCTGTGCTTCTGAGTCAGGCAGCAGCAGACCCCGTCAGCCAGGCAGATCAAGGACAAAGCCTGTACATGTGGGTGGCAGTGATGGCGCAGTTGACCTCTGTGAGCGACCTCCTTCCTGCTGCAAACACTCGGCTCCCACCGACCCAGCAGGAGCATGAGGAGCCATGCACGGTGCGTCTCCCACCTTGATGAGTGCCACCTCCACATGCTTCTGCTGCTTGTTGGAGAAGAAGCCAGCTGTCAGCTGGGGCAGCACAATCTGCTGCAGCAGCATGAGCAGCAAGCCCGGCTGCATGGTATTGAGCTGGCTCTCAATCTCGGCTGGGCCGTGCAGCGCGATCATGAGCGAGAGGAATGCAATGAAGCAGCGGGTGTACTTGGTGGTCTTCCCCTGCTGCAGGCGGGTCAGCAGCAGACTCCAAACCTGCAGGGGAGGGCAGGGCAGGGCACAATATGAGCCAGGGCAGCTCTCTGTCAACTGTGGGTCCCGCACATGCCGGGTAAGGCAGGGCATCATGGGCCTGTGCAGCTGCCAATGCAGGTCTGCAGGACACCTGCCCCACTCACCCGCCCCATGTACTGCTGCAGCCCCTTGTCCCACAGGTGCTGGGTCAGGCCCTCAAGCAGGTTGAATGCCTCGTGATCCAGCGCCTTGCTGGCATTCAGCTTCTGAAAAACCCCCAGCAGGGGCTCAAGCTGCTTGTTGGCAGCGATCTGTGGGGAGGCCTTGCGCAAGTAGGCCTGCAGAGCACAGGACAAGCCTGCCTGAGCTGGCAGTATACTGACCTCTGCATCAACCTTAGGCAACCTCTAGGGTCCTGAGCCGACATGCAAACATGCTGCACACCGTTCCATGTTTGTCACTCTCAGCCTCACTGCAATGCTTGGCGGCATGGCAGGCCTGCACAGCAGACCTTGCGTTGGTCCCCAGCGTCACGGTTCCCAGGCAGCAGCACAGCAGGCGGCATAGGTGAGTAGCCTGTAACCCCCACCTGCAAGAGGCGTGTCAGTGCAGGCACGTTGCCCTGGCGCTCCCAGAAGTGGGGAGACATGAAGCCGGGCAACAGTGCCAGGTACACCTCTGGCAGGGCGTCCTGGTGCAGCTCAATCAGCTGCGCAAATATCTGGAAGATGTAGGGGTGGAACTCCTGCAGCAGGGGGCACAGATGAGCAGAGCGCACAGTGCTGCCGTAGCCACCTTCATTTCCACTCAATTTTCCCCTGCCAGCCTGCCAGCCCATGCCGGCTTCACATAGATTGCTGCACTGCCGCTTTGACGCAGCAGGCAACTGTCACCCTTAGCTGCCAAAAGGATCAGATGGTAACATGAGCTGGCATGCCTTCCCTATACTTGCATGAAGCAGGAGAGCTCACCTGCACATCCTGCTGCAGCATGCACTGGCAGGCCGGCAACCGCATCTTCTCTCAAAACGCAACTGTAGCTGATCACAGCAATCAACATCCAGCACACCCACCTGCACATCCTGCTGCAGGACATACTGGAAGGGTGGAAACAGAACCTCCTCCAGCTGAGTGACCATGCTGGCATTGCTGGCGCATCCCTGCCTGACCAACGCTGCCACCGACTCAAACATGTAGTGATTGAACCCCGGCTGGCGAGGGTTCTGGCAGACCCTCATCAGGATGCCCTGCTCCCCTGCCAGCTCTGAGAGGCAAGCCGGGATGGCAGGCGCAATCTGCACGATCAGCAGCACTTTTGGTCACCTATTGAGAGGCACTGTGCAGGGGTACCAGTCAGGGTGCCGCTGGCAGGCAGAGCATCGTCAGGCACCTACTGCATGTTGATAAACCACCTTGAGTCAGGGCACATGTCACCGTACAGCACCTCGCGGTCTCAAAGATAGGGAGACCCAAGGGTCAACAATCTGAGGCAGTGCTGTGCAACCTGACAGCGCAGACCAGACACAGAGCGCATCACACATCAAATTCCCTAAGCCATCTGTATGTCTTCTTGTCTGACAATGCTGATACTGAGCCCAAGGAATGATTGCGGCCCTTAAGTTCATGGTACTGCCGCTACGCTGTACTGCCATTCTGTTGCCCCACACAACAATGACATACAGGCATGTGTTAGGGTGTGGCGCCCAAGCACCTGGAGTTTGCACATGTAGGATGCAACCCCTAAGCAGAGTGCACCAGCTGCACGGCCACTCACCACCTCTGCCCCGGTGCTGATGATGTGCATGACGCCCTGCGGGGTGAGACAGAGCAACCCCAGAGCAGAGGCATGGTGCTGAGCAGCATTGCACCTCACAAGCATGCGGAGGGAACAGTAACAATGTTCTGAGGAGCCATCCCACATCTGGACCTGGCCCAGAAAGCAGGGGTGCACTGCTGGTACTGACCTCTGGCCCTACAAAGCTGATGACGCGCATGATGCTCTTCATGGCGTACTCATTCTCAGAGGAATCTTCCAGGCTGAAGATGCCAAAGAGCTTGGCCAGCAAGCCCTGCAGGACTGGCCCCAGGTCTGCCGGCTTGAAGCGAAGGTGCCCACCCTCCTGCGCACACAGACTTGCGTTTGAAGGCATTGGCACAGCAGACCCTCCAGAAATGCGCCACCTCCGCCATCTGGCAGGGTCCTTCGCTGCCCTGCATCTCATAACCAGTGCGGCCAGCGGGCCCTGCGCAATTGGGGCCAACACCACTGCCCTGTAGTCAGCTGGCATCCCTCATGCACATGGGTATTCCAGCATTTCAGATTGAGGTGGCAGCTCAGCTGGCGCTTCTTCTCCACATCACCCCTGAGACTGGCAAGCTTGCAGAGCACTTTTGCAGCAATTGGGCTTGGGACTCAGTGCAAGGGCTTGGCAGCAGGCAGCCCCACCGGGCAGCACATCATACCTTTGAGGCTAGCAGTCGCTCCACTGCAATAGCGGCATAGGAGTGCACCACGTTGGATTCTGACCCCAGAAGGTTGACCAGGCTTGGAAAAAGCTGCAGCCCACGCAAAAATGCCTCAGTGGCAGTATCAACTGTGAAGCGCAACAGCGACGGCAAAGCATGGGCTGCAGGTGGAGCTTTGGTATATTATGCAAGGCGACAGACAGGAGGGCAACACCTCTGAAATACTGCAGCCCGGGTCAGGAGCTCACCTGCACACAAATCTCCTTTGGAATCTGGCTCCTGAAGGTGGTCAGGAACTTGAGGGCATCTGCCTTGAGAATGGGGCGCTCGCTGACATTGGGCGACTGCAGCTCCAGCAGGATGTGCTGAACAAAGAACTGGCCCACATCAACCAGCTGGTTGGTGCTGGTTGCACCTGCAACAGGAAGGCGTGGCTACCAGGGCCAATCCATGCAAGCACACAAGTAAGCTGAACCTCTGTCAAAGCAGGCACTCACTCTGTCTCTGCCATGGCGCAGACTGGCAGCAGCCAGGGTGCATGCACGCTGCCAGTGGCAGCAGCATTGCCGCATGCGCAATGATAGGGTGGCAGCACATGGACAACCCCCACCTGCTGCAGCAGTCTTCCCCTGGACTGCCAGGGCCAGCACCAGGAAAATCGCGCAGTCCTTGGCCTTCCAGCCCTGCTCTGAGCTTGTGCTGTACTCCTTGAGCATGCCAGCCACATACCCTGTGAAGAGTGCGCTGACCTGCAGGATGAGGGGAAGCCGTCTGGGTGCAGGCACATAGTGACATCTCGTTGGGGGCAAGGTGGCGTCAAACATATGTGGGAGGCTCTTTTTTTTTCAAGTGCTGCAGTCAGCATGCAGCACAGGCTGAGGGCCATGCATGACAGGACGCCACGAGGTGAGGGGGCACGCCTGTGCTCACAGACACTCACCTGGGCTCAAGCAACTGCGCTAATTCTGAGCCCAGCTCACTCACATTGCCTGGGGAGCTGCTTAGTCAGCGGCTGCACCAGGGCAGCAACTGACCACCTGCTGGCATTGCACTGCAGCATATATTGGACCACGTGTGGACCCGACCCACCTCCTTGGGAAATTTCTCGGTCAGGCGTTTCACCAGGTCGGTAGCAGCCCGCCGCCGTGTGTCGGTATCGCTGCCCTCTGTGTCCCGCCGCACGTACTCCACCCAGTTCATGTCAAACATCTCTTGGTCGTCGTCCCGGATGCGCAGGTTAGGCACTATTATCTGCTCGCAGATCTGCTGCAGGGTCTGCTCGTGCTGGAAGAGGCCAAAATGCACGCTGCGGGCCACCGTGGTCAGGAAGCGGATGGCACTCATGGCCAGATTGTCCTATCCAGGGCAAGGGGGCACAGGAGTTGGCATGTGGTCAGCAGGAAACATGCCTTTGGTTGGGAGTGAGGCAGCAAGGCCCTGTTGATGCTGCTGCTGAGTGAGGAACAGTGCTGCAGCGTACCCTCCCAAACAAGCACCCCATGCGTTCTGTACTAATACACAACATGCTGCCCACCTGCCCAGGATTGACCTTTACGCTGACCAGCAGCTGCCATACGTCCCCCACAAAGACCTGCAGGTACTCCTTGAACTCCTCCTCATTCATCTCAATGAAGAGGTTCAGGTTCTGGCAGACAGCTGCCTTCACTGCGTCCAGGACTGACTCCTTCTCAGGGTCTGTCTCGGCTGCCAGCTGGGAGTCCAGAATGAGATAGGCGTGAAACTGGTCGAACCAGCCTTTGAGCACCGTCTCATACTCCTGCGTGGTGAAGGCATGAAGAGTGAAGTGTCGTGTGGCCGGTCCACAGCAGAGGGAACAGAGGCCTGGCTGGGTGGACAGTGGTGGTGGCTTCTCAGACATTGCTGCTGTCTTGGGCAAGGGCATGACTGTGCTTGGCTGAGGGCAAGGCTGCATGCCAGTGCTTGCATGGCTGACCTGGGACAAGCCTCAACAAGGCATCAAGATGTTCAGCGCAGCAGCTGCAGCCTGTCACCTCTGTCAGGCCGGGGGAGTTCATGGAGTGGAACACCCTCATCACCAGGCGCACACTGGACAGGCTCTGCTTCAGAGCGGCCGGATCCTGCATCTGTGCCTTCACCTGCAGACATCACAGCAGCCTTGCCACAATGGACAGCTTGCTGGCACTCCTCAGCAGCCAGCAGTGAGGCACTGCTGTTTGTGGCAATGTCATCACTTGGTTCAGCTGCGCTGTTGCAGAGCTGAGCATCTCTGGACTCGCAAAGCCCACAGACTTCGATTCAACAAGCTTCTCTAAAACCTACCCTGGTCCATGTATGATTTTGCAGAAACTTATCTCTCTGCTGCATGAGCTTTTGCAGAAACCCGTGAGGGACCAGGGCAGGTTTGAGGTGAGCTCATTAAACCCGCTTGTTTTCTGTGCTTCTCCAGAGATGCTCTGTGTGAGCTGCTGCAGGGCGTGCAGCTGCGAGTCCACCACTCTTTGGCCCCTCAATGGTTCCTTGATGCCCTGTGCCCGGGATCGCTCATGCCCCACACGCTCCCAGATGAGCACACCTGGCGGATGAGCCGCTCCAGTATATGCTGCACAGCAGGGGTTGCCAAGCAATGATGGAGGCCCTCACCCCACCCCCTCTCCACTTCACCTTGTACACACATCCAGGCCATGAGCAGAGCTGCCCTGCCTTGCTCACCTGTGGCTGGAGCCAACTCTAGCTTGTGTGGCAGCCAGGACCCTTCACCACACACAGGTGGCCATGTGAAGAGCTGCCTTGCTCAGCCGTACCAGGGCATGCAGCTGCGCCCCTCCTCCAGCTCACACTGTCAAGTGGCTGCTCGGCAAAGCAATCTGCCAAGCCTCCCCGGCTGTGCTCACGCTCACCTGCTGCGTGAGCTGCTCCAGAGCGTGCAGCAGGGGTTTCACCACCTGCTGGGACACCGCCAGCTCGATGGACAGTGCATCTGTCATCATCTGTCCCCTCAGGCGCTTGTAGATGGAGTTGAGCGTGTGCAGCACGCCGTTGATGGTGGCAGGGTCCCCTGTCTGCAGCTTCTGGATGAGGCGGGGCAGCAGGTCGGGCCACTTGCTGGGGAAGTCGTGCATGCTGATGATGGACAGGACCTCACTGAGCTGCGCCCGCACAATCAGGGGCGTGCTCAGCATGAGGTCGGTGATGAGGGACTTGATCTGGTCCTGCAGCCAGGAGTGCGACGGCGAGCATGAGGCGTGCAGAGCCGCTGCGGGCAGAGCACATGACACCAGCGTGAGGGACTGGCCAGCACAGCGCCGGGTGACAGGCACCATCCGAAGCACCGCCCGGCCTTGAGCATTGTGAAGAGCACCCGCCGGAGGAATCAGGCCCTCTTGTGCTGAGGGTCACTGGGGGGGCTACGGTGCAGGGCTTGCCTTCTCAGCATCTGGCAGAGGCGCCAGGTCGCTCTCCTCGTGCTGGACCTGCAGCACAGGATGGCACCACTCCCTCTGAGGCCGGCTGCAGAACAGCAAATGCAGCAGAGAGGACCCACCCATCGCTGCTTGGTCAAGTTCTTGAAGTTGACAGCTGCAGCCTGTCTGATTTCGATGGGAGCCTCAGATGCCACCACCTGCAACATCCCAGAAAGGTGTGAGCCAGTGTAGGCCATCAATGCACCGGGGAGGCAGCTCTGATGTGAATTGCTGACCCTCAAGACTGCAATCCCAAAGCCTGGCTGCAGGCTGTATTTTTTTAGAACTAGCTCAGCCTGCTTGATCTTGGCCTGCAATGCATCGACACAGACAAAAATTGATTTGCCTGCCTGTGAAGCTGAAAAGGGGCACAGTAGGCAGGCTGGCTCACCGGATCAGGGCTGACTGTCTGGGAGAAGGCATCCACAAGCGGGGCAGTCTCAATGTTCATGCTGCCAAGCTCGTTGAGCTCCCTCAGGCCTCCAAAACGTTCTCCTCACTCTTCTGGATCGCCAAGGCAGATGTGCTGCTGCTCAAAGTACTGCACACCTGGTTTCAGATTTCAGCAGAGTCTGTTTTTCTTCTTTGGCAGTGCCATGCCGGAACAGGGCAATCGCCTCGTTGGAAAGCAATGTGAGATTGTGACTCAGTAATCTTGATTGTCAGTAGACCTCAGACCAGGACATGTCATCAATCTGACATCTTCCACCAGGAATCAAGCCGCTGTGACCTTGTGGTCTAGCTTGAAATGCCTGGCATCAGGCCCGAGAAGAGGGATGGTGATCATGAAGAGCAGCAATCAGGCCTGCAGGTACCGGTGCCAGAGAGCACCATGTGGTACCCAGCAAAGGCCCGCCCAGGTTTGTTTACCGCTGCAAACTGAGCTGCGCCGGCTGACACCATTTTGCATGCTTGCTTGGAAAGTGCTACGTTTTGGTCACAGCACAACGCTGTGTCCTTGCAGGAAACAAGCAAGAGGCCAGTGGTGGCCTGCCGCAGCTAATGGCAACTGGCCGGAACAGCACCATGAGCCACAAGCGGGACGTTGCTGGACTCTTCAGCACAGACACACTGCCCACCATGCAGTATGAGCTGCCATCCAGCAAGATCAACAAGCAGGTGCATAGATGACTGCATGAGCTAGCTTGTTGCTGTTTAGTGGCAATCGCAACACAAAACATGAATGTTCCTGCCGGTGCTGGTTTCCTGAGGGTCTCACTGATGGCATGCCCTGTCCTTCAGATGCACTCAACCTCCCCTGCAAAGCAGGCAGCCAGCTGGAAGTCGCAGGCAGGAGCTAGCACCAAGACTGGGCAGCACGCAGCTCAGGGGACCAAAACGCTGCCGCCAGCCTCCATCAAGGCTGCCCGCAGCCAGACTGGGGTGTCTGAGGCAACAGCCGCTCGAGGCAAGGCTTTGGCTACCTCAGGGCCCCCCTTGGCATGTTGACAACCTGAACAAGAGCGCTTGTGAATCATTTGACCTGCCATCTGCAAGCCCTTGGCAGAGCAGCTTGGCATCATATGTCTGCTCGCTCTGCGCAGGCCACACTGCTGAGCAGGATGATGTGGACTTGTACCCAGACATCAGGACAGGCGACGATGTTGTGGACTTCTATGCTAAGTTTGGCCAGGACAGCCCTGTCAAGTTCTTCTACTGCAACAGGTGGGCACCTCTCTGTGCACCACTTGTACCTAGCACTCTGCGCAGCTACTGCTGCAAGCTGGTGTGCCATGATCAGCAACGTGGAGACCTGACAGGGCCACAACCTCTTGCAGTTTGGCATGCTTCTGGACTGCCATGCTTGCACAGCAACAGCTTCAGGGTCCTGTTCAGGCTCCAGCCTCCTGGTGTTGCTTGGCTTGCACCCACTGTGACTAGATGCAGAGCCAGCCAAGGGTTGCCACTGTATGCCCTGCTGGTGCTCAGACACGACAGGAAGGAGCTTGCAGGGCTGGGCCTCTGAATCTGCCTCACACAAGCTGCAGGGCTAGGCTGAGGGTGCTCTTCCGCCCCTATGACCTGGTGGTCGTCAGGCGGGAGGAGATCGAGCCAGAGTACTTCACAATCTCAGCCACGGGGGTCATGCACATCCGCAAGGGCGTGCAGTCAGATTTCACTCCCCTGGGGGAGTGGATGCGGGAGAAGACCATGTTTGACCTGATCAGCAAGATCAAGTACTTCCGGACGTACCTGGTGGGGCGATGTTTCCGGCGCTGGAAGCAGGTGAGACACTGTGGCGGTTGTCAGCAGCCTTGAGAGGTGATGAGGCCTGATGGGCCGTTGCTTCAGGCACTGGAATCAGATGAGGCTGCAGCAGCAGTCCCTCGAGCTGGATGCAATCTCCAATCAAGGGCCCTTCTTCCGCCGTTGCAAGCAGCAAGGCCCTGATAGGATCAGCAGTTTTGGAAGGGGATGGCACCTGGTGGGGCATTCCTTCAGCGCTGGAAGCAGCCGAGGCAGCAGTAGGGAGGGCAGCAGTCCTGTGTGCTGCTGGTGGATGAACAATTTTCTGGCCTCAGGGGAGGGCCCTGGTGGGGGCTGCTTAAACTGCTGGAGGCAGGGGCTGAAGCAGCCTCAAGTAGTGATCTGGCCTGGTGAAGCGCTGCTTCAGGCGCTGGAGGTCTGTGTGCATTGTGCTGGTTCCACCATACACGCTGCTGAATGTATGGCAGCGGCCAGCTCTCGTGTGCTCACAAGTCCGGCCAGCAACCTCCAACGCCATACTTGAGCTCCTGTCATTCACTGTGCAGTGCGTCCGAAAGACGCTGTTCAACCGGGTGCGCCAGCGCATAGAGGAGCGCCTCTTCCTGGCCAAGCCAACCTTTTGCTCCCACCTGATAGACATTCACAGCCATGCAGCGGACATTGCCGCAGTCAAGATGTCTTACTGCAATCCCAACCACCTGTACCAGCTGGAGGAATATGCAGACCTGCAGCTGGCTACGCGGGAGCAGAAGGCCAAGCCGGCCCTGGAGGCTATTGCTGAGAAGATCCAGCAGGTGGGGGATTTGTGCAAGGTGGCAGGCTGTGCAGGCCGCATTGCACGGCTTGCAGGGAGGTCTGCCGCTTGGTGCTGCTGCTGAAGCTACTTGTTGGCAGACAGCTCAATGCCATAGCACACAGGCTTTTGAAAGACTAAAATGTACTGAAGCTCTCCTGTGTAGCATGCAGGGCCATAGCCTTTCGTCACATCTCTGCTGCCTAGCTGCAGCACCAGCAGCCTTGTTGGTGATAGTTCTGGCCAGCAATATGATGCAGCAGCCGGCCACACCCTCCTGCAGGTGGTGGAGAAGGTGTGCAAGGCTGCCCAAAAGCAGGCGCGCATCTACCAGGAGAGCATCCGGGACATGTCTGAACTGGAGGACACCACAGGGGTAGAGCTGTACCAGGGGCGGGACAGCGGCAAGGCGCGCAGCATGATTGCAATAAAGACGGAGAAGATTGAGCGGGCCAAGTGGGTGCCCGTCAGCTGCTTGTGGGCCAGCGCCCTGGTCCAGAGCTGCTTGGCAGGTCTTTGCACATGCATGCCCAGAGAGGCATTTAGCAGCCAGCTGCTGCCCAGATGCCTGCTGGACAGCGGGCAACTGCATAAGCTGTACTGTCAATGTGCAAGCCATGCACATCGGCAGCGCAGCCCTGTGGGAAGCTAAGGAGCTGCTTTAGGCCCAACAGCACTAATGCGCTTGATGAATTCTGATCTGCTCAGACATCTGCTTACCGAAGGGCTGTGCCACCGGCTCCTGCAGGACGTACCGTAAGGTGATGCAGGAAGCCAGCCTGCTGGGCAATGTGATTCGCCTGGTGGACTACATGTTGGTGGAGGGCACTGTGGAACGCGCCATCATAACTGTCGAGGAGCTGCTGAGCACCCTGGAGGCTCCTCGCACCTCCCAGGACAAGATGCAGAAGGTGGCCTGTGCAGCTTGGTGAACACAGGGCATGGGCGAAGCCGCCCGGCGCCCCAGCATGGCTGCAGTGCCCCATGCTGAGGGCGCTTCAGGCATCTGCTGCCCCCTGCTTTGCACAGCCTGGTTCTGCACAGCCTCCCCAAGCACCTGTATGCTGCAAGCAGGCAATCCACACAGCGCTGGCTGTGCCGGAGGCTATGGCAATAGCTTTGCGCTGTAGCGCAGGAGACTGTCTTTATGCTGCACGCCAAGCATCATCTGCAAGCCCCCAAGACCTTGCCCACAGCTGGTATTGCATGGAATGACTGGTTGGAGCCTGCAGGGTGTGTTCCTGACCACACTGGCCTTCTCAGAGGATGGCATGGCCTTCACACCAGACAAGCATGCCGTCCTGGATGTGTTGAACAGCAACACCATCGAGGGCTGTGTGTCGGTGGCCCAGGCAGCCCCCCGCCTGCTCTTCATGCGCAGCTTCAGCCACTTCTTTGAGGGCAAGCCCTCAGGGCTGAACCCTGTGGCCATCATTAGGTGGGGCCTGTCTTGGGTTGATCAGCCATATGCATTTCGGCAGCCCTCTGCTGGGTCGATGAGCCATGCGGCTGTGTTTCACTACATGCCTGATGGCTGCCTGGGTATAAAGATGAGCGCCCACACATTCAGACAAGTTGCGTGATGCCTACTGGCAGCCTTCTGGGCCATGCTGCAGGCCCAGACATGACATTCTGGAAGCTGCCTCGCAGCAGCCTGTGGGGTGCACCAGGCACAAGTTTTCTTGACTGTGCATGTGCATGCTGTCATGACAAACTGAAAAGAGCGATCTGCTGCAGGGCTACGCCGCACTTTCAGCAGCTGCGGAAGCGCATTGATGACGTGATCACCCAGGACTATGGGGCTGCCCTGGAGTATGCAGCCATCTTTGAGGAGCACCGCAAGGTTTATGACTTTGGCCGCACCTGGCACTTTGACTCCTACTCTGGCAAAAAAAAGTGAGCTGCCCTGCAGTTGGCTGCTGAGCAGCTGCCGTGCTGTGCTGTGACAAGGAGGCAGGCACCGTTGCCTGTGGAGGCAGCCCATACTAGAGTGAGTCGGGAGCAGCCCACTTGCATGGCTGTTGCCATTTCCCAGACAATGCACTGAGGAAAGGGATCTTGAAGACAGGGGCTTGGCAGCAGGCAAAACAGCAGCTGCAGTGTGCTCTCAGGCCCAGCAATGCTGTCTATCCTGTAGGACGGTGCGTGAGATCAGGCGTGACATGCACAAGCAGCGTGAGTGGCGTAACGAGTTGGAGAAGATGAAGATAGGCAACATTGTGGGCTGCCTCAATGTGGAGTCCAAGACTCTGCGCAACAGCCTGGTGCCCATCACAACCAGGACTCTGGACCAAGTGAGTGTGGGGCAGCTGCTGGACACTCCACTGCGCCAGAACAGCGCTTGCCTCGCACCGCCTCGGCTCAGGCTGACAAATGCTAGATAGTTCAAAGACGAAACAATTTGCTTCTCGCCAGCCAGCTTAAGCTTATGCCTGGAGGAGCTGTAGCACTTGCTGCTGACACTGGCCAGCTCAAACATGGCACAGTTGTCATGCTGGTGACTTCCGCCTGCAGATCAAGATGCTGCTGCTGTCGCTGGCGCGCGACAGCTGCATGAACGCGCTGGCCAGCTTGCAGGACCGCATCCGCATGCTGCAAGAGCGGCCTGCTGACCTGGACACCTTCATGGCCTACCAGGTGACTCGAGAGGGTAGCCCTGCCTCTTTGGGCGTGCGTTGCTTCAGCACAGGGTGCAAATTTGTGGCTGTCCTACAAGCTGTGCTTGGAGCAGAGATCTCTTTGAAGGGATGGCTGACCGAGCTGTTCCGCGTCATCATCCCATCCAAGCTGCTTGGGCAGCTGCTCGCTCGTGCTGATGGGGCTTGCCTATGAATGGCAGCGTCTTGCAGCAGCCGTGTGCAGGATGTCTTGCTCTGCTCTCCAGATCTGTTATGTGGTGCAGGTTGTGCACCGTGAGCAGGTGGAGGAAAAGCGGTCTGTGATGCAAGAGGCGACTGCTGTGGACGACATGTACGATATGCTGGCTGTGTATGAGCAGAAGGTACCCACAGCAGACCAGGTGAGCCCTGCCAATGCACCAAAGCTATGATGCAAGCAGATCAGTCCCTTCCCGTGTGCATGCCCACTGTGCAGCTGAGGTTGGCAGTGAGTGCAGCATGGCCAGCTCTCGACAGATGCCAGCTGCAGCTGTGCACCTGGTTATGCCATGCTCTGTGCTTTAAACTTCACCTTGCTCAGCGCAGAGCACATGACTCAGACAGCTCCAGCCTGTTTACTCGCCCGTGAAGCGCGAAACCCTAAATCTAGCTGCCCAGCCTTTGGAAACTCACAAGCTGTATCGATTTGCTCCCTGTGCAGGTAAAGCATGACGACCTCAAGGAGGCAGCCCAGCACTATGTGGAGGAGCTGGTAGCCGGGAAGGAGTTCATTGCCGACCAGAAGGGCAGCCAGCTGGACGCTCTGAGCACAGGCATACGCAGCGTGAATGATGAGCTGGCTAACTCCCTGGCCAGTCTGCAGCAGGGGGAGTTTGTGGACCCTGAGGCGCCACCAGCTGAGGTGGTGAACGACCTGGAGCAGCTGCAAGCGCGGCTGCAGGCGCTCAAGGTGGGGCGCAGTTTCATGCTAGGCTGCGGAGCTGTGTGCAGGAATTCAAGGGCAGCAGGCGCAGCTGCAGGGGCAGCAGCATGCAGGGCAGACCAGGCCATGTTGAGGTGCAATGCTGAGCTGCGCTGCATACAATTTGGACTGACAGAGAGCTAGCTGCCTGGCAGGTCATAGCTAAATGCCGAGCGAACAGACACTGCATGACTACACATCAATTCTAATATGCACCCTCGCCCCTCTGCCTGCAGCAAGCCATCGAGACATACAACGGGTACAATGACATCTTCCAGATGCAGCGCGAAGAGTTTGTGCACCTGGACGCTGTGGAGAAGGAGATTGAGGGGCGCTATGCTGTCTGGAAGGCCCTGTATGACTTGCAACAAAAGGTCATTGACTGGACCACGGGACCAGTGCTCAACCTGTCTGACAATACGGTGAGTGGGGTCAGGGGCAGGTCAGGAAGGCTGGGCAAGCCTGAGCATGCTGAGCCCTGCAAAGGAGGCATAGCCAACCATTTGACAGTGCTGCCAAGCAGGCTGCCCAGATTTCTGCTTCAAAGGCTCTGAATTGGCTCATGGCAGCAGGGGCCGTACCTGCAGGATGAGCAGCCCATTGACTGATGCTGCAAGAGCATGCTCGGTACCGTGTGGGACTGTCTCATGCCTGCTACTCAGGTGCGGCTGTCCATGGAAGCCGTCAGGTCAGAGGCTGAGGACTTCAACACCAAGGCATACAAAATGTCCAAAGCCAACAAGGATGACAGAGTGGTCACAGTGCTCAAGGACCAGCTGGAGGAGTTCAAGCAGGTCTGTTAGGGTGGTGCGTCTGCACGGTCACTGGTTCAGCTGCAGCTCGTGTTGTCCTCTCGTTCCTGCCCCATTGCCTGGGTGGCTGGTTTGTTGTGCCGCTGCATTCGGCCAGGGCGCAGCGTTAGTGACCTGAAGCTGCCTGGCACTCTTGCAGCAGCAACTATGGGCTTCTGGTTGCTGTTCAGCGCAGCCTGCACCGAATCTTCTTCTGCTGAAGAGCTGACCTGTGGATGCTTGCAGCATTCCTTTCAGACTGACAGCATCAGCTCCACCACTTGCATTGTCTGCAGGTGCTGCCTGTCATGGAGCAGCTGTGCAACCCAGCCCTCAAGGAGCGGCACTGGCGCGCCATCTTCACCCTCCTTGGTCTGGACGTGGTGCGCCGTCAGCAACCTGCTTAACCTGACCACAGTTGATATGGATGCTGACCTTATAGCTTGCCATCCATGTGCCAGCACAGTCCATCTGCAGCCCTGCAGACCTGCCTTTGGCACCCCCAGCTGACAGAGCTGGGCTCACCATACAAAAGAGGAGTGCAGCTTGGCCTGCAACAGCCTCCATCCAGCACACAATCTGAGGTTGCAGCCTGGCTTGTAGCATGCCCATCGGCAGCTGGCAAGGCAGCACACACGGCAGCAGCTTGATCCCTGAGGGTGGCGGATGGTGCACTTCACGGCAGGGCTTGCACAGCACCCGTCTCTGAAGGCAGCAGCTTTAACAAAGAGCAGGACTGCCCTCAGAGGGTCCATCTCTGGGGGCAGTTCTCCTGATGCTACAGGAGTTTGAGGAAGGCATCGCCCACATGGTGGTGGGCATACAAGACCCTTCCCTGGTGGAGGTCATACTGCAGAACAGCTTCAAACAGCGGGAGAAACCAGGTGCATTGCTGTCCTGCAGGAGGGTGAGGCAGGCATCCACCAAACGGAGCTGGGCATCTGGGACCCCTTTTCTGTAGAAGACCTGCTGCAGAAGGGGGTGCTGGACCACCTGGAGGCTGTGTCCACCATCAGCACTAATGCCAGTAAGGAATTCTCCCTGGAGAAGGCGCTGGACAAGATGCACGCGGACTGGGAGGGCCTGGAGTTTCGCATCGTGGAGTACAAGGACACAGGCACCTTCATCATGGGGGGCACCGATGAGGTCCAGGTGAGGACTGGACAGGGTTGCCGTCTTGCTGCGCTGACAGCATTCACGGTTGTGCATGGGGCCGGAGGGGTGGGCGCCTGCTTCATGGGGCTTCATGACATCCAGACACAGGCTAGGTGAGGCTCCTGGTCTACTGGGAGGTGCAGTACATTGCTGGTAGTGTGCACAAACATGGGCACCTTTTTCCTGCCAGGGGATTCTCCGGGCGCTGATGATGATTGGGTGAGGCCTGAGGGGGGGCAGTAGGTCTGCTGCAGCGAATAGCGCCCTGCTGTGCAAATGACATGCCAGCCGGTGGCGGGAATGCTGTGAGCTTGGCAGGCCAGGCGGCCTTGAAGTCTTCAGTCTTGTGCAGTACTGTGCTGTGCCGTGCTGACAGCAGGCCACGCATGCTTTCTTGGAAGCTGGTGGCATGAGGCATGCCCTCCTGACCTGGCAGCTGCTCAGAGTACTAAGGCTGCAAAGCTAAGCTGCAGCCAACAGGGTCATGTCCCAGACTTCCTGGTCCCACCAGGCGGGCCTTGCCAGGCTTTGCTGAGTGGCAGAGTGCCAGCCAACTGCTGCTTCGGTGCCGTGCAGGCCATCCTGGATGACCAGATTGTCAAAACGCAGTCAATGCGTGCCTCGCCCTTCATCGGGCCCCTGGAGGGCGCTGTCACGGAGTGGGATGAGCTGCTGAACAGGCTTCAAGAGGTGCTGGACAACTGGCAGACCTGCCAGGCCACCTGGCAGTACCTGGAGCCCATCTTCACCTCCCCCGACATCCTCAAGCAGATGCCGGAGGAGGGGGAGAAGTTCCTGCAGGTGACAGGCTGACTCGGGGGAAACTAGTGGTGGTGTGCTGCAGGGCCGGCTGGCTTGGCCATCATCATGTTGCAGACGCAAGCCATGCAGGCTGCTGCTTGGGCGGCTGTTTCTGGCCTGTGCCCCCCCAATTCTTCAGTAACAGCCTCAGACTGTGCAGGTGATAGGCTCTGCTGTGCCATGTCACATTTGAGAAGCTACAATGCACTCTGCTGGCTGATGCTTGCTCACAGCCTCTGCCTTCCCCCAGCCATGACTGGCTGAGGCTCAAGGTAAGGGCACAGGGCCAAGAGTGCGCATTGAGAGCCTATATTTGCATGTGCTTTGCATTTGCCTGTGCCTGTGCCTTAGCAGAGCAGGCCTCTGCTCAACTGCAGGTGGACCAGCAGTGGCGTGAGATGATGGAGAGTGCCTCCAAGCAGCCCAATTGCATCATTATTGCGGCAGACAAGGATCGCCTGACAGGTACCCTGCTACAGTGTGCATTCAGTCAGTCTGTCACAGCAGGGCTGCAGACTTTTTGAGCAGCATGATGCACCTGTCTGCCTTCATGACATGACCGATGCTGCATGGTTGCTGGAAGAGGCAATATATATGCTGCTGAGCATTACATGTGCAAGACCAAGAGGCACCTCTTGTACACCCCGTGCTCCTGACAAACCAGCATGCTTGCTGTGCAGCGCTTGTTGAGAACAACAGGCTGCTGGAGGAGATCCAGAAGGGCCTGGCTGCCTACCTAGAGGTCAAGCGCATTGCCTTCCCCAGGTTCTTCTTCTTATCTAATGATGAGATGCTGGAGATCCTCAGTGAGACCAAGGACCCCACTAGGGTGCAGCCACACCTCAAGAAGTGCTTCGAAGGTGCGCGGGGCCACTGCCTGCCTGTGAAACCCAGCCTGGCTCGATGACGGCAGGTGTGACAGCGCTACCATGGCGGCCTCCAGGGAGGCTGTGAAACCACTCTGCAACAGATCATCCACACACACACAGCCACACATCAGAGTAGCTCCACTAATAGCAGTTGCCTGCATGTCTGGACCTGATGATACATTGCTGCTGGTCCTGAGTGCCATCCTGATTCAGTCAGGCGTTCTGGGTGTGCAGGCATTGACAAGCTTCAGTTCCAGCCCAACGGCGACATCAGCGGCATGCTGTCAGCAGAGGGCGAGCTGGTGCCCCTCAAGGCTCGCATCAAGCCCTCGCTGGTTGGCGGCGCTGTCGAGAAGTGGCTCATCCAGGTGGGTACCCAGCTTGCCCTGCCAGGCTGCCAGGCGGCTGGAACAGATGCAGCTGCGTTCTGCGCTGGCTGGAGCTGCCCCTCATTAGTCTCATTCAGGGCAGGCTTTGCACTCGGCCTGCATCGCCAGCCACAGTGTCACAGTGCCTTCCAAGTGGCAGCCATGTCCTCCAAGAGGCGTTCTGTTTGGTAAAGTCAAGGTTGCTGTCGGTGCAGGTGGAGGCCGGCATGGTGGAAAGCATGCACGAGACCTGCAAGCTGGGTGTGGCAGCCTACGCCCAGACAGCCCGCGAGAAGTGGGTGCTGGAGTGGCCTGGCCAGGTGGTGCTGGTGGTCACAGGCATCTTTTGGACCCTGGATGTCACCAATGCGCTGACTCAGGGCGTTGCAGGCAAGTACATGCTGGACTTCTTGAGATGTGGTGCAGCTGTGCTCACAGGGAGTCGTGTTGCACTGCCTGTCTGCGACCACTGAGCGGCATGGGGCTTAGGAGAGCACCAGTGCCTCTGTGCCTGCAGGTGCTGTGAAGGCTGTGGCTGACAAGTGCACAGCCCAGCTGGGCAACATTGTCGGCCTGGTGCGTGGGCAGCTCACTAAGCTGCAGCGCGCCACTCTCAGTGCGCTGGTCGTCATGGATGTGCATAACAGGTCAGCGACTTTGCCATGCATGCCTGACAGCAGCATTGATGAGCCCAGCGGCTGAGGCTATGTCTAGGCTGGAGATGTGAGGTCCAGGTGCTATACGGCCACGCAGCAGTGGCCCAGTCTCCAGATGTCTTAGTCAGAGTTTTGTCCTGTGTCTTGCAGGGATGTGGTGGTCAACCTGGCTGCCCAAGGCATCGAAGGCAATGTCACAGACTTTGCCTGGCTGTCTCAGCTCAGGATGTATTGGGAGGTAGGTCTGCTGTCAGCATCTGGACAGCATATGTGTGCCAAGGCAGGTTACTGTCGTTGTTTTGTCAGCCTGGTTTCCCTTCTCTGCCCTGTGTGGTAACAGCAACCTATTGAGCTGCCCTGAAGGCTTGCTGTCGGCCAGCAGACCCTTGCTAACTGATGTGCAGGACATGCATGGTGACTCAGACAACCTGACAGTCCCTGTGCGCATGATGAATGCCCAAGTGGAGTACGGATATGAGTACCTTGGCAACAGTGCTCGTCTAGTTGTCACCCCTCTGACTGACAGGTGAGGATGCTTGTGTTTGCAGCTGCATAGAGATTCTGGCAGTGCATCTACCTCTCTTCGGTCCTGCTTTGGCTGAGGTGCTGCAGCACCAGGCACTTGCTGCTGGTTGCTGCACAGCGCTGGCTCAGTTTCCGACCTTGTTGTGCAGGTGCTACCGCACACTCATGGGTGCCATCCACCTGAACTTGGGCGGTGCCCCTGAGGGCCCTGCTGGCACAGGCAAGACCGAGACCACTAAGGTGAGCCGCCTCTCCCCGCCCTGGCAGCAGTGTGTAGAGCGAGGCAGTCACCATCTGCTTTGCAGACGCCTTCTTCAGAGCCAAGCACACCCAGGATTGATTTTGTGGTCATCTCCGTCACCTCCTATGCTATACTGTAATGCCCTTATTTTGCAGGATCTGGCCAAGGCCCTGGCTCGCCAGTGCGTGGTGTTCAACTGCAGTGACACCCTGGACTATCTGACAATGGCTAAATTTTTTAAGGGCCTGGCTGCCTCAGGCGCTTGGGCCTGCTTCGATGAGTTCAACCGCATTGATCTCGAGGTGAGCAGGGGTCTTCAGCTGCACAGAGATGACGTCATGCAGGCAGGCGCAGGGCATTCACACCACATCCCGTGTCAACAGCCTGGCTTACAGCTTGCAACAGCAGGCAGCGGGTGCAGCTCGCAGCATTTCACAGCAGGTGGTAAGAAACATACAGCGCCATGCTGTCTCGCCCACTGCAGGACTGCCAGGTGGCCGCCTCTGGCCAGCAAGGGGTGCAGGTCTGTGAGTCCCCGAACCACCAAGGCTGGCAGCGCTGGGCTTGTGATATGCACTCTCACGAAGACAATGCTACCTTGCCTGCTTGCCCTGCAGGTGCTGTCTGTGGTGGCGCAGCAGGTGCTGGAGATCCAGATGGCAGTCAAGGCCAAGGTCAAGAGCTTCTTCTTCGAGGGCAGCGAGCTGCCGCTGCGCCCAACCTGCAACGCCTTCATCACCATGAATCCTGGCTATGCTGGCAGATCAGAGCTGCCAGACAACTTGAAAGTGAGCTTTGTGTCTGCTGTGGCCTGGCCTCAAATTGCATCTTTGTTGCATATTGCAGCTGGACTGCATGGACCTGACAACTGGCTGCTCTGCTGCTGCAGGCTCTCTTCAGAACTGTGGCCATGATGGTGCCAGATTATGCCATGATTGCTGAAATCATGCTCTACTCCAGTGGCTACCAGCAGGTATGAAGCCTTAGAAGCCAGCCCTGAAGTGCTACCTGTGGCTGCTCGCCCATTTTGAGCTGCAATCCTGCCTGGTATGTCTACAGGCCCGTGACTGCGCTCGCAAGATTGTGGCCACTTACAAGCTGTGCAGTGAGCAGCTAAGTAGTCAGGATCACTACGATTACGGCATGCGTGCCGTGATGGCCGTTCTGAGGGCTGCTGCAAATCTCAAGCGCAAGTGAGTGGCACAAAGGGCACAGCCAGCTGCATTCAGCATGCAGGGCTGGTTGCAGCATGTTGCAAACATCTGATGGTTGCCAAGATGCCCCATTGCTCCCTCAAGGGCAGGGCTTGCGCTGGCCACCAGTCTCAGCATAACTCTAGAGTGCAGTGTGGCTCCTGGATGTGACAGCAGCCCCAGCAGCTTACGTTGTGCAATTTCTGCTGCCTGCAGATGCCCTGACGACAATGAGTATGAGCTCATGCTGCGCTCCATTGTGGACGTGAACCTTTGCAAGTTCTTGAGCCACGATGTGCCCCTGTTCAATGGCATTGCCAGTGACCTGTTCCCAGGCGTCACCCTGCCGCCACCTGACTATGGGGACCTCACTGCTGCCCTGAAGAAGCAGTGTGCACAGAACAACCTGCAGCCCACAGACTACTTCCTCATGAAGGTGACAGCAGGCTGGGGTTGTTGTCAAGTTGTCCTGGTTCAATTGCCATGGTCTGCTGTGCTGTGCTGTGTGCCCGTCCTTCAGAAGTGTCCACTGTACTCAATGAGGTTGTGGTGCTGATGCAGACCATTCAGCTCTTTGAAATGATCATCGTGCGGCATGGTCTCATGGTGGTGGGCCTGCCCTTTAGTGGCAAGTCTTGCAGCCTCAACATGCTGGCTGGAGCACTGACAGACCTCAAAGCAGGCAAGCGCTCAGGGCACCAACTTGAACATGCCTGCAGCCCAGATCAGGCTGCCAAGCGCTGAGCAGGAGCTCGATCTGACACTTGATTTCTCCATCATGTGCAGCTGGCAAGGTTGGCACCTTGTTCGAGAAGGTGGAGATGCAGGTCCTCAACCCCAAGTCTGTCACCATGGGCCAGCTGTATGGTGAAGTGGACAAAGCCACACAGGAGTGGAAGGTATTTCTGCTGGCTGCGCCTGTACCTGAGTCAAGTGGACAGCAGTGTGCAGCTGTCCTGCTAGCTCCTCTGCCTGGCCAAGCCTGGTGACATGACATGAAGCGCCTGTGGGTGATGCGCCACCTGAGCATGTTGACGGCCTGCAGGATGGCGTGCTGGCTGTGACCTTCAGGCAGCTGGCCAGCGACCCCAGCGATGCCAGGAAGTGGCTGGTGCTGGACGGCCCTGTCGATGCCATCTGGATTGAGAACATGAACACGGTAACAACATTGCTCATGTAGGCGCATGTCCACCAGGAAATGCAGCTGGCCCTGCGCTTGGCCCTGAATGGCCGACTTGCTGAGGTGTGTTCTCAAGCGTCCATGCCACTGCTCAGGTGCTGGACGACAATAAAAAGCTGTGCCTGCCCAATAGTGAGATCATCCAGATGTCCCCCACCATGAGCATGATCTTTGAGGTGAGCCAGCAGCCCTTCTGCGCAGCGTCACTTGCACAGCTGTGCTGGCAGCTGCAGGCCTGAGCGAACTGCTGCAGGTCGGGGACTTGGCTGTGGCTTCGCCCGCCACCGTCAGTCGCTGTGGCATGGTTTACCTGGAGCCTCACCAGCTGGGATGGAAGCCTCTGCTGACCTCCTGGCTGGCCACCTTGCCCCAGGTCAGTGTCTCTCCAGGCCCTATGGTGTGCTGTGCCCCTGGGGCGAGTTTTACTGCACACTATGCCTTGCGCTCATTTCCTGATTCGCGGAGACCGCTCCTTTGGGCAGCAGCATCTTGCTGCACCCCTGCATGTGTAGTGCACATGGTGCAGGGCTTCCTGCTCAAGGTGACCTTGGGCTACTGAGATTTGGTCTGGCCATGCAGTCTCTGGGCGACCTGCTGCTCATCCACATCCGTCAGCTGTTTGAGTGGCTGCTGCCACCCACCCTGCGCTTTGTGCGTAAGGAGCTCAAGGAGATCCAGCCAACCCTGGACGCTAACCTGGCGTGCAGTGCCATGCGCCTGTTCCAGTCCCTGCTGGACGAATTCAGGCCCACAGGCACAGCAGATGAGCCTGTGGCGCCTGTGGGTGAGTGGCTCTAGGGTCAGCTGCTCCTGACCCAAGAGCTACTGCAGGTCTGGACACTCAGCGTCCATGGGCTTGGCATGTAGCCTGCAGCAGCTGCCCATATGCACTCTGCCAGGGAGTCGTGCAAGCTTGTTGCTCACCATTTCGGGCATTGTGGCCGGTCCTGCATGCTGCTGGGGCGTGCTGCAGCATGTAAGTTGGCAGCAAACCGGTATTCTATGTTCTCGGCATGCCTGGTGCGACGCCTGCTGACTGTTAGCTCTGCTGGTTGCAGCCAAGACATTTGATGATGCCACCAAGCAACTGTGGGCAGAGTCGCTCTGTATCTTTGCCATTGTGTGGTCCCTGGGGGCCACTGGAGACACTGATGCACGCAAAGCCTTCAACCAGTTCTTCAGGTGGGGCCACCCTCCTCATTGCAGTGCAGCCTCATGCTGTGCTGATGCAGCCACCAGGCAGGATGGCAGTCCTGTGCCCACAACTCTGTGCCCGCATCTCTGTGAGCCATTGTGTCTTGTCTGCACAGAGGCACCAGCACAGCAGAGAGACATGGGTCTGCACCCCGAATGGATGATCTGACACTGCTGACTGCAGGTCGATAATGGAGGGGGCTGTACCTGCAGGGTATGAGGAATACCTGCAGGGCTCCAGGCCTAAGATTGCTGCTCCGATGATGCCAGACGCGGATGGTGCCACTGTCTACGACTTCACCTTTGATAAGGTTTCTGCGCACCAGGCTGCTGGCAACTCCCAGCTCAGGCACCTTAGACCTGTGACTGGCAACTCCCAGCTCAGGCACCTTAGACCCGTTACTTTGCTTGTCAAGCGCTGCGAAATCTCAGCGTCGGGATCCATTTGGTGGCTGCTTTGGCATTGACTGCTGCTGTTGAACTTTTTGCTGACACCTTGCTGCGCTGATGCTGTCTCAAAGCAGATGTTGATCGGTGCAATGCTGCTGCCCCACTGCTGACCCCAGTGCTGCATTGGCCGCGTCATGGTGGGTTCTCGCGTGGTCAGCTGTTGCTGTCTGCTGCTCACTTGCTGCCGTGCTGGAACACTGCTCAGTGCTGCTGCTGCCTGCAGACCGCCAACACATGGCAGTCCTGGGCGCAGACGCTGGGCCCTGTGCAGATCTCTCCAGATGCCAAATTTTCAGACATCATCGTCCCTACCAAGGACTCTGCTCGCTACACGTTCCTGCTGGACATTGCTCTGAAGCATGGCCACCCCATCCTGTTTGTGGGCCCCACAGGTCAGCGGCCTTGCCGACCACCAAGTACCTTCAGCTCACAACTGTCCTCTGCGGGGTGACCTAGACAATGCTATTGACCCCGATCATGGTTCCTGAAGCATCAATGCTGCACAGAATGATCATCACAAGCTGAGTGCCCATGCACGTGATGTTTGTTGGGGGCGTTTGCCTGCTTTCCACCGGAGCTGATTGTCTCCAGCGTCTGTCCCTGCAGGTACTGGCAAGTCCACCTACATCAACCGCCACCTGGTCCAGGGACTGCCCAAGGAGAGCTGGGCACCCATTTTTGTGACCTTCAGCGCCCGCACCAGCGCCAACATGACCCAGGAGCAGGCAAGCAAGCCTCTTGGGGGCTGCCTGCATGACACCAGCTCATACATGAAGGGACTCATGCCATGAGTCATAGTTGTGCTGCCCAGAAGCTCGCTTGTGGACCAGCTGGCCATTTGCTGGGGCAGCACTGTGCCAGGGGCTCCAGGCATGTGGCTGCCCATCAGTGCATGGTGCCCCTGCAGATTGACGGCCGCCTGGACAAGAGACGCAAGGGTGTGTATGGGCCACCAGTCGGCAAGAAGGCCGTCGTCTTTGTGGATGACCTGAACATGCCCGCCAAGGAGACCTATGGTGCCCAGGTGAAAGCAGTTTATCGTGCCCTGCCGTCAAGTGTTTCTCGGTCTGTTGCTCTTGTCTTCCCAGAGTCTCAGTCGGTGCCACCTGCTGCTGGATGCATATTTCATTGTCTGACATGACATGCCCTGTTCTGGGCTTGCAGCCTCGGCGCCTGCTGCTGACTGTTTCTCCTTTTCAATGCTGCTGAGGCCACGCTGTGCTGCTGCAGCCCCCCATCGAGCTGCTGCGCCAGTTCATGGACATGCATGGGTGGTATGGCCGGGACAACATTTTCCGCACCATGACAGATGTGCAGTTTGTGTCAGCAATGGGGCCTCCAGGCGGTGGCCGCTCATTTGTCACAGACCGCTACCTCAGGCACTACCACATCCTGGCGCTCAGCCAGGTGACTGCAGCAGACACTTGCTTGACCAGATACACTTGAAGTGACCTTTTTGGTGTTCCCTGAATCACAGCAACCTCTGCTAGAGTTGAGTGCTGCAGCATTCTGTGCCTGGCTCCTTGCCATATCCAAGCAGCTGGTGCAGAGGCCTGCCGCACTTGCTGCTGCAGACAGGTGCACCATCCAGGTCATCAGGGCGCTCTCAGCTTCCATGCCCCTTGTTGCACAGGTGACCGACGACACGCTGGTCACCATCTTCAAAACCATCCTGGAATGGCATCTGACCTCCAAGGGCTTTCCTGAGCCCTGCAAGAAGCTGGGTGCGGGCATCATTGCGGCCACTCTGGACATCTACAGCCAGTCTATGAGCAAGCTGCTGCCGACGCCCACCAAGAGCCACTACACCTTCAATCTGCGGGACTTTGCTCGCGTCATTCAGGTGACAGCACATCGAGGTCACACCACGTCCATCAGCCTGTGAGCAAGATGAGTTGGCAGCCTGGGAGCCTACCTGTCATATCCAAGGGCCCCCCCCTGCATAGCCATGTACTGGCAGCTGCTCATGCCCCAGGCATCCGTCTGGACATCATGTGTAGTGCACACTGACAATGTTATGCTGCATGAGCATTGTCTGAGGTTTGCGCTCAGCGTGTTGAGTGCAGCTCTTTTGCTTCTGTCAATGTAGGGCATCATGATGCTGCCGCCCACCTCCCTGCCCAGCGAGGGGCAGACCGCAGTGTACAAGCGCCTTTGGGTGCATGAGGTCTTCCGCGTCTTCTGCGACAGGCTGGTGGATGATGCAGAGCGCGTCTGGCTGCTCCAGCAGGTTTGCACACCCTCTGCTGCAGGCATGCAGTGACACGGACACATCTGGCCCTCCCGGACTTCCCTCCGAGTCCAGGCCACTCTAGTGTCAGTGATCGGCATTGCTTTTGCACAATGAAGGGCACGTGGAACTCTGTCTCCCCACAGACTGGATCCCTTGCTAGCACTGCTGGTCCGTGAGGCATCATCCGCCTATGCCCTGCATTCAGCTGATTCTGCTGAAGCAGTTGGTTGCAAGCACCACCTACTCTTGCCCTACAGGTCAAGACCACGACCAGTCAGCACCTGGGTGACGACTTCGACACCTTGTTCGCTGGCCTGGCGCCTGCCAAGGGCAGCCCCATTAGCGGCGAGGAGATGCGCCGCTGCTTCTTTGGCGACTACATGAACACAGCTGCAGAGCCTGATGAGAGGCAGTATGCTGAAGTCTCTGACGCACAGGCCCTCATCAGCACAATGGAGGGCTACCTGGTGGACCACAATGGTGGGAGGCTGCAATGTCGACACTGGACATGGCATGCTGCTCAGTGCAGCTTGTGCTTGTCAACCTTGACCAGCTGTGTCATGGTGTCGACGCTGGCAAAGCCGGCTGAGCCTGCACAGCTGCCTGTCTCGCAGTCGTCCTCTGCAATCACACTGCTGTTGCTGGCCGGCCACTGCACCTGCTCTTGTCAACAATGAGATGTTTGGTGGGAATGTTTGATGCAGGCATGAGCAAGCGGCCCATGAACCTGGCCATGTTCCTTTTCGCTGTGGAGCATGTCAGCCGCATTTGCCGCGTGCTCAAGCAGCCAGGCGGGAACATGCTGCTGGTCGGTGTTGGGGGCAGCGGCCGGCAGAGCCTGACCCGGCTTGCAGCCTTCATCTGTGGCCAGGATGTTTTTCAGGTCAGCTGCAGACCGCTTCTTACATTCTGATGGCTGCACAGCATATCACCTGCAGACCCAATGGAAGTCTCCCACCCCTGCCAGTTCCTGCAACAGATTCAGGCTGTCTGGGCTCATGCTCTGTGTAAAGCTGGCAGTCCATCATGAGCAGCAGCTTTGCTTCGCCACAGTGCAGATTTGCGATGGCTATCCCTATGCAGAGCTCAGCAATATCTGAGGGATAATGCTCCTGCAGGTCGAGATCTCGAAGAGCTATGGCAAGCTGGAGTGGCGGGAAGATCTGAAGAAGATGCTACGCAGGGCTGGAGGTAGGCCCGGAATCCTGTGTGCAGCCCAGCCAGCAAATTACCTGCCTCACATCTGCAGCCAGACCAGACAATCTCTGCGACTTGCAGACAGCTATGCATGCAGGCGGAACCAGTCCAGCAACCGTATATGCAGGCCAGCAGGCCACACGTTGCCTTCAGCACACCAGTTGACCAGTGACAGACTGAGGCAGCTGCCTGCAGGGGAGGGCAAGTCCAGCGTCTTCCTCTTCAGCGACACCCAGATCAAGGACGAGGCCTTCGTCGAGGACATCAACAACCTTTTGAACAGCGGGGAGGTGCCCAACATGTTCCCCAGCGATGAGAAGATGCAGGTGAGACAGAGCTCCCAGCTGTTGCCACCCCTTTGCGAGCAGCCATGGAGGACGGCTGGCAGTGTTGTGTGTGCACAGTGACCCTGCCCATGCAGGTTGATCCCCACTATGGGGGTCCCTCAGTTCCCAGGCTCGCTTCTCGCCCCTGCCAGCAGGGGTGGGCACCCGGTGCGATGAGCCCTTGAGCAGGGCTGCAGCAAGCTATGTTATCTGGCAGCCTTCCTCCTTTCCCTGCAGGTTCTAGAGATGGTGCGCCCAGCAGCCTCCAAGAGGGGGCTGGAGACTCCAGTGGAGCTGTGGGGCTTCTTTGTGGAGCAGTGCCGGCAGCGCCTGCACGTGGTGCTGTGCATGAGCCCCATCGGCAACGCCTTCCGAGACAGGCTGCGCCAGAACCCCTCCCTCATCAACTGCTGCACCATCGACTGGTTCCAGGTCTGTCCCTGCAGTGCATGCTGCCTGGGCTGCGCTCAGACCGCTGTGCACATTGCAGACCAGCCCACAAAGCCCATCGAGGGGCAAGTTGCATCTTGGCAGAACTGCTGAGGGTCCCTCTTGAGGCACTGGCTGGGGCAGACACCTTGCTGGCAGCACACGCTTCAAGCCAAGCCGCCGGTTGCAGGTCTGGCCCAAGGATGCTCTGGAGGCTGTGGCCTACAAGTTCCTGAAGGAGATGGACCTGACAGATGATGTACGTGGCAGCCTGGTGGAGCTCTGCCAGTCGGTGCACCGCATGGTGAGCTGTGCACAAGCAGGGTGGTGTGTGTCCAGGCCTCCACTGCTCACATCCACGCTTGAGCAGTGTGAGACAGCAATATGGCAAACCTGGTGTCCTGCGGCAGCCCATGTCAGCAGCAGCATGCTAGTGCTGAGTCAAGCCTGCCTGGAGGTAGAATGTTTGCAGGTTCCTGCAGCAGCAGAACAGCATCTCAGGCTGCCTGTCAGGCCAGCAGCATCAAGGGCACAGCCTGCCCCTGGCAACTCCGCCGACATGAGCAAATCATCTCACAGCACTGCACGTCGCCTGATGCCCCTTCCGCGCGAACCAAATGTGGCGCCAGTCACAAAGCTCCACATGGCTGATGGCTTCTGCAGATGCGAGACGCCAGCGAGCAGTTCAGATCTGAGTTGGGGCGCTTCAATTATGTCACCCCCACCAGCTACCTGGAGCTCATCAGCATGTTTGCTCGCCTGCTCAATGCCAAGCGTGCTGAGAACAGCCTCACGCTTAGCCGATACACTGTGGGGCTGGATAAGCTGCAGAGCAGTGCAGCCCAGGTTGCCACCATGCAACAGGAGCTCAGGGTACGTGGTCGTGTCGGTGTGGCTGTGCATGGTGCCAGCATGTGTGCCGTGACCATCTGTCATGGTGCAGCCAGGCTGTGCATGTCATCAAGTTTCTGCCTTTCCTCTCTTACCACAAAGAAGCAGTAAAGTCAGTCTTGTCCCAGGCCTTGAGCACCAGCGCACTGCCACAAGCCCTGGTTGCACTGTTAGCTCGTGCCATACTGTCAGACCAGCAGAGAGTCCTCCTCTCAACTTGGCTCCTTGCTGTGGTGCAGGACCTCCAGCCACAGCTGATTGCCACTGTGGGGGAGGTGGAGGGCATGATGGAGCGCATTGCCAAGGAGAAGCAGGAGGTGGTGGAGCCCAAGGCATCTGCCGTCAAGGTTGATGAGGCCGCTGCACAGCAGCAGGTGGGTGAGGCATAGCCTTTTGGGTCATGAGCACACTTGCACCACCGAGGGCGATGTGAGTCTGATCTCATCTGCTGGGCCTGCAGGCTGATGTGGCGGGCAAGATCAAGGATGAGTGCGAGGCTGAGCTGGCCGTTGCAATGCCCATCCTGAACGATGCCCTGGCTGCCCTGGACACCATCAAGGAGGCTGACATTGCCTACATCCGCAAGCTGGGCAACCCTCCGGGCGCCATCAAGCTGGTCATGGAGGTGAGCACCAGCATCGCTGAATCCTCAACAGGCTGCGCTTGGGTGTCTGCAATCCAGCTGGTGATGCACAGCAGCACGACCTGGCATCCAGCGGCAGGGCTCCGAAGAGCTGCACTAGGGCTGCTCAATTTGCAGACCAGCCCCATTAGGATGGCTTCTTTGTTTCATCGCAGCATGCCTGTCCTTATCAGATGGTCTTGGACTGTGCCGGGCACTGGGCGGGCATGGTTCAGCGTGGCTTGCTAAGCAGGCCTGCTGGCTGCTTGGTGGGGCTTAGCCTCCTGCTCTGGATGCAGACAGTATGCGTCATTCTGGATGTGAAGCCAGCAAAGGCCAAGGATGATGCTGGCAAGCCCATCAATGACTACTGGAAGCCCTCTGTGGCGCTGCTGAACGAGAAAGACTTCCTGGGCAAGCTTAAGTCCTACGACAAGGACAACATACCCCCCAAGGTCATCGACAAGATCAGGTGAGTGCTGTAAAGGTCCCAGAAGGCTGTGCCCGTTTTTTTAATCAGCAGCCCAAGTCTAGGGAAGCCACCTGCAGCAGAACACATGTCATGAGCTGGCCATTTGCCCAGTGCAAGAACCCAAGCTCAGGAGTGTGCCTGCAGGTCCACCTACCTGACAAATGAGGGGTTCACCCCTGACAATGCCAAGAAGGCCTCACCAGCTGCAGAGGGGATGTGCAAGTGGGTGCACGCCATGTCCTCCTATGACAAGGTGCGCACCTCTGGGTTGCCAGCGCCTCTCGATTGCACTGACAGGGCTGTGCACCATTCTGGCAACCTGCACCTGGCAGTGACCCTGTGAGTGAGGGCCATCAGGCAGCCTCTTCCCTGGAAGAGCACTGTTGCCTGACTGCTTGCGTGGGGGCCATACAAGCATGGAAGCATGAGGATCTGGAGGCGTTTGAACAGCATTGCATGTAAGTTACACACACGCCAAAGCTGTCCTTGCTGCAGGTGGCTAAGGTGGTGGCGCCCAAGAAGGCTGCGCTGAAGGAGGCAGAGGAGCAGTATGAGGGCGTCATGGTTGGCTTGCGGGCCAAGCAGGCCGAGCTGAAGGTGGGCACCACTGTTGGCTTCCCAAAGGGCACCTTGAGTGGAACATGAACTTTGTGAAGTGACGCAGCATGCCCCTCAATCTGTGAATGGGCTTGCCTGCTGCATGGCCTGCGTCTGGCTGGCTTCTCAGCTGGCGGTCAAGCAGCTCTGATGGCACCTGGTGTGCTCCTCTGCAGCATGCCTGCCTCCATTCACCAGCAGCATGGTTGAGCATGCACGTCCGTGGGCTGGCTCGTGCAGCAGAGGCGATACCAACGGTTGGCGTACCTGCAGGAACTGCTGGACAAACTGGCTGGCATGGAGAGTGAGCTGAGCAGCAATACTGACAAGAAGAACAAGCTGGAGGCAGAGGTCCAGCTGTGCAGCGTCAAGCTGGAGCGGGCGGAGAAGCTCATTGGGGGTCTGGGTGGAGAGAAGGCAAGTGACACCATCTTGACCTGTTGCCAAGCCTGCAGTCCTTCCTTTGCTTTTTGACCCAAATCATGAAGCATGGCTGCATGGCAGGCTGTTGCATAGCTAGCATACCCATGTGCTTCAACATCAACATGTGCTGCTGCTGCATGGCAACCTGTGAAGCAGGCCAGCCTGAGCTGCAGTGTGTGCGTGCCTGCAGGTCAGGTGGACAGAGACAGCAGAGAGGCTGCAAAATGCCGCCGTCAACCTCACAGGCGACATGGTGGTCGCAGCTGCTGTCATTGCCTACCTGGGCGCCTTCACCTCAGCTTTCAGGCAAGCCTGCATCTCTTGGTTGTGCCCGCCTCGCAGGGCCGCCACCGGCAGCTGGCATGTCACTCCATGCCCGAGGTACTCTCAACCTGCTGCTGGCAAACAACTTGCACCTGATGCCAGAACGGCTCACAAGATGCTCCTGCTGTGCGCTGCCCTGCTGATTCATGATGCAGAGCACTGATGTGAGCCAATCTCTGGTGCAGGCAGCGTCTGACTGGCGAGATTGTGCAGCTCTGTACCCAGCTGGGCATTCCTCACAGCCCCACCTTCTCCCTCACGACTGTGCTGGGCGTGCCAGTCAAGATCCGGGAGTGGCTCATTGCTGGATTGCCCAACGATTCCCTGTCCATTGACAATGGCATTGTGGTCGCCAATGCCAGGCGATGGCCCCTCATGATCGACCCGCAGGGCCAGGCCAACAAGTGGATAAAGAACCTGGAGCGCAGCGCTAACCTGCAGGCATGTGCACAGCAGCTGTGCTGGCCACGTCTAGCCTGGTCTGCCTGTCACTGTCTCCGTTCAGCATCAGGACATGTTGCTCTGTGTTGCATCTGCGCGCCCAGCGGGGGCCCAGCTCGCTGTGCGTGCAGAAGCAGTGCGGCCTCACCTGAGGTCTGACCAGCCTGGTAAGGGGCCTCACGTCTGATGTGTGTATTCACTGCGCATTCCATGAGTCTCTGCAGGTGATCAAGCTGTCTGAGGGTGGCGAGTATCTTCGCACGCTGGAGAATGCCATCCAGTTTGGCCTTCCAGTTCTGCTGGAGAATGTCGCAGAGGAGCTGGATCCCTCCTTGGAGTCCCTGCTGCTCAAGCAGGTCTTCAAGTCCGGGGGTGAGCGCTGCTGTGGGGTGCCTTCTGCTGCTCACAGCTGGCGATGATGTGGCCTGCAGCTGCCAGGGGACTGCTCCTGGTCTCCAGACCTGGGGTGAGCGATCTGTGACTGTGCACCCCTCTATGCTATAAGTCTAGCTCTTGCAAGACGAGGGTGGCAGAGCAACCCATGCCTGACGTGGGTGCTGGTGACATCGCGTGTGTGCTGCCTTCACGTAAGCACCGCCGCTGGGCCAACAACGCCATGCTATGCACCTGCAGGTGTTGACTGCATCCGTCTGGGCGACAGCACTGTCGAGTACAGCGCCGACTTCAGGTTCTACATCACCACAAAGCTGCGCAACCCCCACTACCTGCCAGAGGTGGCGGTCAAGGTCACGTTGCTCAACTTCATGATTACGCCTGCTGGTCTCAGCGACCAGATGCTGGGTGAGGAGCAGGCATTGCGGGGAGCTATGTGCATGCTGTCTTGAGGAACAGTGTACATCATGTCCTGCAAGCAGGGGACGTGCGCAGTCCCAATGCTACCGTGCCGGCTGACAGCTGCCAGCAAGTGCCCTGAGCTTTGAAGTTGCGTGCTGTGGCACGGGCACACAGCTGACAGACGGCCATCCGCCCCGGCATCTCAAGAAGAAAGCAAAGGGCAGTAGCAGGCCTTTCGTAGGTGCAGATGTGATGCGCAAACTGGACCAGACTGCACTTAATGGTCGCATCAGCAGAGCTTCACAGGGCTTGACACATTCTGGCATGTAGGTGTGGTGGTGGCCAAGGAGCGGCCTGACCTGGAGGAGCAGCGCAATGAGCTGGTGGTGCAAAGCGCAGACAACAAGCGGCGCCTGAAGGAGATTGAAGACAAGATTCTAGAGGTGGGTACAGGGGACACCGCCAGCTGCAGTATGGGCCCTGGTGCAGAGACTCATGTGGGGGATGGGATGCTGAAGCAAAGAGCTGCCAATGCCTGCGCTGCCTGCAGCGTGGCAGGGAGCAGCAGGGCTCAAGGCACTGAGGAGTCTGGCTGCATCCTCTGCAGCGCCCTGGCCTGCAGCCAGCACAGCCTCAGAGCTGCTGTTGATGGGTGTCAGTGGAGTCGCCAACGGTCCTGAGAGCGCAGCCCGCGTCTTAGAGGGCCCCTGCAGGCACACCTGGCAGATTCCCGCTGTGCAGCAGCAGATCTTGCTGGCTGCTGGGCAGCATACCTGTCAGCCTCCCGAGGGCGGTGCGGCGTGGGGGCTCTCAACCCTGTGCTGCTGGCCTGCAGATCCTGTCGGCCTCTGAGGGCAACATCCTGGAGGATGAGAGCGCCATCTCAGTCATCACAGAGGCCAAGACGCTGGGCAATGAGATCACTGACAAGCAGAAGGTGGCTGAGCAGACAGAGCAGGAAATCGAGCGCGCAAGGACGGCCTACAAGCCCTGCGGCGACTACACAGCCATCCTGTTCTTCTGCATTTCAGGTGGGGTTGCCATGCGTACCCCTCCCTGTCAGGCATGCCGCCTGCAGTACCCAGGCTTTGAGAGCATGCAGCCTGCGCTTCTCCACTTTCCTACTGCTCTTGCGCACCGTGGGGGCATGCACTCAGCCACAATGCAAGCATGCAACAGTGTGCTGCGCCTGCCACTGCAGAGGTTGCCCTGCCACAAGACTGCCACTGACCTGTGCTGACGCCCACCCCTGCAGACCTGGCCAACATCGACCCCATGTACCAGTACAGCCTGCCCTGGTTCGTTAACCTGTTTGTGGGGTCAGTGGCAGCTGCCGTCCAGGTGGACGATGTGCCCCAGAGGCTGCACCACATCCACGACCACTTCACCTACGCCCTGTACTGCAACATCTGCCGCAGCCTGTTTGAGAAGGACAAGCTGCTCTTCGCCTTCCTGCTGTGCTCGCGCATCATGGAGGCTCGGGTGCGGGCCCGCCCTGAAGTATCCTGTCCCGTCCAGGATGAGCAGCTGCTGCCTGCCGTCCTGCTGTGCTCTTGCGTGTCACGAAGGCCCGGGAGGGCCTCACCTGCTACCACCTGCCGCTATCTGTCATGTTTGTTTGTGAGCTCATGCTGGGCTGCGACATCTGCTGCAGCTTGGGTGGGAGCAGGGAGTTCAAGCTAGCTCCCTGCCATGCTTGCTCCCTGCAGCAGCCACTGTGGCCAGCAGCAGCAGGCTGGCTCTTGGCCTTGAATCCCATCTGGAGATACCCCACGCTGCCAGCCCGTTTTGCGGGCATTGCAATAGTTTCTGCTGATTTTTCAGGGCAATGTGGACCCTGATGAGTGGATGTTCCTGCTCACCGGCGGGCTGGGCGAGGCAGATCCAATGCCCAACCCGGCCCCTGAGTGGCTGGTGGACAGGGCCTGGAAAGAGCTGTGCCGGCTAAGCAAGCTGCCCAGCTTCAAGGTGAGACACCACACAGGATGAGCTCTGTTCAACGTGGCAGCCAGCCATGCATCTCAGCCTGGATGCGCCAAGTGGCGGCAGACCCTTGATGCTGCCCCCCCAGCTGTGCTGTGACGTCATGCAGGGCCTGGCGGAGTCCTTTGTCAAGGATGCCAACCCCTGGCAGCCTCTCTACGACAGCTCATCTCCTGCATCAGTCAACATGCCCCACGGCTTTGAGCTGCTGTCCCCCTTCCGCAAGGTCCTGATCGTCCGTTGCATCAGGTGAGGGCTGGCTATCTCATGAGACCCCAGCATCTGGATGCCTGCATCATACCATGTGTACCACCCCTTTGGCAGTCTTGTGCCGTGAGCAGATTCGACGTCGATGCTGTGTCCAGCCCGCAGGCGGAAGCACTTCATCGTGGCCCAAGCCCGCCAGTCCTGGCCGCCCAGGCGCTCACATGGAGGTGGCCTCCCACCTTCGCTCTGCCGCTGCTGCAGGCCTGACAAGGTGGTGCCGGCGGTGCAAGACTTTGTGGAGTCCCAGCTGGGCAAGCGTTTCGTGGAGCCCCCCGTCTTTGACCTGGGCGCCTGCTATGCCGACTCCAACCCCACCACGCCCCTCATCTTTGTGCTGTCCGCGGGGTCCGACCCCACGGCAGCCCTCCTGCAGTTTGCTGGCGAGAGGGAGATGGGGTCGCGCCTCAGCACCATCTCCCTTGGACAGGGGCAGGGCCCCAAGGCTGCTGCCATGATCTCAGAGGCAGTCTCGGCAGGCAACTGGGTGGTGCTTCAGGTGGGTTGCTACCTCTGCATCTCCAGGAGCCAACGCTCCAGCACGACCTGTGATAGCACCAGCAGCTTGCAATCTGACCAAGGGGCCACACTCAATGCTCAACACATCCATGCTTGGAGGCCTTGCCACAGTCCATCACCTGATGTGCTTGTTGAGGAGTTGGGTGGCACTGCATCCCCTCATCAGCCACTTTCTTTGCTCATGACACTCCCCCAACACTGCCTAAGCTGGATGCGCCTGTTTGGGCTTCCTGGGCATGTCGTGCTCACTAGCCTCTGGAAGCCTGGCGCAGACCTACCACTTGGCCCTTGACTCTCACATGCAGCTCTTCTTTGAGCACTGCCACCTTGATCCCTGACCAGCACACAACATCTGCAGAACTGCCACCTGGCCCCCAGCTGGATGCCCAGCCTGGACAAAATCTGTGAGCAGCTGGACCCAACCACCACCAACTCAGACTTCCGCCTCTGGATCACCAGCTACCCCAGCCCCAAGTTCCCTGTCAACATCCTCCAGAACGGTGTCAAGATGACCAACGAGCCCCCCAAGGTACTGCCTGCCGACCAGTGAGGGCAGCATAGCTCCTGCTCATGATCAGCCCGCACTGCAGGAACCACACCTGCGCAGGGAGTGCTGCTCAATGCACGCCCAACATTGTGCCGTTCCTGCCTCACAGAGTTCGAAGGATGTCAGGCAGCGCAGTGGCTGCCTAAGCCAATGCAAAGGACAGGCTCGTCGCTGCATCGGCGTTCAGCCATCACAGCGCCCAGTGTGCGTCTGCCATGCACGACCCGGCGTGACACAGGCACAAGCGTGTGCGCTTGCCTGTGCTGCAGGGCATCCGTGGGAACATGAAGCGCTCCTACATGCTGGAGCCCCTCTGCTCTCCCGAGTTTTTCGAGGGCTGCACCAAGCCCGCTGTCTTTAAAAACCTCCTGTTTGGTCTGGTCTACTTTCACGCAGTCATCCAGGAGCGCCGCAAGTTTGGGCCTCTGGGTTGGAACATCCCCTACGGCTTTGATGATGGGGACCAGCGCATCAGTGCCCGCCAGCTGCGCATGTTCCTGGACGAGAACGCTGAGGCAAGCTGGGGTTATGCTGTTGCTTGAGAGGGGCCTCGAGACTGTCTAGGACTGCCAGCCGCGTGAGGGGCAGCATACTGGTAAACCTGCATGCTGCGCCTTGTTTCTGGGGGCAGTGTTGAGGTAGGCTTGGGCGCAGGCACCCCTCCCCCCAAGGAGGGGGAGCTGTGATGGTCAGAGATGCATGGCAGGGCTGTCATCTGAAGCACGTGCAGGGCGTGGTCTGAGACAGCTATGTCCCCAGAATATGCTCTGCAGCCTCAGAATTGTCCAGAAGCAGGTACTTGCTCTGCGCTGCCTGTGTGGCAAAGTGCAGCAGGCTGCTGTGCTGCTTCACGAACCATTACGGAGCGTGTGCAGCATCCTGCATGTGCCTTGGGAGGCAGCACCTCACCACAAGCAGAGCGCAGCACACCCTCTGTGACCCCACCTGTCGCTCTCCAGATCCCCTTCAACGCGCTGCGCTATGTGACCGGGGAATGCAACTACGGCGGGCGTGTGACAGATGACAAGGACCGCATCCTGCTCAACACCATCCTGGAGCAGTGCTACAACCCAGCCATGGTGGCAGAGGAGCGACATAAGCTGTCGCCTTCAGGGCTATACTACCCGCCAGACCCTGGTAGGCCCCACACAAGCATGCAAGTAAAAAATCCCCAATCGCCTGACCAACCTGCAAGAGCTTGAATGCGTGGCGCAGCAGATCAACTGTCAGGCTCAGGCTCTGGCCCACTTCGCTCTCCTGGAGAGGATGTGAACCTGCAGCGCCCTCACCATGCCTGGTGCCGTGCCCAGATGCAGGTACTCAGCTGCCTGCCACAGGAGCTCTTGAGCTACAGAGGCATGCCATGCGGGAATGCGTGTCATCAAAGTCATCCTGACGCTGAGCACAACTTCGCAAAGCCTTACCTTCAGCATTCCGCTCTGCATTGCAGGGCCCTACGAGACCTACCTCAAGTACATAGACGGCCTCCCCATCAATCCTGCACCGGAGGCCTTTGGACTGCATGAGAACGCAGACATCGCGAAAGACCAGAACGACACAGCCCTCATGTTCAGCTCCCTGCTGAGCGTGAGCGGCAGCAGTGGTGGCAAGGGGGGTGGTGCCAGCGAGCTGCACATAGCAGGTGGGCGGCAGTCCTGCTTGCTGCTGCCTGTCGAAAGTGTGCCCTGCTGCGCATGCCGCATTGTGTACAGCCCCCATCTAGGCAGTGTACAGCTGCCATCGGGTGCAAGATGCTGCCTGCTTCTCCAGGACTGCCAGGCATAGCCTGTGTGCGCAGGCTTTCGCAGAAGCTGCCAACTTCTATGTCTGACATGACGCTGCTGGGCCCAACTGGATGCAGCAGACGCATGGGGTGTGCTCTGCAGGCATCGTGGCGCAGTGCCTGGCAAAGCTGCCGCCCAACTTTGACATCGAGGTGGTGCAGCGCAAGTACCCGGTCAAGTATGAGGACAGCATGAACACCATGCTGGCCCAGGAAATGAGCCGCTTCAACAAGCTGCTCAGCGTCATCCGAGACTCCCTCAGAAACATCAGCCTTGCGCTGCAGGTTGGTCACGCTCCAATCAAGGGCTGCCATGGGGATGAGTGGCACGGCTGCTGCCGTGCCCTTGCCAGCTGTGCCCCTGCACATGCTTATGGTGTGGTGTCTGTCTGAAAAGAGCTCCACAATCACCTGTGCAGCGCAAGGGTGCAGCGGTACGCTGGCTGCCTTCCCAGCAATTGCACATGTGCTGAAAGGATGGGTCCTCCGATCATGGAGGGCTTTGCTGCCAGCAAGGCGTGCCTGGCCCCTGCAGCTGTCTGCCTCGCTGAGAGGGCTCATCAGAGGAGGCAGCGCGTGAACCTGCTGCAGGGTCTGGTGGCATTGTGGCAATGTGCTTCTTTGGCCACCCCAGACTGCTTGGCACTGCTGGCAGCAACCCGGGGCTACCCCTGCTGCATGACCTGCTGACTGCAGTGTGTGGCCCTGCTGCAGGGCCTGGTGGTCATGAGCGCTGAGCTTGAGGCTGCCTACCGCAGCATCAGTGTGGCGCGGGTGCCTGACCTGTGGGCCAAGGTGTCCTACCCCTCCCTCAAGCCGCTGGCCTCCTACCTGGAGGACCTGTACAAACGATTGCACATGCTGCAGGTTGGGTTGCAGACACATCAAAGTCTTGCCTTAGCCTGGCACACTGCTATGGACTGCCATGTCGTGTTATGACAGTGTGCGTGCCTGCTCAACTTGGTGTTTGTTTGGACCCTATGCACGCATCGCCCTCTGCAGAAAGCAGCCATCTCATCCTGTGGTGCTGCATTGGGGGTCCAGCCCTGCGTTCCCCAGCAAGTCTTCCTCAGCCAAGGCAGCGCTTTGGCGGTCTATCTGGAACAACTCCAGACCAGAAGCTGTGTGGCTGCAGAGCTGGTACGAGAATGGCGCTCCCTCCATCTTCTGGCTGTCTGGCTTCTTCTTCGTGCAGTCCTTCCTCACTGCGGGGCTCCAGAATTTTGCGCGCAAGCACGCCATCCCCATTGACATGGTCGAATACGATTTTGAGATGCTGGGGATGGAGCCTGCCAGGTTTGCCGCCTTGCACCCAGTGGCAGCCAGCCCAGCAGCAGCGTGCAGCAGGCCACAGAGTGCCACCTGGACTGTGAAGCCAGCAGGCTGCTGCACAGCAACAGCCTGTCGCATTGCAGGGGTCGCATTCAGCAAAGCCGCTTGAACAGCCTGTGGCACAGTGTCTGATGCCAGCAGCTGCAGCGTATGCAGTATTTGCGGCCACGGATAGAAAACCTCCTATCCCAGCCGCACAGGCTGGGCAATGTCGATCATATGACGTGGCGTGCCTAACCCCGGCTGGCCAAGGCGTGCCACAGGCCCTCACCAGATTGCTGTATTGCTGTACATGGCTGTAGGTACACAGCCCCAGCTGAGGAAGGCGTATACATCCATGGGCTGTACCTTGAGGGTTGTAGATGGGACCCATTGAAACGTGTGCTGGCTGAGTCACAGCCAAAGGTACAGCTGCGCAACCTGCCTGTATTGCTTGTTGCGTTATGCCCAGTGGCGTCCCACTGAGCACCAGACGTGTTCTGCTGTTCTTCTCCCGTCAGTGCCACCCTGCATGCAGGTTCTTTACACGCCAGCGCCATGTATATGGCTGCGTCCAAAGCGAGTCGACAAAATGTCACAGTACCCACACTACAGCTGCCCAGTGTATAGAACTGCAGAGCGCAGGGGCGTCTTAGCCACAACAGGACACTCCACAAATTTTGTGATGTTTGTGCGATTGCCAACCATTGAGCCTGCAAGCCACTGGACTTTGAACGGTGTTGCTTTGATCAGTTCGCTTTCTGACTGAGCCATCTGGCAGCTTACTCGTGTCACGCTGTAGTGCACTCCTGTGTTTTCCAACTTCAAGTCACAGCAGCAGGCCATATAAACGATCGACAACAACCTACCCCAAAACACCTGCAAGTCATCATGTTATCAGCAGGAGGTAGTCTGCCTGTCCCTGTGGGCGATAGCTTTTACTGTGAAGTTTGCTCTGCAACTCAGGGGGTCTTCTCTACACTGGCATGCAGCGTCAGGGCCACAATCAGGAATGCAAGGTGGGCCACATCAAAGCAAGTTTCGAACAAAACTTTTGGGGCAAAGAGTGCCCAAACCATGAGGTGTCTCCTTTGCAGGGCTGCACTGGACAATGCCGCAAATGCGTTGACAGTGCGTACAGTTGTACATGTCAGGCTGAGGCCTCTGAGCAGGATCTGAGCTGGGGCAGCATGCCTCTGCCTCCGAGACAGGCCAACAGCGACCAGGGGCACTGCTAGGGCAAGACCAAGCTGGGCAGCAAAAGTGTTGAGAGCTAACCAGGCACCAGATGCATAGAAGCTGAACTCGTCCATTCCCACAAACCCTGCACAGCATGACCATAGTGTCAGGTGGCAAGGCAAGGTGCACAAGTCACATTTGCAGAGAGTGTGATACTCACCAGCAGAGTACTGCAGGCCAGTCAGCTCACAGAAGTGGCTTGTGCAAAAAAAGAGCTGCATGCTCAGCAGAGCCAGCATGACCCCTCCGGTGGCTGTGTGCTGCTCAGCAACTGTAGTGGCTGTCTGCTGCTCAGCAACTGCCAATGGCGCCTTGGTGCTGGCATGCTTCACTTGCAAGGCACAGTCTGTACAGCTGCATGTCGGCTGACTGCAACAGCAGTTTCCTGGCTGTCGCTGTCGCCGGCAGGCACAGGGACACGGAGTGCGGCCTGGCCTGCGCAGACAGGACCTCAGGAGCTGCACCAGGCAGCAGACCTCCATGCAGCCCAGCAGTGCCGCAAAGGCAGCATCTGGGCCAGATGCCAACAAAGTTGGCAGCAGCACTGCAGCTGCCAGGTGGCGGTAGGCTGTATGGCTGCCTTGCCCATCCCGACAGCTCAGCTGCTGGGCATTAGTGTCTTCTGCAAATCGCCTTGGGTGCTCAGCAGGGCCTGCTGCTGGCGCGGTGACCCATGCTGAGCGTGCCAGCCGCCGCACAAACAGGGTGGTGCCAGCAGCTGCCATGCTTGCTGCCAACGCGCAGCGCGGCAGCAGCAGGCGCAGCGGCAGCAGCACCAGCTTTGTCCTTGGAATTTGCAGGCATGTGACTGGCCAACCTGGTAGGGACAGCAGCTGCCACAGGCTGCTGTCTAGCACAGGGGATAGACAGGGTTTCTGCTGGCAAGACCACAACACCGTGGTGGCGGCGCCAGCAGCTGTGAGACAGCTGCTGCTCATGAGCAGGGAGAGCCTGCCTCCCTCTGCACCCCCAGCGTGATGACTGCCTGGTTTGCTTGGCTGGCCCTGCTGCCTGCCGGCAGCTGGCAAGGCCATGGCTGGCTGCAGATGCTGGGCGTGGCAGCCAGAAGGCTGCTGCCGACGGGTGCGCCATGCCTGAAAGGCCCTGCCAGCCAGAGCAGCAATCCATAACAGGCTGCCAGGTTGCAGCAGGGCCACCAGCAGCGCCACAAGGCTGAGGACTGGCTGGTTGAGCACAGCAGTGGCAGCAACAGCGAGCTTGCTGGCTGCACAGGCCTCGTCAGCTGAGGCACTGCTGGCGCCCCCACTCTGCGGGGACTGGACGCCCACATTGAGGCCCTTTTCCACAACTGCAGCAGCCCGGTGCATGGCATCGTGGCCGTTGCGCTCCACCAGCCCATGTCGTGCCAGCAGCAGGTTGCAGGCCAGCAGGCCTGCGCCGCTGGCCAGCACACGCAGCAGCTCTGCACAGGACTGGCAGTCTGTGTTGGGGCAGGGCTCCATACAGCCTTGGGTCTCAGTCGAGGCCATCAGGCTACTTGTGGACTGCTTGCTGTGGTGCTGGCCAGTGTGTAGGTGGCAGCTGGCTTCCAGGCTGACTGCTGACAACCTGCTTTGACCAGGTGGCAGCTGGCTGCTGGGTACATTAAAGCTCTTGGAGGAACTCTGTAAGGCCGCTGCCTCTTTGGCTGCCTTGCTGGCACAGAACTCCACAGCATTGCCTTGCTGAGCCGCGGCAGCAGTAGAGGTGGGCGCTGCAGATCCCAGGGCCAAGCTGCCAGCCCGCTGCTGGCTGCAGGCCTGCCAGGCCGTATTCCATGTCAGCGCCACTGTCAGGCTGGCCACCAGAAAGCAGACCATGCTCCCCTCAGCCAGCAGGAAGCTGGTTGAGTATAGCCCGGCTGCGTGGAGCAGCGCTGCCAGGGCTGCGCAGCCGTCCAGGCTGCACAGAGAACCCCAGTCTAAAGGCAGCCCCAGGGCCTGCCACGCAAGGAGCGCCTGCAGCGCTGCAGTCCCTGCCAGTAGTACCAGGCCTGCCAGCATGAGGGGCAGGTTGAACTGGGTCCACTGCCTACGGGCCAGGTCAGCAGCTGCATTGAGAAAGTGCAGGTGCCTGCAATAAGCACACACGAGGTGGGCTGAGGTTTATTGGATCTGTCTTGAGCTGGCTTGATGTTGCGCTGGGGACCATTGCAGGGCGGTGGCTCACAATCTGCCGTGCTGTAACACACGCTGAACGCTTGCCCAAGATCACCAGAGCCTGTGCAGTGAGGCAGTCAAGCGCAGCTCGGCAGCTCTTGCCTGCTGGCCTGCTCAAGTGCATCTGCTTTGACATCCTTTGCAGCTGAGATGGCCCCAGAGAAGAGCTGACTCAGCCAGCGGAGCTCTGCGCTGGGCAGCGATGCAGCCCTGTGGCTTGCGTACTCGCGAAGGTAGGCATGCACCTGCAGCCAACTGTCGAGCGCTTTGCAGCAGCAGCAAGCGCTATGCACGCCAGGCGCTTGCCTGAGACTGGTCAAGGAGCCCCTTGTGTGTACATGGCTGAAACATCCTCAGCTCATGATGCCTGCGTCTGCTCAGCCTCACCTGCTGGCTGTTGCTCTGCAGTGCCTCCAGGTAGCTGTGCAGCCAGCTGATCCCACCACACGGCCGCCCAGCTGTGTGATTGGCTTTCTGGACCAGGCCTGCTGCCACAGCATACAGCTCAGGGGTGACCTTCCCAATGTTGCTGAACGGGGTGGGCACTCCCAGCACAGCAGCCATGGTGGCTGCAAAGTCCAGCTGCTGCATTGTGATGCTGCTGCTGGCGGCCGTGCTGCCCTCCTCTGCTGGTAGCGGACGCAGCAGCTGCGGCGTGCAAGGCCTGCATCAGAGGTGAGCATCAGTCAAATGTGTGCACACACAAGCATGCACTCAGCAGGGTGCTGCACATAGCATGCACTGCTCTAAAAGAAGTTCTTAGACGTCCGCAAGACTTACAGAGCTCAGGGCCTGCATTGCCCAAAGGCACGGCTGGGCTTCCACAGCAAGGCTTGGGTGCATCATCTATCACAGTCACAGGACACCCAGAGCATGGTGTGACCTTACTCTGAAGCGGCCTTGCCCTGCCTGAGTGCGTGCAACGCCCCCAGGTGCACCGCCATCAGGGCGCTGTCAGTCTCCTGGGGTGTGCCTCCACCATGTTCGCCAGTCAGTGTTTGCCCGTGGTCCCCAAACACCAGCAGCAGGGTATGCTCATGCGTCTGCCCAGGGCCGGCCTGCTGCAGCAGAGTGCTGACGACCTGCAAGGCGAGCAGGCCAGGGGTGGCGAGAGGTTCCTCCATTCTCGGGTGCTGGGCTGAGCAACAGACAGCTGGGTGGTGTGGCAGCACTGTCAGGGCCATGCACGTGGCGTTTCAAACGCTGATGACTGCAAAGTGGGTGCCTGGTCAGCAAACAAAAGTCAAGCTGGATCTCCAGCAAAAGATGATTTGACACAGGTGCTGACCTGGGTGACATGTTCATTCATCTGAAGCAACTTGGCTGCCATGTGGGGGCTGCTAACGTCGAAGGTGTGGCCGGCGTGGTCCACGCCCAGGTAGTGGCCAATCAGCACATCCCAGGCAGGGCGGGCCTGGGTGATCCAGGGCAGCAGGTGCTGCAGGGGCAGGGGCAGGCGCATACTGCTTTGCCGCCCAGCACAGTCCAAGAGCTGAGCAGCAGCAGCAAGAGCTGAGCAGCACATGTTTGTGCTATGAAAGACTCTGTGTTGCAGGGCGCTCAGAGGTAGACAGCGGTGCTGGACTCGCTGCTGCACATGCATCAGCACATTTTTGGCCCAGCCTCTGTGCAGGGGATGCGGGCTCACCTCCCAGACTGCATCGTCAACTGTGTCCAGGTCCCTGACATTGAAAGACGGGTAGGGCAGGGCGCTCTGCATGGCGGTGGGGAACAGGCACATCCAGGTGTCGTCCCCCACAAAGGCCTGCACAGCAGAGGATGGAGGGATGTCACGACAGCCATGGGACAGCCCTTACAAGGGCGTGCAGAGCAGAGGGGGCCCCAAGCTTATGTACCATCAGCCCAAGGTTGGCTATCCTGAATTTGTGTGCGCTTGAACAAAGGAGAAACAGTGCCCAAAGGAGCCAGGTGAACCAAAGGCAATGGCCCAGCAAGGCATGAGTTGAGCAATCACCATGTGCCTTCCATGCTTCTGGAGCTGGCTGATGAGGTTGTCCTCCAGCACTTCAGAGGCTGAGAAGCTGCTCCCAATGTCCATGAAGGTTGGCAGGCTGCCCTGCACAGCTTGGGTGCCTATGTCAGGACGACGTCTCGTGATTGTCACAGGTTCCGAATGACAGAGAACGTCAATAGAGCCCTCACGGTGAGCAGCGCCCTGAGCCGCTGCATTGTTGTAGTTGGAGGGTCTGCCACAAAGCGAGCGAGGAGTGCTGCATGACCCTGCAGGCAGACAGAATGCACATGAGTTGTGCATGCTATGCCAAGTGCAACGAGCCAGTCAGTGCACGCACCGCCTCTGCCGCAAGCTGATGCAGGATTGGCATGTGTCCCATGTGTGGCGCGCCAGCAGAGCTGTTGCCGGCCACAAAGTCCCAGCGCAGGGCATCAATGATGAGCCAGACCGTGCGCCGCACCAGAGGCGTGGGGCAAGCTGCTGGGAAGGCTGGGCCTCCGAGATGCTGCTGAGAGGAGGAATTCAATGGAGAGGTGCCATCTTGAGCTGTGCAGGAGCTGACATTGGGCAGCTCGATCTTGGTGAGGAGAAAGCCTGCTGCGAACAGAGCGATCGCAGCAATGTGCACAGCCAGAAACAGCAGCAGCTGGATCCGCAGACCGCAACACCCCAAGCGTTGTATCAAGCCTGGTCTCCAAATGGTCTGGGCTCCCATGAACAAGGAATTTCCGAGATTGACATGTACATGCAGTCAAACTTCACTCTCAGCGCTCCTGTTTATTCCCTGCCAATCAGCATGTAGCGGGACGAGTTGGTGACTGGTTGACAGCCACAACGTTGTCACCCGGCGAATAACACCATGGCGATTCCTTCTGAGCAGCATGGGAAGCTGGATGACCTGCAGCAGCTCATGCCCGTCCTCATGTCCAGTGCCAGGGGGCAGTGCAGCCCATCAATCACAGCAGAGGTGCAGGCCTATCTGCAGCAGGCGGCCTTCACAGGCCCAGCAGCAGCAGCTGGCGTGCTGCCAGCCAAGCACCATGCAGGCCGTGTTGTTTCCAGGCAGAACGGTAGCAGGCAGCCCTCATGCAGAATGTTTCAGCTGAAGTTGAGGTAAGACGACTCCTAGGCGCATTCCAGGCCTGGCTGCATGCTGGGCTCTGCCTGATACCTGGCTGCCGTCTGAAGCCGTTGATACTGCTGTCTGCAGGCTGCCTCCTCCATCACCCGCAGAGGAGATGCCCTCAGCAGGTGAGCAGCCTGCCAGCACTCCTGCCATGCCTCAGCAGCTTGAGCTGGGGGTTGGGGCATGCAAGACCAGGGTCACCAGGCATGCCAGGCAGACTGAGAGGAGGTTCCTGCAGGAGCAGAGCAGCATGGGGAGGGGAGTGCAGCACAGGCGGAGGTCTCTGGCCTGCCTGAGGGTCGGGAGGCGCTGCAGCCTAGCAGGCGCCTCATGGGCCTGCTGCAGGATGCCAGCAAGCGCCGGAGGGCTGCGCAGCAGCTTCGGGAGGGGTCAGGCAGGGAGCCCACCCACCGCAGCTTTGGCCTGGCAATGCCCCCGCTGCCACCTTCTCCAGGTGGGGACTGGTGCTCCCTGCTGGCGGGCACCAGGCGCCCGGCACTGCACCTCTGCTGCCTGCGCATGTCAGCTAGAGTTGCAGTGGTGCAGCTGCTCATCATCCAGCACAAGCATTGCCTTGTCTCTTCAGCGTTTCTCAGGCCAAACCTGCTGCACACAACAGTCTCCACTGGCCAGCCAGGGCTTGAACAATTTCCCTGGTCTGCTCAATTCTTGGTGCTTCTGCAGAGCCTCCAGCTGTGCAGCCGCTTTCCCCAGCAGGTCCCAGCCAGCTGGCAGGCGCTGCTCATGCAGCAGAGGATGACGACAGACCAGCCGGGGCACAACTGCCTGCTGCCTGCCCACCCCAGGCTGCTGTCGAGACGGCCGGCAGCAACTGCACTCCCACAGCGGGTGTCCCAGAGCGCGCCTGCCTGCCCAGCAGCACCGAGCAGCTGGGCAGGGCCTCTCTGCTGGGCAGTGCTGGCGCGTGGACCCCCCTGGAGGGTGTGCCAGAGCGGTACGAGGGGGTAGCGCCTCAGCACGCCGCAGCACAGCCCTCTGCAGAGCAGCCTGTGGGGCCCCGCAGCGGAATGGGCTCAGCGCAGCAGCTGCCCTGGCAGGCAGGCAGCGCCTCGCCTGCCGCCCTGGTGCACAGCAGGGACGGCAGCACAGGGAGCCCTGGCCACGGGGAGGGGGCAGAGGCAGGCGGAGCAGCCCAGCCTCACCAGGCCGCACCAGCAGATGGCAGGCTGGGTCAGGCAGAGCACGCCGAGCAGAGCCCTGCAGACATTTGTGGCTTTTTTGGGGCTTTTAACTCAGCCCCAGATGTGGCTGACACGTCGACACCTGCCAGCGACAAGGGTGAGTGTGTGCCAAGTTGAAGTGCTTTTCTGGTGGCACTGGCCTCACGCAATCGTTGGGGCGCTGTACATGGGCCTGTGTGCGTGGAAACAGCCTGACTGAGCTCACTGTGTGCTGCCTGCGCCTGGGTGTTGGGCTGGTACCAGTCAGTCATTTGGGTGTTCTGCATCTGCAGGTGGCGCTGGTGTTTGCCTGCAACCCAGAGCAGCAGTGGTGGCACTCCTACTCAGGTCCTGGTTCCTTTCCTGCAGCCGACACCCAGGAATCTATACCTGCCAGCGACAGCAGAGATGACGGGGGAGATGATGGGATGCAGCGTGGAGACATGGATCTGGAGAGGGACGATGCAGACCAGCAGACTCCAGGCAGGCAGCGTAGGCATCTGGCAAGCTGCCATCGGCTGATTCCCAGAGCGTGCTGGGCTGCGGCAACACCCTGCTGGGTGGCACACTTTGCATGTGTATAACCATGGTTACCATGCAAAGTCCTGCACCTTCCATTGTCCGCCACACAAGAGGAGCTTGAGACTGAGGTAGACGCACGGGATTGCGCTGCAGATGATGACCCCCGGTGGCCTGAGCCCTGTGCTGGACCATTGGGGTGGTACCTTGTGAAGGCTTGCCAGCCTGCAGTGTTCAGCCTCTCCCAGTGCCCACAGGGAGGGTGCGCATGTTGAGGGTGGCCTGCACAAGCAGCCCTGAGTGACTGCAGGCTTCCAGCGGCCCGATCTGTTGCTGACCTGAGCGCCTGCTTCTGCAGAGGAGCCTCTGCTGCCCCTGTCCCAGAAGAGGGGCCACGCTGCCTGGGGCCTGTCCCCCTATGCCAGCACTGGGTCCCAGGAGAGCATGCCGCCCACTCCGGGTGCAGGGGCAAGCCCCGCCCTGGGCACACCGGGCAGCGATGGGCTGGCAGCTCGCCCGCAGGGGCAGGGGCTGGGGGCACGCTTCAGGGAGATGCAGGTGCGCTGTCTGCGCAGTGCACCAATGTGGTGCCCGGTTGTTTGTGTGCCACCTCCTGTTTGGTGGGGCGGGGGCAGTCCTTGTCACAGGTCGAGGAGGACCCGCTGGCCCTTGAAGGCCACGCTGACTGGTCTCGTTCCACTGATGCTCGACGCTCAGCAGCTGTGATCTCGGACGGGAAGGTTGGGGGACATCATCCACCTTTGCACACCCTTCAGAGGATCTGAGCAAGCCTGCAATGTGCTGCAGGTGCAGACAGGGGCCAGCCTGAGCGGGCGCTCAAGGCTGGCCAACGCCACGGACTGCAGCACGCTGCCAGAGGTGCGCTGGCACAGCCTCACATGGCCGGCACTGCTCACCATCTGCTGGGCACTGTTGCTGTCCTGGCGCTTGCTGCAGCATTCCAAGCTTGTTGCATTGGTAAAAGGCAGCATCCTGTGCAATGCGGCTCGCCTGCCGCCCCGGGTCATACAGACGCGACTGTTCTCGCCCCACTGTGTAGTCCCCACAGGCAGCATGGACCAATGGCAAGGGCATCTGCAACCCCCCAGAGTCTGTGCCCAGCATCCACGGCAGCCTCAGGCAGCAGGGCAAGATGCAGCCCCACCTTCTGTTGCAGGGTGTGTCAGCAGACGATGTGCCAGCGTACACCGGAGCAGATGACTGGGGGGGCGGCGGCGGCTCATCTGACGACGACAACCCTGAGCCGGCAGAGACTGACGCTGCTGACGTGGCGGGGCCCTCACAGCAGGCACCTGCCGCCGCTGTGCCGGAGGCGGCGGGTCCCTCGCAGCAGCCAGCCTCCCCACCGGCCAGGAGGCCCCGCCACCCAGCTGTGCAGCGCCTGACCAAGCAGCCGAGCCGGGGCAGCCTGTCAGGTGAAGGCAACAACAGCAGCAGCGCTTTGAGGGCATGTACTGTGCTCATTGATGCACTGGCACGCAGGGGCTGCTTCAGAGGAGCGCTGGGACTTACCGCTTCATGAAGGCTGTGGCCCCTGTTACGATCACTGAGGGCTCACTGGAGGATGATGAGTGCTGCTGGTGCAGGAGTGGCAAGAGCACAGGGGCTCACTGACAGCTGCAGCTTGGCCCTGCCTGCCTTGCAGTGCTGTGCTGCTGGGAGGGGGAGAGACCTGTCTTGGCACCCTTCTGAAGTGTCTGTGCGGGTGCCGCAGGCGATGGCCTACACCGCGAGAATGGGGTCAGGCGAAGCAGCCGTACCAAGCACAAACCACTGGACTGGTGGCGTGGGGAGCACAAGGTTTATGGGCGCACCCACAGAAGTAAGCACTTCTCGCTGCATTGCGTATCGTAGGCGCAGTATGGTGACACTGCACACCTTGATGGACAAGACTGCATGGTGAGCCTCCGAGTTGGCTAGGAAGGAAGCCCATGACACAGTTGATACCCTGCTCTGCAGCGCTGCCCACAGTAGAGCATGTGGAGACCTCCACCCCCAGCCCAGGCAGCAGGTTTGTCACAGATCTGCCTGCCCCTGGCAAGCGCAAAGCAGCTGCCGCGAGCCGCAAGGTCAAAAAGGCCTCCAAATGAACACTGAGCTCTTCTTTACTATGTTGTTGGACACCAACTTTGTCACATGTACATGCTTTATTCAGTCATTGAGGCGGGGTGGAATACAATTTGAATGGATGTCTCGCGGCTGGGCGACGCTACTTTCAAACACCCTCCCTGTGAGTGTCACTGCTTGTCCTGGCCTCCAGCCTCTGCTCACTCTCGGGAGGGTCCTTTGCCCAAAACCTGCAGCACAAAACGCCAAGCTGAGCTGCATGTAGATGTTCCTGCAAACTAATGGCAGCTGCACACACCAGCTCACTTGAGGGGGAGCGGTACCAACAGGTTGGAGTGCCTCAGATATCTCTGATAGGCAGGGTCGTCGCCCCAGCGCTTCTTGGCCTGCTTCTCCTGAATGGGGATGCCGCTCACAAACAGCAGGAGCGCCATTGTGAGGAGGGGGCTGAAGACTGACAGCCAGTACCCCTTCTCCAGGATGCAGATGGACATCAGCCAGATGCCCCACCACATGCACATCTCGCCCTGCACACATATTCAATATTGTCAGATCTGGGGCTGCGCTGCACAGTGCCTGACTGCTAGGCACAGCATGGCTCACAAAGTAGTTGGGATGCCGGCTCCACTTCCAGAGGCCTGCACCAGACATGCAAAGCTTGCTCAGAATGGCACGAGAGAGGAGCAAGCAGACTGGCTGATATCATGCGAAGCTAGTCACCAACTGTAATGAATTTGCCCTTGTTGGAGGGGTCCTGCTTGAACATGAACTTTTGGATGTCTGCTGTGCTCTCACACAGAAAGCCTATAATCCTGCACACAGAGGCATCGCACACTTGATCTGGTGGCCAAACATCCAACAGTTCCCCTCATGCATTGTTGGCAATATCCAAAGTGCCTCAGCAGGCAGATAAGACATCAGTGAACACCATCTCTCGGCACCCACCAGATGACACCGCCAACAATGTCAGAGGCCCACAGTCCTGCAGCCAAGCTTTTGAGGTAGAGCACTGTCAAGCGGCACTATACATTTGCCAGGCCAGGCAGATTTATGGAACAGCATCAATGAGTTCGCATCTACATCAACAGCCTTGACAAGGTGCAACGTTGTGCACAGCAGTGCTAAATACAGAAATTCCAACACCAGACAGTTGAAGGTGGTGGCCGCGCACCTGGATTGTTGGCAGTGGCATTGAGTGTTTGAACAGGCAGCGTGGTCACCCACACCCACACTGCCTGGAGAAACCAGTAGACAAAGTACTTCACTGCAGGGCACAGGACACGGAGTCAGGCCTCTGTACTTTGCGCTGTGTGCTTTGCAGGCATCCTGGCGACTGATTCTCACAGCTTCACAGATCCGCTGGGAGCCACGTTGCTTGGATCTCATCTGCAGTGAGCTGGGCTGCATAGCTTGTGCTCAGCCGTGCAAGCGCTAGAGGTGAGTGGTTGCGTTTTGTCCTGCCAACATCATGAAGAGGGCTTCTGCCTTTAAAGGCTTGGGCTTGCAAGGGCGCACTCACGCGGTTTGTCCTTGACCTCGTTGAAGCGGCTATCCCCACCACTCTTCATGACGCGCAACACCAGGAAGCCGCCCAGGCGCAGGGCCCACAGCAAGACCATGACTGTCACAATAATCTGGCGTGCGTAATAGTAGTGGGCATAGGTCAGCGTGCCGACGGCCACCACCGCAAAGGCTGTGCTGCCTGCAATACGAGGCATGTCTGCGATGTTGCTGCATGATTGGGCAGGCCCACGGGTGAGCTGGGGCATGCAGTGGTACTACATCTGCATGCCAGTGACTACCACAGCAATGCCTGTGATGCCTACAGCAGGTCGCCGGAGTGCGTATGCTGATGGCTGCCAAAGCAAGGCTGTGTTGCCTGCAGCTAATGCGCTGCTGACTGCATCACCAAGGCCCTGCAGCTCTCATGCAGGCCATCCTGTTTGGCTGTGCAGTCTGCAGCAGGTGCCTGTGCTATCTGGCGTCCAGCCTGGTGTTTACCTAGCATGTCATAAATCTTGTCTGTTTTCAACGCTGCTGAGATCAGCCATCCTGCCAATTGGATGATGCAGTCTATGATGAGTGCGCCAACCTGCATGTAGCTCAATTCTCGGCAACTGTAATGTGCAACTCATATAAGTCAGCTGCACACGACGTGATGAGCCTCACCAGTGCAGACTCTCGGATTGAGAGACTCCCTATTGTGAAGACAGCCATGTTATGGCTATGGTCTTATGCACCCACTGCAAGCCCAACACAACTTCTCAAGGCCAAATGATGCTCCTGTCGGCGCGGCAGTGAGTTCAGCAGCTGATATTGACCACTCATGCGAGGGTGGACCACGCCATCCAAATTCAGCAACTCAACATTGGCAGGGACTGATTCCCCATTGCATCGTCGTGTGTGCAGGCATCAATCATCTGTGAGACCAGTGCCAGCAACGTCGGAACCAGAGCCATTTCATACCCCTGAAGTAGCTTCCACAGCAGAGCTTTTGCGTTGGGCAACGATGCCTGGACAGCAGCAGGAAGGAGTGGGATGGCAGTGCTGCAATGTCCGAAGGGAAGCATGCTGCAATTGGCATGGCAGCGTGGCGACCCCTGTGGCGCTTGCAAAGCCAGTCAAGAAGGGCCACCCAGCAGAGCTACACTAGGCATGGCCGCATGCATCTAACTGGGAGTCCTGTGCTCGTGGGCTGCTCCTGCTGGCAAGTTTGCCATGGGCACACACGAATGGCTGCAACTGGGACCCATACATATGTGCATCTCTGGCGCTTGAAGGCCGTGTAGTCATGCTACACCGGGTTCAGCAGCATGATTGTGACCAGAATGTCAACACACTGATTGTAGCAGCCCCATGACTGGGTACCTCTGCGCCTGCAAACATGATTGTCCACATAGCGAGGCAAATTGGGCCATAGTACAAGGTGTTGTGGCTGCAGTGACACAATCTTACCAAGCTGTAATGCCATCATGCATGCCAGCTGACCTTGTGTAACATGATTAATGGCTGTTGACTCACTCAAACAGGGATTCAAAAGTGTAGCTCAGCACTGTATCTTATGTTGCTGGGCCTCGTTGCCTTCCTTGCACCTCACTCTTACGGTGTAAAGTCAGCTGAATAGATATGTTGCGAGACTAACTTTGCAGTTGAGACCCCAATGCTGTCTCCATGCACTCACAAATGAATTGTTCACGGATGAAGGTAAGGGGTACAGGGAGGCTGCTGCCTACAAGCAAATGGTTACTGTGTCTTTTGGCACAGCTTGTTGATGCTGACTGTCTTGCGTCCCTGCTTTGTTAGAAGCCTGCAAAGCAACAGGCATGGTCAACCTGGTCTGTACTGGTGAGCCAAGATCTGCTGACAAGCCAATGTACCACCAAGGCAGCTCATCTTTCAGTCCTGAGGTCTGGAGGCTGCACGTCAAACTCAAAGAAAGCAAGCATGCACACCTTGACAACTGCTCGGGCGAATACTGTACAGGGCCTCGCCCTGCAGGTCCTGGTCTTACATAGCTGCAAGCTGGACCCTTGAGGTGCAGCACGCCTTTACTGGCTGTCCCTTTCGCGCCTGCACCCAACCAGCACAGGCGTATGCACTGACATTGCTTCGACACCTACGCACAATGTGCCAGCCTGCAAGCACAGCAGACTGATGGCATCAACGCTTAGGCATTGCAGGACACAACTTGCTGGAGGCGCACCACATTGCCCTAGGAGCAAGCGCAGCAATCAATGCCAAATGTGGAGGTGTGAGGCTCTGCGTGACCAAGCGTGTGTACCAGCAACCAGCAGGAGGCATGGCTATGCTCAGCACCTGTGCCTCTCACCTGGGCCTGCCTTCAGAGCAGGCTTGGGCGGCTGCTGCTGCAGCGCCCTTGTCGCCTTCTCCTTCATTGCAAGCTCAGCTGCACGCCTCTGGAGGCTTGTCCTCTTGCCCTTGGGCAGTTTGACAGTGCCGAGGCGCAGAAAGTCTGGTGCTGCTCCCGTGACCTTGTCCCACCAGGTGCCCGGCCCGGCCACAGCAGTGCCACAGTCCTCTGCAGGCACCAGCGCGTTGGCCTGCTCGGCAGAGAGTGCCTCCACAAATTGCTGGCCAGTGTGGGGGCTGGGGCTGCCATCCAGCTGCCACCGCCCCGGCTCTGAGAGGGCGCAAGCGCTGCTGCCTGCCTCATCAGCAAAGCGGACCACCCTCGCACGCTTGCGTCCTGTGGCAGGGCCGGCCTTGCTTGGCCCTGCAGAGGGCAACAAACTGGCGTCTGAGCTCGCCAGCTTGCCGCCTGGGGCAGCAGCGGCAGGACTGGCAGGCCGTCTCCTCTTCCCACTGCGGCACTTGACAGCCTCCTGCTTCCCAGCAGCAGGGGCCTGGTGCTTGCCCACAGTGCATGGCCCTGCTGCAGCCACGCCAGCGGCTCCTGTCAAAGCCGATTTGCCTTTGACGGCTGGCAGTGGCGCCTCCTGCTTGGGGACTGGCTTGCCCACCAGCACTAGCCCACTCGCAGACTGTCTGACCTGGGCAGGAGCAGCCCCGTTAGCGCGCAGCCTGGCAGGCTTCAGCTGCGGCCAGGGCTCCACGCTGCAGGCTCGATGCAGCTCGGCCCCCTCTGCTGCCAGGTGCTGCTTGAGGGAGGCCCCTGCCCCTGCAGCCAGGCTGGTGGGCACCTCTGCAGGCCCCACAGAGACCCAGGCAGCCCCCTCGCTGGAACACGCCCGAGCATGGTCCCAGCCCGGCAGCTGCTGCTCCCGCCTCAGCCTGCCAGCCTGCACAAGAGCAGGGCCGCCTGACGCCAGCGGCTGGGCCCCCTGTGAGGCTGCAGCAGCCTGGCCGCTGGGTAGCGACTCCTCAGCAGCAGGCTTGCAGCCCACAGGCCCCAGCCTGGCAGCGAGCTGCCGCCGTGGCTCAGTCTTGCGGCGTTTGTGCTGCACAGGCCCTTCGAGGTGCGCCTGCCGGACACAGCCCCGGGCTGTGAGCTCCTCCTCAGCCTTTGCAGCATCAGCGCCTGGCAGGCCTGCCAAGGCTGGCTGCTCGGGCTCTGCCTGCGGTGGAGCAGGCCCTGGCCACTGGTGGGCACCAGCGGGGTCTGCGTCAGGCTCTGCCTTGAGCGGGGGGGCGGCCTGCTGCATGCGCTGGCAAGCCTCAGCGAGGTGGAAGCCTGCACAGCACTGCAGGGCGTCAGGCATGACCATCAACAGCTCATCATCACCTCTGGTGGGCTCACCAAGGCTGCCCTGTCTGTATTTTCACATCCGTGCAGCAGCCCAAAAGACTAAGCTGCTGTCAGGTCCAGCTCGTCCCGACAGTGCATGCCCGACAGTGAATGTTGCTTGTACAAGTACCCACCTGCTGGTGCCTTCCCTGTCCCATACAGGCAGTCCAGCAGCTGCACGCTGCAGACAGTGGCTGCCCTGGCCTTAGCAGTGCCCAGCCCATCCAGCTGATGCTGGTCACCCCCGCTCTCAGTCTTCTTCCTCTTACCCGACCTGCTGGCCGGCACAGCCCCTTTGGCAGGCTTCCTGCACATGGGATTTGCTGCGAAAGGTGGAGCCGGCGCAGCTGTGTGCTCAAGCTTCAACCCGACGGCGGCTGCTGCCGCAGCTGGGTCACAGGGGCTCTTGATGGCCACCTCGTGGCTGCCCTGCTCCACCATGGCGCCCCCAACCTGCCTGCCGGCATAGCCCAGACGGGACTTGTGCGGGCCTGTGGGCTTGCCCAGGACCAGGCGCGGCCCCAGGGCCCTGCTGCCCCCCTGCAAGGCGCCCAGGCTGCTGCTGTCGGCATCACTGCCTGCCCAGCGGCTGACAGCAGGGGAGCTGACGCAGCTGCTGTCCGGCCTCTGCCCGGGGCCGCTGGCAGCCAAGCCGCCTGCAGGGGACCTCACACTGGAGCTCAGAGTGTGGCGCTGTGGGGGCGGCGCCACCGGGGCACATGCTGCTGGCGCAGGGGCCTCCTGGGGAACATACAGCTGCCCCACCTGCACGCAGGCTGCCAGGGAGCGCGGCGCCCTGGTGGGGCGCTGTGAGCGGCGTGGCCCTTTGGCTGCATCTCGAGATGTGCCTGCAGGCAGAAAAGCCTACTGCCCAGGGTGGCTGGGCTTCTACACCCAGCCTGCCTCTCCAAAGGCTGTGCTGCAGGCAGTCTGTCCAGGCCTCTGTGTATGACCAGCATGAGGTCTCAAGGGGCTCAAGCAAAGACATGCAGATGCACATGACAGGCTTGCCTACACATTGCCGCATTGTGCACTCTGCGGGGGTCAGGTGCAATACTTGGTGGTTGCCTTGCTCAGCATATAGCCAGAACCCCCTTCTTGATGGTGCTGGGCTGAGTGATACTGGGTAGCGAGGTTTGCAGCTCAGCCATGCAGCTCAGCCCACCTAAGGCGGCGCCATCCCCGCACCCGTCGCTGCTCCCTCCAGAATGAAGGCTGCTCTCCACCACAAGGGGCGCAGCATCAGAGCCTTGCGCAGGCTCAGAGCCCCCAAGGGCCTCAAGTTGCAGATCAGAGCCTCTGCGCCTCTGCTGCGTTCCTGCTGACTCCGCAGAGCCGCCGCGCAAGTGCATGTCCTCTGCTGCCTGCTTGGCCATTGCGCAGCGAACAGCGGTGGACCAGTGGCTTGGCAGTTGGTGCTCTTCGATTGACATGGACAGGGAGCTCTGCAGTTGCCCTGACATGCCCCTGCCGGCAGCCTGCACAGCATCTGCAGCTGAGGCCTGCCCGACAGACTGGCTGGCCAGCTGGGCTGACGGCTCCATTGCTGGGCTGGGCCGAGTTCTGAGAGCGAGCCAGTAGGGCGCGCCTTCTGCAGCCGCTGCAGCCGGGCTGCCTGACTGGGCCACACAGCGCAGGGCTGGCTGCAGCTTCTGCTGCCCTGAGGCCTCAGGAGCGGCCACCAGATCAGCAGGCCGACCACCGCTGCTTCTCTGCTTGCCCGGCAGCAGCTGCACCCCACAGACAGGCTTCGGTCAGGACAGCGCATGTGTTCAGATCAAGCCGACCTGCAAAAACACTTCCCTGTGCACATGCAGAAGCATCCCTAGTGGGGACTGTGGGACTGAAGAAAGAGTGGCACGCCTTGATACCAACGGCCTCCCCTGTGCAGAAGCAATCCCAGCAGCAACTGCAGAGCTGAAGGAGGCACAAAACACCTTGAGGCCAGTGGCCTCCTCAGAGAGGCATTGCTAGCAGTGACTGCAGGATGGAAGAGGGTGCAGCACACCTTGAGGCCAGTGGCCTCCTCAGAGAGGCATTGCTGGCAGTGATTGCAGGATGGAAGAGGGTGCAGCACACCTTGAAACCGGTGGCCCCCTCACTGCTGTGTCCTGCTGCCCGGCCCTGTGCCGCCGCAGCTGCATCCCTGACGCCCAACGGGCCAACCTGCTGGTGGCCGTGGCTGGTCAGCAGGCCGTCAGTGTCTGCTGTGCCAGCCTGTGATGCTTCCTGCTGGGGACACCTGGACCCCCCTCGCTGTGCTGGGGAAGTGCACTCTTGTGAGCTGCCGCTGTCCTCCGTGGCACCTGTGCAAGCGGACTGTGCTGAGGTGCCAGCATCGGGGGTCCCGCTGTCTGCTATGCCGGCAGGGACTGCTGTCAGCCCACCTGGCCGGGGGCTCCTGCCTTGGGAATGGTCGGGGGTTGTGGACCCCCCCTGGGCAGCAGCAGCGGCCTGAACCATCTCTACATTGCACTGCTGCCCAGCCTTTGCCTGAAGTGCCTGTGCTGCAGCCAAACCCAATGCAAGCAGGCCTGCACCACGACAGAAGCAGGTCTGAGAAGCTTCATGTCACAGACGCAGAGAGACCCAGTACAGGCGCTCACTGACCGGACCCCAATAGCTTTCTCCAGGGCATGAAGACTCCATGCGCCCACTTTATAGTAGTGAGCTGTTGTTGCTGCAGCTGCAGGCATGATGCATATGTCAGCGAGGCAAGCACTCCTTGGGCCATCCAGCTGCAGAGGGTCAGGCCGACCTGGGCTTCATCCTGTTCCGGATGGGAGCCCTGACTGTGTTCAGTTGACAGAATGTCGGTATTCTCTGGCAGTGAGTGCTCTATCGCGCCGCTGTTGCACCACAGCAGATTTGCTTGTTTAAGTTTGACCCTGGACATATGCAATACAAAAACTAGATAGCAACCAAGTCACAAGTGCTTCTTACAGCACACGAATGCCATGCTGGCCTCTCTCCCTAACAACTGCCTGTGGCCAGCCAGGAGGGGTTCCTTTCATAGTCAGCACTTGCTATGCTCCCATGCCATTCCCATACCCACCCTTGTCAGAGCAAAGCAGAATGTGGCTGGAGTCGCATCCAGGCTGAGCGCATCAGCCAATGGGCAGCAAGCTATCACAACAAGAACCACAGTGCTGGACTACCTCATGCTGCTTCAGGTTAGTATTTGACCCCAGTCCTCTCTTGCGTGCTTGAGTGTGTGAGACATATTCAGCAGCCCCGCAGGTCAGGCCAGACGTGGATGAGGAGCGGGCTCAGGAGTTGCTGGACAAGATCTGGTCTCTGCAGTACATGATCCCTGCCGGAGCACTCTGTGCCTTTGCTGGGCGGCTGCTGCCTGCCCAGTCTGGCCATACTGGAGGATTGAGTGCATTCACTCATGCTGCCCACTTCCGCTTCAGTGGAGAACAGGTGATGAGCTTGCTGGGCAGGTCACGCTGCACTGCGGCTCAATGCTGAGCACAGCTCTGTGCTGACCATGCAGCAACTGCAAAGCTTCAGGCAGCATGCCAAATTCGGAGAGATGTTCACAGCTGAGGCCCAGGAACAGTGCACCAGCATCACTGAGGCAGGTGCCCGTTTCGATGGCTGCTGCACATCATCTGGCAAGTCTGGCATCAAGCTTCTGCCTCTTGTGCCAGGCCAGCATTGGCAGCAGGGTGCCCCGGGAGCTTGAACTGATCTTCAGAAGGGGCAGCCAATTCGAGACCGGAGCAGACATCATTCAGCTGCTGGAGGTGAGGCAGCCAGCACAGCAGTGCCCGTGTCCCCTTGCTGTCCCTGCTGCGGTCCTGCCAAACCTTGACATACTGTCTTGCAGGGCAAGGAAGGTGTCGGGTGTGACGACATGGCCACATTCTGCAGCTCACTCTGTCAGATGGCAGCAATGCCGCAGCTTGGAGCTGTGCAGAGCTCACATGGGGAAGTAAATGTCCTGAGCGGGACACTTGCTGGATCCCACCTGGTCTTCTCTCGTTTTGAGCTGGCAGAACAGGTCATGGCCTTCATGAAGTCCCCACCATGCATGGCCTTGCAGCAAGGCGATGACCGACTGCCTGCCACAGCCGTAGGCGCCGCCATGCTGGACCTTGCGCCTACTGAACGCAAGCAAACTCGGCAAGCAGGCGCCGGTGGCATCCTTGGTGTATCATGATTCATGATAAAGTTTCTAGCATTTTCACTGTGCAATCTTTCAGAGGAGTGGATAGAAGTAGGAAACACTGTCTGAGTGCTATTGCATCATCTGTCTCTGCTGTCTCCTGCTGACTGCACCAACTCCCCCACTTGCCGCTCCAAGTCATCAATTCTTGAGCCCATCTCATCAATCTTGCCAGTGATTGTGTTGGACATGTTCTGAAACCGCCCTTGCTGCATGAGGGAGACTATCAGGGCTCATCATGCTTGTTTGGACACGAACAAACCCTGCAGCCTCCGCGTTGATGTCTCAGCAGGCCCTCACCATTTGTGTCAGGAGGTCCTGGACAAACGCGGCCATCTCTGCTGTGCTTTGAGCCTGCTGCTGGGATTTTTGTGACGCTGCAGGCTGAAGACCCTGCAAGAGGGTGAAGGAATCAACTACTGGAGCACCACTAGATTGTTGAGTAAGCAGGCCAGCTGCTTGGCTCAGCGGCTCACTACCGACGACTGCCTGGTGCCTGATGGCTCCATGGCTCAGATGATGCCAGCTGAATGCCTCCGGCTGCCAAGGGGCCAAGACAGCGAGCTCCAGCCTTTTCCCTCGTTCTGGTCAAAACACTTGGTTTCGGAGGCCATTGCAGCATCAGCATAATGAGCGATCTCGAGGATGACATGTCCACAGAGAACCAGGTTGAGGCACCTCCTGTGGTCACACAGCCCAGGAAGCTCAGCAGGCTGCTAAAGAGGCCTCAGCACGCTGTGCAGGATGAGCAGAGGCACCCACTGGCTGATGCTACCAATGTAACAGAAGGCTACCCACAGCTGGACACACCTGCTGTCAGCCAAAGGCCCACATCAGATGCAGGTAAAACCCTTGCAGATTTTATGGGAGGGACCTGGTCTCGCATGTCTGCCTCACTTTGCCTGCCACCAGCGCTCGTCACAGGTCCGTGTCGTAGGCTGATGCAATTGATGCAGGTGCGGCCAGCAGGGGCCAGGCTGCTGACCAGGAGCTCCTGTCCCATGAGCACGCCCCTGGTGAGCACACAGACGGGGAGCAGGAAGGGGCACCCGCGGCTGAGCGATCCCTGCCAGCTGGGCAGGAGCATGACGCAGATGCAGATTACTGGTGGGCCTGGGGCAAGCATTTGTCCTAGACAGAAATGGCACTGCATGCCTCCTGGGCTGGGTGGGCAGAGCACTCAGTCCCTGACGAGCTACTGTCTGCCTCCAGGGCTGGATGGGTTTAGCTGTTCAGAGCCTGCTGATTTCCAGCTCGTGTTCTGGGCTAGGCCTGCAAGCCATGCTGACTTCTCTTGGTCCTGAGCAAAGCCAGCGTGCCCGCAAGGCTGAGGCTTGAGTCAGGGGCACAAGTTGGCTGCAGGGATTCTGAGGATGAGCTGGAAGCATTCCTGGCGCGCAAGGGCAACCAGCAGAGCCCATCAGGTGGGAAGGGCGTGCATGTCCTCATGTGGGCTGGAGCGCCGCCGGGCTGCTAAATTTCCTGTGGGTCGTGGGGCGCCCGGCACAGCCACTCATGAGGAAGGCAGGCATACTCTGGCTTTAAGATGCTGTGCTTCAAAGTCTCTTCTCTGCCACCCAGGGTGGCAATGGATGAAACCCATCACGTCAAAACCATGAGGGCTGCCTTCCTGGTCGTGCTGCAAGCCTTGTTAGGGAGTGACGTCTCCCCAACAGGGCTCGACATGCAGACAATGACGTTGGCAGCGTCTCTGGGCGCTGCGAACGAGCCAGCGTAACTTGTGCAGGCACCAGGGACGTGGACGACGTCCAGGGCAGTGAGTCTGGCGATGTGGACCAGAAGGGGGACAGCGACATGGACACTGGAGACATGGCAGCCGAGACGCAGCGTATTCTGCGAGGTGCGTGTGCTGCTGGAAGGGGGCAGGGACTGCGTGGCAGCAGAGATGCAGCTGTCCTGCATGGTGGGCTGACATTATTGTGTTGATGCAAGGGAACTCAGGGGGTTGGCTGTATAATTGCGCAAACATTCAGCACATCCCGCAAGGTGGGACCGAAGGGATTTGCCAATTGCCAGCTTGACTTTAGAGGAAAAGCTAGTATTCAGGCATTGCTGCCAGGACAAAGGGTGAGCATTGCTATGCTAGGTGTGACTCATCCTGTGAGGTGAGGATCAGTGTTAGCTGCTTCGTCAGGCCCCCAAGCCTGCACAAAGCACTGAGGACCAATAAATCTGAGGCCTCTTTGTGCATATTGCCAAGACGCAGGTGAGCCTCACCACAAGAGCCACTGCTGCACTAGCCAGTGCGTGCCCCGACTGCATTTCACTGTCATGGGCTGTAAGCGCTGGGGTGGTGCTGCTGCCGCCAGGTGCTATGCTGGGCCTCTTTGCATTTGAAAGAGTAAAGGCAGCATGCAATCTGTGCTGTACGTTCTGCTGCTGCAGAGAATGCCGTGCGGGACCGGATCGGCAAGGGCAGGGTGTTGGAACGCAAGCCCATCAGCAGTGTTCTCGACAAGATCCTCAGCAGGAGACAGGAGGTGCAGGCCAGGTCAGTCCGAGACTATGTGGCCTGTTTCGAAGGGCCTCAGCAGGTCTGCCAGGTCCATTGGACACAGTGCACAAGGCCGTGGGTGCTCATCCTGTGCCCTGCAGGGAGCACACCGTGCACGTAGGCAACACCCCTGGACGCTCAAGCTGTGCTTGCCTGTCATAATGCCCCTAGGGCAGCCCAGGATGTTGGTGTTGCTGACAGACACATGCAATGCCTGCAGGGCACCCACAGCCATCCCTGAACGGCCCAGGCCCCAAGGGCAGCAGCCCGAGCCTGCTGGGCAGCCCCAGCAGCCCGGCAAGGCACAGCCATCTGGCCGGGACTTTGCTGCGCTTGCGGCACAGCTGCAGGCGGAGATGGCCATGCACGAACTGCAGGATGGGCCAGAAACTGGGTATGATGAGGACCTGCTGGTGGTGTCGGATGAGGATGAGGAATTGCAGGTAAGCTGCGGAACGGCATTCTGAGGTGGGCTGCATCTTGCACTGTCATAAAAGTTTCTGCAGCGGGGTGAAAGTGAGATTGCGACTTGGCAGGGCATCGGCGCCTGCTTGCGTGGCTCTGCTTATCGTGGGATGACAATCGAGTTCTTCTTACCAGTGATATGCTTATGCACTATCCTGGTGATGAGCTGTCTGTCAGATGAGTGTAGTACTGCCATGCTGGGGGTGGACTGGGGCATGTGCTGTCGCAGAGGACCTGCAGGTGGAGGAAGGTTGGGAGTGCAGGTGGTGGGGTTTTGGGGCCTTGCAGGTGCCGGCCGTTGGCCTGCATAGCTCCCGATGGGGTCAGATGCAGAGGACACAGACATACATGTGGGGTATGGGAGCCAGCAGCCCATGCTGTCCTGGACACCCTTGCTCCAGCCACAGTTCTGCTGCTGACTCTGCTGGCGCCGGCCTAGCTGCAGACTGGCATTGCAAGTCATGCTGGGGCGTTATCCTGCATCTGCATGGAAGCAAGCAGGAAATCAAGCCTGAGCTCAAGGTGCAGCACTACATCCATGCCAGTGTAAGCAGCCAAGTGAGTGTTGTCGTGGCGCAGGAACCCGAGGAGGCAGCTGAGCCAGAGGGCGGCTCCCTGCAGGACCCTGCAGTGCAGGTGAACCCCTGCCTGACCCCTGCTCATTGCAGTCGTGTGGCACCTGGCCGCTAGCAGCTGCCCCAGTGCAGCAGCTTGCTGAGTGGCTGCTGAGCACGCATTTCTACTGCTCATGGACTCAGTGCTGCAGATCACTGAGAGAGATAGGCTCTGTGTGATGACCCATCCTGTGCATGCGTGCAGGAGGCTCTACCCAAACAGACCACCAGGCCGCCTCACATTGACCGCCTGGGCCTGTCTGTGGGCGCACCGTTGGATGACACACAGGCAAGCATACCCAAGTTCCTTGGCTCCACGCCCTGCTGAGCAGGCCAAGAGGTGCTCAATTGGGATCAGTGCAATTCACGCTGTAGCAGCGCCAGACCTCACTTGGGCCTGTGCCAGCAGGACTTCACTTTTGACAGCCTGCCGCTGGAGGAGCCAGAGCTGTTCCATGGACGCAGCAAGCCAGACATGACTGCCGCTGAGACGCTGGCATCAGCAGGCACCAAAACAGGTGCAACCTCTCTCAAGCTACACCTTGAAAGCAGCAGCAGCACCTCCTCAGCCTTCAGGCAGGAGCCAAGGCTCTGTAGTCTGCATCTGTTTCCAGCAAAGTGTCACGCCCGGCTCGATCCGTGATGCACATGCTGCAAGAAGTTCGTGATCCTGTCTGCAACATGCTGCACAATGCCGCCTCGAGCTTTGAGCACAGCAGGCCTTATGCACATGCTGGAAGGATCTCCTGAGCCTGCCTGCACAGCGCAGGTTTCCAGGGGGATGGCAGCCTGCATCTGGACCTGGGCACAGAGACACAGGATATAGATGCAGAGGCGGTTGTACAGGCTGCACCTCGGGATGGCCACCTTGCTGCGGCAAAGTCAACAGGCTCAGAGGAGGAGGGAGAGGCACCAGAGGTGGGCTGCTGGCCGCGTTTGGCTGCCAGGCTGAGGAATGCAGCGCAAGGAGGCAACTCCCTGCCCAGTCTTGCCCGCAGCAGCAAGTGCAATGCGCCCATGTGCTGCACCACTTGCCCATGCATTGCCAGTGCATTGCCTGCAGGAGCAGCCGAACGTGTCGGTGGAGGAGTCTGCCTCAGCGGGCTCAGAGAACGAAGCCGAGTCGACAGCTGATGATGAGCAGAGCTCACAGCCATCCCCCAGTGGGTCAGCAGAGCCACATGCAGGCCAGCGCCCAGGCAGCGCCAGCAGCTCATCTCCCTCTAGGGCCACCACAGCTGAATGCAGCCAGGACGGAGCAGATGAGGCTCAGATTGCCGAGGAGGAGGCGTCAGCTGAGATGCAGGTCATGCCAGATGGCTGCAGTTGATAGTGAGATTGGACGACGCTTGACAGCCACAACTTCACAGGGGCAGACGCTCATTCAGCGCAGACGGCACAGCTGCTTGGCTCCCCAAGGTTGCTGGCTGCACAGCCACCTGACCCTGACAGCTGGTTGAGATGTTGTGTACAGGGGGCGTTTTACTATTTGCCTGCCAGCAGCCACCATGGGCAGCTGCATCATGGTAGCCCCTGGTGCACCAACTGCCATCAGCTGCCATGCAGGCACCATGGGAGGCTGCTGCAAGGCAGGAGGCTAAGCAAGCACCCTTTCGCAGCGATTTCATAGAAGCCGAGGTGGGCAGCCAGCCTCTACATCGCAGAGCACTGTTAGGCAGCGCTGGCTGCATGCTTGTATGCACGCTGTACAGCAGGCTGCGTCAGCCAGGGCCCCAGCACTTGTACTGTATCACCCACTGGCCTAACAGTATTCTATCAATGTAATAGTTGCAGTCTGCACAGCAGCATGCCTTCAGCACACTGTTGACGTTGTCATCTGCCAAAATTGAAGGCTTTGAGGCATGGGGACTGGACAGCTCCACTGCTGAAGCCTCCCTGGCTATGAATTCTAGCTCACAAGAGGGCATGCTGTGGGGGCACTGCTGATGTTAGTGCTGCGCTGCAGGCTGAGATGAGCGATGATGAGGGGCACAGTGAGGACGAAGAGGACAGCGACATCGAGGATGGACACCTGGTGGGAGTGAAGCACAAAGCTGATGCATTAGGTGGCCATTCACCTGAGGCCTCTGCTTGTTGTGACTGTCCAGTCATGGTGGCTGCCAGCAAGCTCTGCACACATGCAGACACGCGGTTCCATCCATGTTTCTGAGGGTGGCCATATAGTGGGTACAGGCGTGAAGCGATAAGCTTGTGCCGTCGAAATTGCCGTCAAACTATTGTGGATGAGGCCTGTTTGTGCTTTCATTGTTTTGCAATGCTGGCAGGCAGCAAACCCTGCACAGATGCTGCCATGGGGTCTGGCAGTCTACTTCAGTCCAGCTTTGTTCAGTTCAATGATGTTGGAGACAGGCACCAGGTGGCCGCAGCCTCAAGCCTTAGATTGCAACTCCACACGCAGCCTGCATGCTGTTCTTGTCTAGAGCGCGATGGATGCTGGCACGCCAGCAGATGCAGTGACGTGCCAGTGGCCTGCGCGCTGGCAGGGTGCACTGGCTCGGCGACTGACAGACATGTTGCTTTCTCGCCTGGCATGGACTGGAAAGCGGCTGTGACCTCTGCATGCAGACCTTTCTGGCCCAAATGATACACAAGAGGTCCCCGGCATAGACTGTCCTCCAGCCAGATCAGCAAATCTGCCTGAGGATCCAGCAGGCAAGCCGTCAGGGCGAGCTTGGGCACAACGCGGGAGAGGCGGGGGGTGTGGCCCAGCTCTGCTCGAAGGAGAGCGCAGCTCCCCTCGGAAGTTGCCAAACAGGCTGACCTGCAGCTGTGTGCCTGCAGGCAGGCCTCGTTGGGCCAGTCAGGGATAGTCAGGACGTGCAGGCATGCTCCACCCCAGCGAGCGCACCTGCCGCTCACAGCGCGCCTGATCTGAGGAGGCAGAGGAATGAGTGCCTGTGTGCCTGCAGGCGGGCCTGATTGGTCACGAGAAGGACAAGGCCGAGGACGAGGTGCTCCGGCGAAACCTGCATGCGCAGTGGCTGGAGAGGCAGGACGACGACGCAGTGGCCCAGCTGATGGAGGGCGTGCGCAGTGGCTTCAGGCGCAAGCGCGCGGGGGACCTCCTGGATGAGGATGTGAGGAGCTGTGCCCCTCGTGCTGAGGCCGCGCTTGCATCATGTTGGTGGCTGCAGGGGGCTGTGCTGCCTTCCGCACGCCACGGCATGAAGTTGCAGCGTGTTCAGCTGTCAGCTTGGTGCAACTGTGCAAAGGGACATTCTCGACGAGGGTCCGGGAGATGCCATTGCCAATGCCCACAGAGGCCAAGCCTTGTCGATGCTGTGCCTGGGCAGTGCACACCTGCTTGGTGAGGACTTGAGGAGCTGGCACTGCCCTTTTGGGCTGACTAGTGGTGCACCCAGCAGGTGCCTCTTCCTGGCTGCTCCTTGCTGTGCATGGTAGCCTCCTGGCCTGCCCAGGTCACAGCAAAGGACTTGATGTGCCAATGAATGCCCTGGTATGCTCATGCTCAGTCCACTGTCCAGTGACGACTGGCAGCGCCAGCCTGCAAGCTTCAACAGTCAACTGTAGCCATCAGAGTGCCAGGCACACAGCTTGATGACCACGCATCCCATTTGCATGGCCAGCCATGCACACGAGTCTGCCTGCACCGAGCCCCCAGGCAGGTGTGTGACTGTAGCAATAGACCCACTGTCGTGCTACAGGTGGGCACAGATGGGGACGCCCGCAGGCGGCGGCAGAGGCAGGATGACTCAGAGGGGGATTCTGACAGCGATGAGGACGACGCGCGGGCAGGGCTGCGCTCCCTGCTGCCGGCTGCTCCTGAGGGCAGTGATGCGGCTCTGCCAGACTCTGATGATGAGGGCGAATTCCAGGGAGCAGGGGCAGCTGCCAGTGCTGCTGAGGTTGGTTCCGTGCACTCTATGCTGTCTGGTGCCATGCGCGAGGTACATGGCCTTAGCCGCTGCCGGCTGCTCTTGAGCAACGAGCGCTGCCGATGCTGCTAAGCTGGTTCAGCTACCTACAGATCGTCTGTGCTGTAAGTACACTCCACTCCGTCAATCTGAGGTCCATCAAATTGCCAGCCACAGCCATGTGTGACAGGGAAGCCTCCTTCAGTGGCCGCCACCTTCATGGCAGTTGATGCGTGCCAGGAGATTGTGCTGGCGCAGCATCAGCAGCACCTGGGCCCCATCAGCAGCAGTATGCGCAGCTCTTCAGCAGGAGGCCAGCTTAGCTGCCTGCCCTTCTGATTTGCAGGCGGTGGCTGGAGCAGCAATTCTGCTGGATGAGGACTCGCAGGACGTCCTCAATCTGCTGCGAGGGGGCAGTAAACTGCCATCAGAGGCTTCCGGCATGCGGCAGGCATCAGCACAGCTAGGACGTCATGTCAGAGGCCCTCTGGCAGGCATTGCTGCCAGGGAGACATCGGGGGTGGTGAGCGATGGTGTGGCCTGTGACTTGCACACATGGAGAGCTCTGCCGCTTTCTGCAAGCCAAGAAAACAAATGTGCCCTGACTTGTGCATGGGCATGGGCATGTGCTTGCATGAAGGCCGCCTCTGCACTTTTAGCTGAGCTGGCAGAGTGTTGCTTGCAGGGTTCCTTCAGGGGCAGAAACAATCCAGTGGCCAGCCTGTCTAGAAATGCGTCGCAGATTGGGGCCAAGTCATACATCTTTGCCAGGGACAACAGCAGGCAGGGCAGTGAGGATCAGGTCAGGCCTGCTGCTACACAGCCCCAGACAACAAAGTTGCAGTTGTGTTTGGGAGCCTTCTGCTTGGCTACAGGCCTACTTTTGTTGCTGTGCAGCTCTTGTGTGCAGCATGTTGTAGATGAAAATTGTGCCTGTGCACTGCAGGAGATGGATGAGGTGGCCGCAGAGCCAGATGGCCCCACCTCATTTGCAGAGCTGGACGGCTTGCTTGGGCACTTCAAGGGTGCGCCCCTGCAGCGGCCCAGCAGCAAGCCGGCTGCAGGCACCCTGCTCGGCCGTTTGCAGGCCCAGGCGCAGAGTGGGCGCCTGGAGGCTGGCGATGGGGCCGCAGTTTTGGCAATGCTGCAGGCTGACAGGCGCCCCAAACAGCCAGCCAACTTTGCCAAGCTGCTTCAGAGGACTTGATCATCACTTTGTTGAAATGGTGGTCCAGTGCAGGCTGTCAATAGTAGTACGAACTCTCTGCATTGCTCAAATAATCATAGGCAAAGACTGTTGCTCCTAGAATGCCCACCGCCCCCAGCTCCATTGCCATTGCTCCACTGGTGATTTTCTGCAGGAGACAAGCCTGCCATCAGCTCTGGGGACCAAGCGACAGGCTTGGGCTGCACTGCAATCAGCAGACAGCCTGATTGCGCACTTGTGCATGGTACAAGATGGCAGGCACTGCCACTGAGCCTATGGCTGAGAAGCCTGTGAGAAATTTGCCGGCGTCTATCCACCTGCAAAGCAGGCAGATGGTGAAACAGTGACAGTGCTTGGAAGGACTCTGCAGATCACTGCAAAACCAGAGCTCACCCACTAGCTACTGCATTGCTGCTGCCATAGATGCTAGAAGATGAGGTATTTGCAGAACCAAAAAACAGGTAGGGCATGGGCACCAGGACGTACATGAAGGCTGCAAGAGTAAGCGTGGTCAGGCACAGGCAGCATCAACAGGCCACAGGACGACACAGGTAGCACTGACGCACAAAAAGACGGCAGGAGTGTGAAGAGACAGCAGCCAGACAGCTGCACACACCTGTCAGCATGGGCCACCAATTGTCCCAAAGGATGCAACCCTGCAGTCAACTGCAGACATTTGCCGGGGCCTGAAGCCTACAGACAGAACGGCTGCGCACAGAAAGCACACCAATAGCTGGAGGAGGACGCCGACGCAAAACGCAAGCGCCAGGCCAGCCAATCTGCAGAGCACAACATTGTGAGGCTGACTTGCAGGCTGTTGTCCTCAGCAGCACAGGAACATTGGATGTCTGTGAGAATACTTACACTGCAGGCAGCAGAAACAGGGAGTGAGGCTCGACAGGATTGCAAAGTCACTTGGTCAGACATCAAGTCACTTGATCAGACATGCCTTTTAAGCAAGCAGACTCACTTCTGACATCCTGAATGGCCATGAAGTGAAATTCGAACGGGCACCTGAGCAGGCAGGGCGTCAGCCACGCAGTCGCAGTGGAGAGCTAGAGGACTGCCTGCCGGGGCAATGCAAATGGACGTTGCAACCGAAACCCTTGTGTTGACTTATTGACTTGCATCGAACATCGGACCCTCAAAACATCTTTGGAATTGCCCTGGATGTAGCTGCTGCCTGCAATGTGCTCTGCACCTTTTGGGGAGGCCATCAGAGGGTAAAGCTAAAACCGCCAAACCGCCTCATGAGGGTGAAGACTCTGCAGATCATTTGGAACGGCAAGGAGCCAGTGTTTTCTGTGGATTTTCATCCCTCTGGCTTGCTGGCCTCAGCTGGAAGTGACAAAGAGATCAAGGTGCGCCTTGGCCCAGCGTAGCACGACCCAAGCTTTTGCCATGTGTACCTGAAAGCAACCGCCATTCTGACCAAGGGCTCTGCAATGCAGTTGTGGGAGGTAAGGCTGGCACCCTGGAGCGTGGAGCGTGTGGGCCATCTTGCAAGTCAGGCACACTGGCAGCTCCAACTGCCATGTGTGCCCATGCAGGTCGGCATTGACCACAGTGGAGACCCTGTGGTGAAGCACATTGAAAGCCTCGGCGGCGTCAGCGGCCACAGCCGTGCAATCAATTGTGTCCGCTTCTCTCCATCAGGCAAGAGCTGTGCTGGGTTGCGGGTTGTACATCAAGGCTTTGCTGACTGCATGCGCTGCCAGACCAGCCTGCCCCAGCGCTCTGCAGGGGAGTTTCTGGCCTCAGCTGGTGACGGTGGCGAGGTGGTGCTGTGGCGGCAGGCAGAGCTGGGCCAGGGGTCCAGCACCGCTGGCTGGAGGCAGGCTGGCGTGCTCAGGTGCCTGCGCCTTGTCTGTGCTCTGCCTCTCTTGCAGCACAGGGAGCTCCTTCTGCCTGCACGCACCTTCAGGGTGGCACAGGGATGCCTCAGGTGCAAGTCTCACTGCAATTCCCTTGCCACCCTCACGTCGCTGGGCTGTGCCATGCTGCCCTGAGCAAGGCACAACACCTTGATCTTTCTGGGCTCTCCCAGCCGGCCATCATGCCTGCACCTCGCCCTCAAATGCAACAGACCTTGCTGGAGCTGCCCACGGTGTACCCACACTCAGCATGTGACAAAGCAGCTGCCCTGCCTCCCCTGCACAGCTGCTGCAGGTGATGCTGGTCCTTCTTGCGTCACATGTCTTGCCATTGCTCAGGGCGCCAAAGCACAGTTGTCCTGCCCCAGCAGGGGTCACGCAGACGATGTGTGGGACCTCAGCTGGTCTCCAGACTCCACCGCCCTGGTGTCAGCCTCCAGCGACAATGAGTGCAACCTGTTCAGCGTGGCAGCCATGAAGTCCAAGTTTCGGCTCAACCAGCACAAGCACCTGGTCCAGGGCGTGGCCTGGGACCCTGCACGGGAATTCATCCTGTCAGCAAGCTCTGACAAAACTGTCAGGTGGGTTGGGGTTGTTAGCACTGGCTGCTTGGGCACAGCCTGATGGGCGCCACTTTTAGAGTGTATGCTGTCCACGGGGTCAGACAAGACTGTCAGGTGGGTTGAACACTCTGCACAGCAGTTGCTGCGGGTCACCTGCACCCGCTGTGCTGCCTGGTTTTGCGGAGCGAGGCAGTGGGGGATGCAGGTCACACTACTGAACAAGATTGCATCTGATCATCGGGGTCAAACAAGGCGTCGGGTGGCTGTGCATGGCCTGCCTGGGTGTGACCTGGCTCCTGCGGCAGATTCAGTTGGCAAGCACCGACAAGGCTGTCACATGCGTCCTGCATTGGCTGTGGTATCTCAAGCTGACTGCAACAGAGCTTGCCCCTGTTTGTAGGCAGGAACTTCGTTGATTCGCTGCCTCTGCCAGGTGCAACACGCGGTGCTCAGCCTGGCTTCTTGAACTCTGCTTGTATGGATGGCTGTCAGGATGCTTGCCGGGCTGCCCATGGCTGCTGTGGCTAGGTAGGCAGGCAGCACGGTACAGATGTGCAGCAGAATGCTGCTGAAACAGGAAATTTGGCCTGCCGGTGCTTTTGCATGCCAGCAGCAAGAGTTCAATCAAGCCTGACCCCCTGCAGGGTATATGGGGCCAAGCCACCAGCAGCCAGCGCCAAGAAGAAGGCAGCCGTCGCCCCCGCAAGCAGCAGCTGTGAAGAGGGCCTCACCAAATTTGCCTGCCTTCACGTTCTGGAGAAGCGCAAGCTGCCACCAGGTAAATGGTAGACAAAGGCTGCCCACTACAATCACATGCATGTGCAGCTCTGGTAGAATCTATTGTTGGCAAAGGGAAGCTACCATCGGCAAGCTGTGTCGCAGGGCTTCTACTTCACCACCTGCTGCAGATATAGCATAGCTTCTGGGCGGGCACATTGGAGCGCTTTGCAGACACTCTTGCAATCCTGGTAATGCTCGCTGTCGCATCTGTGCCAACAGCCAAGCGCACGCTCAAACTCCACGATGAGGGACTCGGCAGGACATGTAACGCTGCACCTGTGCAGGTGGCACCCAGGAGGGCGCCACTGCAGCGCCAGCAGCCAAGCGCTGCGCCATGTTCCATGACGAGAGCATTGGAGGGGCCTTCTTTCGGCGGCTGGCCTGGTCTCCAGATGGGTCCATGGCCGTGATGGCTGCAGGGCAGTTCAGGAAGGACCCCCTGGCGCCCCCTGAGGACACGGCGTGGGTGTATGTGCGTGGCAAGTGGGCGGCTCCCATCATGCACCTGCCGTCCCCTGACAAGGTGGACCACTCAAAGCTTGATGATTGTGTCAAGGCGGCGCCGCCTTTGCAGGAGGCAGTTGCTGAGGTCTTGCATGCTACATCACGCTTCACTTCAGCGGCACAGCGATCCTGTGCATAGGCAGCAGCCCGGGCCCACTGGTAGGCATGCAGCCAGCCACCACCCCACAAGCTAAGGCAAGCTCCTCCTGACTTTAGAGGTCACCAGAGCAAGGCAGCCTCAGCCTCAAGCAATCGTACTAGTGATGTAGGTTGTGACTGGCCTTGGTGTCTGCATGCCATCACAGGCCAGTGGGCCGCAGCGCTTCTGACCCACGCTCTCCCCACAGGTCAGCTTTGCAAGACGACTGTGCTGGCCTTTGAGCAGCCTACCACCGGCAAGTGGGTGCAACATGTGTGACTGACCCCTTCACGCATGCACTTTCAGGCCATTGTGGCTGTGCGCTTCTGTCCCACGCTGTTTGCGGTGGCCAGCCCGCAGGAGGGGGTGCCAGCCCATCAGCAGCCTGCAGCTGGCCCAGACGAGGAGGCAGCTGCACGGTCACAAAGGGAGACACCCCCTGCCAGCCCTATCAGGCTGCCCTACAACATGGTGTTCGCTATCGCGACTATGGACAGCGTCATCATCTATGAAACACAGGTGGGCTGTCTGTGTCCCTTGGCTTCTCCCTGCTGAGCTGCAAGGGTCAGATGCCTTGGTGGTTGGACGGTGTCATCGTCTGCAAGATAGGATTGCTGCTCATGTTTCACCTCTGGCATATCAAAGACTGAGCATCCATGAGACATAGGTGGGCTGCCGGGTCCTGCAGCCCCCTTCTGCTGGAGTGAGAGGCGTGTGCACAGCCAGGGCTTCCTCAGCTTGTGCTGTTTCCACCTGGGTTGAGCAACATCTCTTCTGCAGCACCCTTTGTGTGCTGAGCTGGAAGGGGGCATGTGTGGCATGCACCCAATGCATATCTGGCTGAGCAGGCAGCAGCTGCTGGCGGAGGGGCTTACAGCAATGGCTGCTGCTGCTGCTGCAGAACATGGCGCCCATTGCTGTCATTGGCAGGCTGCACTATGCCCCCCTGACGGACCTGGCATGGTCGCCAGATGGTGCTTTCCTGGCGATCTCCTCTCAGGACAACTACTGCAGGTGGGCTGTGTCTGGTTCACATTGCCCAGGGCTTGCAAGCCGCTCATCATGCTCAGGCGCCCTGCCTGGCACCCTGAGGTGGCCCACGCTCCTGTGTCTGCAGGATGGCTTACTTGTCTAAGCAGCCTATCTGGTGCAGCAATTTGCTGGCTTGTTCACAGATCCAACTGCTGCAGCGCAGTGCTGGGAATGCAGGGCTGCCTGTGTCTTCTGGCTGCCTCCGTCTCCTGGAAGCAGGCTCCTGCTGCCCAGGCGACGTCCTCTTCCTGTTCTTGATCTTTCACGTGCTGGTGCAGCCTGGTGGCATTCCAGCCAGGGGAGCTGGGCGCTCCACTGAGCGATGGAGACCTGCCACGCCAGGTGGCACAGCGGCTGTCAGCAGCCGGCAAGCAGCCAGCAGTCGTCAGGCACCTTCAGTCGCCATTAGGTGGCAGCCCAAAGGCAGGGCAGGCCACCAAGGCTGGCACTGGCACAGCCAGAAGGGCCAGAGGGAAGCTGAGTGACCCTAGCACCAGCCTTCACAATGTGCCTCCCCCACCCAGGTTTGATGGCACCCCCTCACAGCAGCGGCAGCAGCCCCCTCCAAGTGCGGCTGCTGGTGCTGCTGCTGAGGTCAGAGGAGCTGCCCAGAAGCCTGGCAGCGGGACCAATGGGCTTGTGCCCACTGGCGTGCAGACAGAGCTGCAAAGCAGCAGCGGAAAGCACGTCACGCCACTGCGCAGCAGAGGTGAGCTGCAGCATGTTGAGCCTGTGTGCACGGAGCGCTGGCTGCATTGCAGAGAGATTGACATCCCTCCCAGCCCGTTTCCTGCGCAGTGTGGCATGCTTCACAGCCTGGCGGACGTGCACAGACATGTCCATGGCATGATACAGGCCCAGGGTCAGATCTGCCAGAGACTTATGTTGCTAAGAGAGCCCGCGCATCCAGCAAAGAGGGAGGACAGAAAGACTCAACTTCCCCAAAGGAACCTGGCTTAGTTGCTGACAGCGCCGAGCCCACTCTTTCTGCGACCATGAGCATTGCAGAGATGGCAGCTGCTGCTGGACAGGCAGCAGCAGGCCAGTGATCATCCAGCCTCAGTCAAAATTTCATCATGGCCTTCATGCCTGCCATTGAACAGATCAGCTCGATGGTCTCAATTACTCTCAGTGTGCATCAGCTGTACTAGGCAACAAGCAGGCCAAGGTGAGAAAGTTCTGCTTTTGCAGCTGCTGCATCAGCCACTTCTGTCTGCACATTTTCAGGCTCAGGTGGGATATCATGGCGCTCAAAACTGCTATAAACCTTCACAGCAGGATGAAGTCGCCAGCCGTAAGCCCCCTGTCGATACACTAAGCAATGCTGCATCCCAGCATCGCTAGCCACCTGGGCAGCCCAAGCCGACCGGCGATTTGTACGGCACTGCATGACCAACCAGTCACTGCTGCCTGGTTTTGGAAAGTTGTAGGCGTCCTCAAACTCCTCTGGGCTCATGTTCAAGGCTGCTGGGAGCTGATCTGCTGGAACATGAGAGGTGCCTGCAGGCAGCAGCCAACTTGTGTTGAGCCCATGCTGTGCCTCCATCATGGGTTGCTGGTTGATTAGGTCTGCACAGCGTTTGTACACCAAGCCTTTGTGCTAGGAACAAGCTATGGTGCAGATAATAGCCTGGAGGACTGACAAGCATCAAGAAGCTCTAAAGGGAGGCCCTTGCAACACAGCAGCAGCCCAGGTGCACCATGGCAGCCAGGCTTGCCTGGGATGCTGCCAAACAGTGAGCGCTCATCTGAGCGCCGAAGGTCAATGACAGCAACGTCTTTGACAGGCGCGTCAATGTCCACCTGCCCCAGCAGGGCTGCCAGGGCATCCCGGTTGAGGAAGTGTAGGTCAGCCTGCAGTCACAGCAGGACAGCATCCCCAGGCAGCAAACACGGCGACAAGTTTTTGCCATATTTTGGGCAGACAAGCAGATGGGTAGCCCAGGCTGTAGCCTCCCCTCAACAACTCGCTTCTCAGAGCCCTCCCTGCCGCCTGCATGATCAAAGAGGTGTGGGACAAGGCCGACAATAAGATGTTGCAGACACCCCCAGCATTGCCTGTTTGCAAACAGCCAAGCACCAGATCTGCACCCTAAAGCAGAGACCACGCAGCCCTGCATCTCATGTTTATGGGGTAATCATGTATGCACCTGCTGCCGTGCAGCTGAGCCGTAGGCACCCAGCCCGCCCTTGAGCACCATGCTCCTGCTGAAGCCCAGGTCTGCTGCTGTGGCTGCTGCCGCTTGCATCTCCTGGTCGCTGCTGCCCACAAACACCAGCAAGTGCTCCAGGGACGGGTATGGCTGTGCATCTGTTGCAGGTGCCTCGCTGGGCGCCTTCAGATATGCGCTCCAGGCGGCCTTGCTGGACAGGACCTGCTGCAGCTTGCACCCTGCAGGGCGGTGTTTGGGGCTGAGCATGGTCATCAGCCTTGTGCATCATGGCAGACAGCACAGTGCTCAGTGCTGGAAACAGCTCTGCGCCAAGCTCAGCTGCCGTGCAGGCACTCTGTAGACCCCTGGGCGCCCTGACACCTTGAAAAGCTGACCAGACCAGGGTCATGCTGCTGACACAGGGCGCCCTGCATGTGCGGGGCGGCCGCCAGCAGAGCATGCACTTTCTGCAGCATCTGCAGCAGGGGATCACAGGCGTCCACGCTTGGCCCAGACCTGGGATGTGGAGGGCGTCTTGCAGGTCCTGTGGCAGCGGCTGCCCTGACCGCTGCTCGCTGCTGCGGATGTCAATCACATAGTGCAGAATAGGATCCGTTTCCACCTGCAGCAGTGCATTGCAGAAAGTGCAAAGGCGCCCCGCAAGCTGTCCATGTTGTTGCATGGCATGCCTGGAGCCCAGCTGCTGCCCAGGGCAGTGCAAGCGCACCAGCATGTGGACTGCTGCGGGCGACAGGGCAGCATGGAACCTGCCCATCTGCCTCTGGTCCGTGACTTGAAGGCTACTGGCGCTGCCCTGCAGCCCGGTGCTGCGCCGTCCCCTGATGAAACGCACAGCCCATGCGATGAGGGACAGCGCAAGCGCTGAGGTCAGGGAGCCTCCCTGCAGGCAGCACATGCTGCTGTCTGCTCTTGATCTACACTGCACACCTGTCGGCTCGGCACGAAATGCCTGAGGGACTCACAATATTGGTGATGCTGGGCATTGGAGATTCAGTGCAGGAAGCAGCTACACTTTCGGAATCAGCTCCAGCATGCAGTCGTCGCTTCCACAGCAGTGCACTCAGCGACAGATCTGGATGCTTTCCGAAAGCAGGGGTTTACCCGCAAGGTGGAGTGTTCATGTGGTCAACCATGTTTGCAAATTTGGTCGTGCCTGCTTCGATCTTATGCGGCCAGAGCCCTGAGGCCTAGCTGGTAACCACAGGAGCCCGCCTTCCAGGAGAATTTCTGGGGGAGCTGGAGAGGTGCCGATGTCAGGAATCAACTAAGCAGATGTGATGGGCACCTGGTCCCCCGAGGAGACTGGTGTGACTCACATCTGCGGGCTCTTGGCGCAGAGCCAGCAGCCTGGCAGTGACCAGAGTCAGGTTGGTGCCATCACCTCTTGCACCTGGTCTGAGGGACCTACGTGCATGCCTGGCAATCATCTGATCATCTGCAAGGCAAACACTGACCTTGGGCCATTGAAGGCTGCACCATCAGTACTAGTCAGCGGCGCCCCTTTAGCTCCACCATTAGCGGCCTGATGTCCAGCTGCCGCCTTGAGCGCTGTGGCCATGGGTGCCTTGTCAAAGCCCCAGCCCTATCAAAAGCTAGATGCATTGCAGCATCACAGCCTGTCATCTTCTGGCATGATGGCAAGCAAAAGCATAAGTGTGCTGCCCTTGGTAACCCCTGCAGATAATTGACGCCCTTAAACAATGCAGCCAGGTCTCAGACTTCAACAACTACTTGGCCTTCATTCTTGCACAGGGCACAGGCACAGACGCTCTCGTTGAGGTGAGCAGCAGCAGCCTGCTGTCTGAAGCCCCTTTGCTGGCGCAGCAGCGCAGGCACCTGCCCGCCCCAGAATGCACAGAGGCAGCCTGCCTTTTTGAAGGCAGCTGCCTGTATTGCCCTGATGCGCATCTCAAGATTGGGTGGACCTGGGCCTGCTGCCGCGTTGTGCACTGCACCAGGCTGAGACACATGCTGGCTTGGCGGCAGGTACGGCAAGCCGCCGGCCTTCTGCTGAAGAACAACCTCAAGACCCAATTTCAGGGGACGCCTGCTGACCTCCAGAGCTACATCAAGGTGGGCCCTCCACTGAGAGGCCACACAGCAGGGAGCGGCAGCCCCACCCCCGAGGCTGGTGTCCTGTGTCATGCTGCCTGTGGTGCCCTGCCAGCCACCTTGATGCAGTCACAGAGGCTCGTCTTGGCTTAGCCAAGGCCGCTTTTATGTCATCCTTGTCTTGCCTAGTCATCAGCATCAGTGCCACTGCACAGGGCAGCGAGGGTCGTGCCAAAGGGTCCTGGTCAGACTGGCTGGACAGATGCTGGGCACGCTGAAACCTGCAGCCCAAAGTACTGCACATGGGGGCAGTGCTCTGGCCTGGCAACCTTCAGTGGTAGCATTGCAGCTGCCTGGCCACCTCGGTCTCGGTGCTGAGGAGTGCAGTCTGCAGCCGCGCCACCTACCAGGACTCAGCGTGTGGCTGGAGCCTCAAATGCAGGGTTCAGTGTGTGCCATGAATGTTCCAGCCAATATCCTGGCCGTCCCTTGCACTGCGCCCTCTTGCATACGCTGCAGGAGCCCCAGGTGCTGTGCAGTGGAGCAACTGGTCTCCTGTGTACGGCCCAGCAGCTCTCCACTTTAGCAGTGTCTTGCCTGCCCCGTGCAGGCTGCCCTGCTCCATGCACTGCGGCAGCAGTCCCGGCAGCTGCGCCAGACGGTGGGGACCTGCGTGGCCGCAGTCGTTGGCGCTGCGGGGCTGGCAGCATGGCCAGAGCTGGTGCATCGCTTGGCGCAGAGCCTGGATGGCGGGGATGCCCTGCAGCTGGAGGGGGCTTTGGACGCCCTTCACAAGGTGGGAGATGCAGCCAAGCAGAAACAGCTGCTGACAGGCCATGCTGCGGCGCAGGCAGAGCCTGAGGCGAAAGTCATTCTGAATTAAAGATGGCAGCATCTGTCGCAGCTGCGGCTTTGCCAGGCTAGGGAGGCATGTCAGTGACAGACAACATGTTAGTCCTGCCAGCAACGAGAGTGGTGCAGCCTCTGCCCAACAGCTGCAGAGAGGCTGATGAGTCTGCCAGCTGCAGGTCGTCTGAAGAGCAGTTTGCCTCGGCAACTGCTGTGCACTGAGCGACCAGCCGTCAAGCAGCTGCTTGATGAACGCAGGGCCGCAGATTTTCCTTGCTGGTTATGGGCAGAGGTGCCACAGCAGTCTCAAGTCACGCTGGGGCAGCCACCAGTCCGCGTCCTATTGCGAAGACTGCCCCACCCAGTTGCAGACAGATGGCCACAGTAGTTTCAGGTCGTTTCAGGGGGATCCCGACTGCCCCACCCTGCCCTGCAGGTCTGCGAGGACTGCCCCGCCCAGCTGCAGGCTGAGGTGCCAGGGCTGGCCGAGAAGCCTGTGCAGGTCTTCATGCCCCGCCTGCTGAGCCTGTTCAAGGCGCCCTCAGTAGGGCTGCGGGTACAGGCAGTCACCATTGTCAATCTGCTGGCCGAGGCTGTTTCTCAGGCCATTGGCGCCTTCCTTGACCAGTGAGTTCTGTGTTGCCCCACTCCTCTCAACAAGACCATGCTTGAAGGGGCTGCTTCCCCACGACTGGCCCCTCAGTGCCTCATGCACTGCCATCTGCCACCGTTGAGGAATGCCTGTCAGTGGTGCCTTGAGTCATGCTGCAAGGCAGCCGAGTGGACAAGCCTGCAGCGCTAGATCAACATTGATCGCGGTGCAGCAGCAGTGGCTGCCTCTGCTGTGCACACCAGCTTCAGGGCTATTTGACTGGACTGGAGATGCTGCAGCATGCTGATGCTGAATTGATACGCCCCTTCCATGACGTCTGAGCCCTGACACAACTGAATGCCTTGCTGCAGATACCTGCAGGGGCTCTTTGCCCTGGCAGAGGAGGGCAGCAAGGATGTGCGCCGGGTAGTGTGCGTGGGCCTGGTGCAGATGCTGCACCTGCAGCCGTCCTGCCTCATGCCCCACATGTCCAGCCTCATCACCTACATGCTGCAGGCCACCCAGGTGAGGCTGTCCATCTGCAACCAGGCCATTGCATTGGTGACCAGACCCCGTGTCCATTCAAACACTTGTCAGGACGGTGGCGCTGTGAATTCCTGGCGCCGCACAGTCTGGCGTCTGCCTTAATCATCACGTATGCTGGGCTAGATGGTACAGCTCTGTGACACAGACATTGGGTAAGCAGTGGCCCTTTTCCTGGGGCACAGGAGAGCTGTGCTGCGCAAAAGGGTGGTGCTGAAGCCACCAGGGGTGCCCTCCAGGACAACAACGCTGACATTGCACTCAGCGTCCTGCAAACTCCTGTTGCGGCAGCCACAGCTTCTGCTGCACCTGAGGGGGAGGTTGAGCAGGAGGAGGCTCTCTGAACTGAGAGTTGAGCAGTCTCCCATCTCTGTGAGATCCTGAGCGCGCACTGCCAAGTGCTGCCCCTGCAAGATGGGACCCTTGACCTGGCGCTCAGGTTTGATTCCTGCAAACTCTAATGCCGGAGCTGTTGCTGTGCTGCTACTGGAAAGTGCTGGCCTTGCAGGGGAGAGGTCCCTGGCGTGGACTTTCACACTGAGCCTTTGGGTAATTCTTCTAGACGATTCCCCGTCAGGGTTCTCATGTTGCAGTAGCAGGGTCAAGTGCCTGCCTGCAGGATGGAGATCCCGACCTCGCCCTGGAGTCGTGCGAGTTCTGGAGCGCCTTCTGTGAGGCGCGGCTGAGCCCCGAGCTGCTGCAGCCCCACCTGCAGACGCTCATCCCCGTGCTGCTTAAAAACATGGTGTATGAGGAGGATGACGAGGAGGTGGGGCAAGGGAGCGCCAGCTGCTGTGCATTACGTCTTTGCTGTGAATTGAAGGGGCCACAGCGCCTGCAAGTGTGGCGTGCTGGTGGGTGGGGCTGCAGGCAGCCTATGCTGGTGTTGACCTGCAGAAGCAAGGAGAGCTGCCAGTCTTGCAGCAGCAGCAGGCGTCTTGCCTGTCCTGTTCTTCCGGGGTCCGCACAGATGCCTGACGCTTGCTTTGCCTGGAGGCATATATGCCAGGCCTCATGCTCTGCAGCGGCCTGGTGTGTGAGCTATTGAGCATCAGAGGCCCCACATAGATGGCCCCACACATATGGTACCGCCTGCTGGAACCATGCTGCTGCATATGGCTGCAGGTGCTAGATGCAGAGGCAGCAGAGCAGCCAGGCGCCAGCAACGGCTGCGCTCACAATGATGACCAGCACCTCAAACCCTTCCACCACCAGTGAGAGATGCTTTGCTGTTCGGTCTCAGATTTGCCAGACCAACTTGCCATGCCAGATGCCTAATTGCAGCTAGATGTCGGCACTGCCTCTGCATAAATGCAAGCTGTGCTCAGCAGGCTGGGCTGCCAACCTCCATTGCAGCACCTCAGCGTGTCAGGGCTGAGGCAAGCTATGTCATGATGGGCGCTGCTGGTCGCTGACCAGGGGCGATCCACCACTCCAGCCCCTGCATATGAGCAGAGCTGATGTCAGGCTCAGACTGCATCTCAAGCCACATCCAGCAGGCAACAAGCTGATCAGCTTCCGACGCTGCTTGGTGCCTGCCGTGTGCAGGCCGGCCGCCCGGGGGGATGAGGATGCCCAGGATGGGGGCGGGGAGGGGGTGCGCTCGTGGAACCTGCGGCGCTGCAGCGCGACCGGCCTAGATGTGCTCAGCACCGTCTTTGGGGACTCCCTGCTAGCGCTGGTGGTCCCAGTGGTGCAGCAGCGCCTGCAGGTGGGCCCTGCTCCATCCTTGAGGCACGTCCAGCGATTGCTGGGCTCCCCACCCTCCAGGCTGCCTGTCTGTGGCGCAGCACCAGCCTGTGCTGCCTGCAGGAGCCTGACTGGCGAGCCCGGGAGTCAGCCATCCTGGCGCTGGGAGCCATTTCGATAGGCTGTGCGACTGGGCTGGTCCCCTTCCTCCCGCAGCTTGTCAACCTGCTGATGCCCAACCTGCGGGACTCGCGCCCACTTGTCAGGTGGGCTTTCTCCCAACCTGCTGCCTGTTCTTCACCCTGATGGTGCATGCCGCTCACGCTGCTCACTGCATCCACTCCTGCAACCCTCACAGCATTGGGTTCGTTGCTGCGTTGAAGTCGCAGCTGTGAGCTGGGGGGCAGCCCCATGACCTGGAGCTCCATTGGAGCCTGGAGCATTCCATGCACCACGTCCTTGCCTGCTGCGCTTCATGCATGGCGGTGAGCCACCAGGCAAGAGAGGGTGGGGGCGGGGGAAGCGGGGAGGTTGTGGCTGCAGGACATGCAGCTGGCCATCTGCTCACTCTCTCGGCCGGCCCATGCAGGTCCATCACCTGCTGGGCACTGTCGCGGTACGGGCACTGGATTGCTGAGCAGGCGCTGGACCCCTCTCAGAACATGGAGCAGGGGCTGCAGCAGCTGGAGGCAGTCATCCAGGTGAGGCGGGCGGCGGCCGCCAGTGCTTGCCGAACCTGTGCAGGGCCAGCAATGCATCCTGTTGTCGGCACGCTGAGACAGGCTGACTGCTGGGGAGCCTCCTCGCTGAACACCGCACAGTGGAGCGCAGTCTCCAGCCTGAGGTACGCCTGCTGACGCCCATGTCCATCCACGCTGCACTGCTGGCAAGCACAGCACCATCAAGTGATGCCAGCAGTGCCTGCCCCCAGGGGAGCGCTCTGGGCCCCCCGCACCCCTCTTGCTGTGCAGGCTGCTGTGCATGCAGGCTGCCCTGGTCCATCAATGAACCCTGTTGTGTTGCAGAAGGCCGCAACCTGCTCCCCCCCCCCTGCAGGGCCTGCTCGTCCGCGTGCTGGACAGCAACCACCACGTGCAGGAGGCGGCGTGCAGCGCCCTGGCCATCGTGGAGGAGTGCACCCACCCCTCCCTGCTGGCCGCGCACCTCCAGGTGATCTACCTGCCCGACCTGAAGCGGAACAGTGTGGCCTGCAACAGCAACACAGCTGCACTTCATGTTCTGCTTGCAGCGACTGTACCTCAGGGCCAGATCCTCAATCAGCCGGAGAAGTGGCTGCTTGCATGCTGGAACCTTTTCCTGTCAGCAGCGTGTGGGCGCCCAGGGTCTGCATGCCTGTCTAATGGCTTGACTCTGATCAAGGCCTCTGCTGCTTGGTGGCGGTCCGGAGGGCCGCGTGTGTCCTGTCCTCTCTGCATAAGCCATGCCGAATTGGTCATGCCTGTAGTTCAAAACGCATCCCAGTGCCCCAGCTTGCGGTTGTGTCCCTGCAGGCCATCCTGCAGACTCTGGCCCAGGCTTTTGGCCTGTACGGGCGCAAAAACCTGCGCATCCTGTATGATGCGCTGAGCACGCTGTGCGAGGTGGTGGGCCCCACGCGTGAGCTGGCCCACCCCCGCCACGTGGGAGCCATTGTGGGGCCTGTGCTGGCCAAGTGGGCGTCCCTGGGTGACACAGATCGGGAGCTGCTGCCCCTGCTGGCCTGTCTCACCCCGCTGATGACTGCCCTGGGTGAGCTCTAAGGGACGACCTGATTTCTGGCACAGGGCAGGTCTTAGGTTGAGCACAGTGGTGCCCACCGCCGATCTGTGTGCTGCTAATCTGCCGCATGCTGCCATCTGGTGGTTCCGGGAGGAGGTATGTGCTTCAAATAGTCACTCGCTCATGGCGGCAGCCCCTGCTGGCCAGCTCATTTTTCTGGTGGGCGCCCTCAGTAAGTCTGGGGTCGTCAGTCGAGCAGAGGGTGCTTCATGCCAGTCTGGCACACTGCTGGCCTGCCATTGTACAGGGTTAGTCGGATGCAGCTGGCATGCCTGAACCACCGTCTCTTGTGGCAGGCCTGCCCCACGCCGCCGATGACAGCCGGCAGTTGTTTGATTCAGCTGCTTAGGTGCCGAAGTACGCCAAGCGCCATCTGCATGGCAGGCAAAGGCCTGGGGTTGACTGCTGTGGTGCCAGCTTGAGGCTTGCGCAACTCGACCAGGTCTAGGTGCCTGCCTGCTGCCCTCTGAAGGTCAACTGGTGGGCTAAAGTGCACCGGGTCTGTGGTGCCATGGCGGGGCTCAGCTACCTGATGTGCAGCAGAGGGGCTGGGCAGAACACTCCTTGCACGTTCCAGGCTGCAGCACAAGGTGGACCGCCGTTCATCTGGCCGGCCCAGTTTCTAAGTTGCCTTTCCCTGCCCTGAGACACATCACATCAGCGCTGCCCCCTGCAGGGCCTGGTGGCAAGCCCATTGCAGGGGAGCTCTTTGGGCGCAGCCTGCGCATTGTGCAGCAGCAGTTAGCAGCCCAGGCAGCGCAGGCAGCTGGGCAGCAGGTCACCCCTGAGCCTGACCTGGAGTTCATCACCTGCAGCCTGGACCTGATCTCAGGTGGGCTGTCCACAGAGAGACTGTGCAGCTAAAGGCTGGGCCGGCCGCCCCTGGCTGTGTGATTGTGTACATGCTTGCAGTGCTGTGGGCTTATGCATCCCGATCCTGGAAGGGCTTGAAACGCTGGTGCGCCGGGCCCGCAGGGCCTTTGCCCTGCTGCATTATGGCAGCCCTGCAGCTCATGCCTCACAGGCAACTTTGTGCCTGCTGCAGGGTTGGCAGAGGGCCTGGGAAACCAGCTGGAGCCCCTGGTTGCACAGTCGCAGCTGCCGCAGATCATGCTCCAGTGCTGTGAGGTGCGCAGCGCACCTGGGCTGCTTTGAGTGTGTGATTCAAAGCCAAATTCGTGTCCGCTCCTACATCTGGCCTGGTTGGGCCCAGACTTGGGAGCTGGGCGTTTGTCTGGACCCTGTTGCAGGCGTGGGGCAGGAGCCTGCCCCTCCCCAGACCATGGCGCTGTGCTCAACACAGAGGTTGTGTCTGCTGCATCCTGGGCCCTGAACGCAGGGCACGTGATCACTTCTTGAGTGTGAGCATGCGTGGAACTGGACGGCTCCCCTGGGAGGTGTGCAGTCAAGCAAGGCCCTGTGCCTGGCTCCAGGACAGCAGAGGGTGTGTGCCTGCGCTGCAGGGTACCTCCCCTGTGAGGTGTGTTGTGTGTTGATATGCATGACTGGCCAGTGTGCAGCACAATTGAGGGTGTGTGCGCTGCAGGACGGCTCCCCCGACGTGCGGCAGAGTGCCTTTGCACTGGCGGGCGACCTGGCCAAGTGCTGCCTGCCCCAGCTGGCCGGCGTGTACAGCCGCCTAGTGGAGCTGTGCGTGCACTCCCTGCACCCCTCCCTGATCACGCCGGAGAGCATGTCGGCCAGCAACAACGCCTGCTGGGCGCTGGGTGAGCGGCGCAGTCCCCTGCAGGGGCTCTGAACAGCAGTGCAGGCGTGCTGTGCTGGACGCCTGCTGTCGTGCTCACTCGCAGCACCCTGTGGGAGTGGGCATGCACGCCGTTGGCAGCACCACTTCGGCTGCCCGTCGCAGTGTCTGCCCAGCACCTTGGCAGGGTGTGTTCAGGCTTCTGTCGAGCGCCGGCTGCTGGGCAGGTCCCGGCTGGCCGGGTGCGCAGTGGTGTGGGTGGCGGGGAGCTGCGTGTTGGGCATTGCTTTGCTGCCCTGCTGCAGCCTGTGCTGGGCACCGCTTGCTTGCAACTGAGGTGCTCATGCCTGCCCACCTGTGCTGCAGCCAAGCACGCTCTGTGACAGACTCTCCATGCTGACCTGTTGACTGTCCAACCCTGCAGGCGAGCTGGCGGTGAAGAGCCAGCCAGAGCAACTGCAGCCCTTTGCGGTCCAGGTGGTGGAGCGCTTGGTCCTGGTGCTGAACAACGGGAGCATGATGCCCAACAGCTTCATGGAGAACAGGTGAGCCGTGATGTCTATTCAGCCGGCCCATCTTCATCTCCACGCCGCCCAGGGAAGCCCGCCTGCGCATCCCTGGTCTTCTCAGGCATCCTTCTGCTGGAGCTGCATGTGGCGTGAGCCTCCCACCCATGCCACTCCTGTTGCAAACCTCCGGTCCCACCCCCACCCCTGCCACAAGCATGTCCACGAAAGTCAGATCTGCATGAGCAGCCTCGCTCTTAGACCCCCCTCTCTGCATAGCAATCTTGCCAATGCTCTTGCGCTCTGTGTTGCTGTGGTCCCGCATCAGCAGGCCATTGTTTGTCCTCGATCCTCCCGGCCTTCCCCCTGCAGCGCCATCACTGTGGGGCGGGTCGCCTGGGTCTGCCCTGGCAGCATCGCCTCCTTCCTGCCGGCTTTCGTGGGCCCCTGGTGCGCCGCCCTTCGTTCGGTGCGGGACGATGTTGAGAAGGAGCATGCCCTCCTGGGGCTGTGCGCTATGCTGCACATCAACCCTGCGGTGGGTGCATGATTGTGCCTGCATTCTGTGACACATGTACGCGCGCATTGAATGCAGTACTGCTTTGCTCTTGCAATGCATCTCATCAGGAAGTGCGAGCATGCTGCGCATCAGCCCTGTGGTGGGTGCATTCTGGTGCAGGACAGGCTACAAGCCTATGCGTTGTGGTGTCCACCCCGCGGTAGGTGCGCATGCACCAAGCAGTTTGCTGAACCACCTGAGCCAGGCAGGCTGTGCTATCAGGTGCTCTGCCACCTCCAGCATCACGTCTATTGCCCAGGGCTGCAGCCATCTGTCTGAGCATATATATGAATCTGCCTGCAGAGCACGTCTCTGCGGCCTCAAGCCTTGCAATTTGCAGAGCCCTTGTTGGCCACACGTCCACTGGCCTGAAGGCCGCGGTGTTGTCAGTTGACCTGTTGTGTACAGCCTTTGCTTCCTGGCTGTTTGACTGCGCCCTGTCTCAGCTCTGTCTCACCAGACCTTTGCCTGACTGCAGGGCGCAGTGCAGTCCTTTGCCGTCGTGTGCGAGGCCTTTGCGTCCTGGCACGCCGTCCGCTCCAAGCACCTGGAAGGGGAGCTGCACCGTGTGCTGCAGCTTTTCCGCAGCGGCTTGGACAATGGCAGCTGGGAGCAGGCACTGTCTAAGCTGAGCCCTGCGGTGCGCACTCAAATGGAGCGCATGGCCAGCGCCTCGGCCTGAAGCCTTGGATGGGACTGCTCCCACGTGGGACGCTCTGCCGGACGCTGGCAGCAGCTCTCTGGCTGCCCTGGTCCCAGGCCGTTGCAGGCCATTCCAGGCCAAATGCTAGTCACACAGATGCGCATGGCAACATGGTGCCAGAGCTCAGGAGGATCCAGAACTTCTTGGTTGCACCCACAGACCGCAGGGCTACCAGTGCCGGTCTTAGTCTACTGCTGCTGTCGCCCAATACCCTTGGCCCCCAGCAAGTTCTCATGTTCTAGGACACAGTCAGCAAGCAGGGTCGGCCCTTGGCCCTGTTGCTGCTGTGAGCAGCTGCAGAGTGCTGCTGTGTCTTTCACCTTAGATAGCTTGTCCAGTGTGGTGCACTGTATGTAAGGTGAGATTGATAAGGTAGCAGCCTGTCTCTGATCAGCATGAGTCAGGCTCAATTTCAGGGTTGCATGCTGCTCTTACAAGTGTACTTTTGGCATTTGTCGCATGGTTAACGTACCTTTTCAGCACCTGTTTGCCGCCAACCAGCCAAGGCAAGGCACATCGCTTTGGTATCTGACTGTGTGCACAGCTTTGGCGCCCGAGACTGGAAGAGTCGATTTTGCCATCCACCCTGAGCTGCGATTTTATTTGAAGCATGGTTTTGACCCTGCACTGCACTGCTCACCACTGCCTTGCAGTCTTCCCGTCTTCAATTGATCAGCAGTTTTTGCAAATCAGATCAATGCATGGCTCTGCTTGGAACATGAAATCAGCTTGAGCAGCAAAAGGGCTTCAGAGAGGCAAAAAGCTTCCAGCAGCTGACTCGTCCCAGAATGGCATGAGCACTTTATGAAGAAACATCGCAGTCGGACCACATGGCTGCGGCAGTTGCAGGTCAGTCAGGCTCAGGTGTTGTACATCTCGAATCTCTCTGGAGCTCTCTCTCGCCCAGCCACAACTTGAAGGCTTTGGCTTGACACTTCCAGGCCTTGAGTTTGGGTGCTTGGCCGTCACCCATACAGATCTTGGGTCTATGGGCAAGGCACAAGCCTCTCTGTGTTGCTGTTGCTGTCTCGCTCAATGTGTCAGGTCAGAGGGTGATGAGGTGCAGCCGCATACCAGAGAGGGACTAGTCACACATGCCTGCAGAGCACAGCAGGTGTACCATGTAACAGCGCCCGACACGAAGGTAGACTATCTAAGACTCTGCAGGTATATGAGCTCAGCAGAGGACATGCAAGCAGGGTCTGCCCAGCAGGCGCTGCAGCTCAGCTGGGGGCAAGTAGATGCAAAGCTGGCAGCCTGACAAGTGGTCAGCCCCTCGGGCGGATGAAGCGACTCACCTGGATTCGAAGCTGGCAGGCCAGGGGCAAGCCCAGCCTAGACGCACAGCGCCTTGTGGGGCATGGCCGCCTCTGGTGCAGGTTTGAGGTGGTCCACAACGGCAGAGTAGTAGGGCGAGTGCACCAGCTTGTCCAGTGCTGGGTCGGCATAGTCGGCAATGACGGGGTACAGCCTGTGAGCCGCAGTGCGGTAGAAGAAGTTATCCTGCAGGCAGGGGAGGGGCTGTGGGGCACAGCCACACCTGTGGCACAGAGGCACCAGGAGCAGGCAGGATGGACTGAAAGTGGGCAGGGTACGGTCGTGGCAGCAGAGGGCGGCACTCCAGCCATGGTCATCTTTGCAGCCATGGTCCACCAAAGCCATAGAGGCAGAGAGAGCGCGATGATGGTTTGGACCTGGCTTGCCTTGACCCTGAGAGTCAATCACAGCAGGGGAGCCACAATGGCCCAGCAGCAAACAGCCACCACAATATGCCCAAGCACACAGCTCTCAGACCTTACACCTCCCATGAGCGCAGTCCACCTTCATCAAAGCACCTAGGCTGGGTCTTCTCTGACTCACCTGCACGCGCCTGACCATCCCCTCTGCGATGCCCATGGCTTTGCCATAGGTGGGGCTGGCCACCACAGCATTGTGCGCAGCCAGGTACTTGCTGCGTGTATACTCCACGCCAGGCTCGGCAGCCTCGATGGCCTTGCTCACTGCAGCAGAAAGGGTGGACCATGTCAGGCCCTCCTGGCATGCATGTGCACAGCAGCATGGTGGGACTTGCAGCAGGCACGCCCGCCTCGGCAGGTGCAGCTGCATAGCCTGTGCTGGCCTGCCGATGGCCCCGTGCATGCACGCAGCAACGGGACGCAGTCTACAGTTGGGCAGGCCGTCTGCACGGCCCCAGACTGCCCTCCGGTCATGCGCCAGGCAGCAGAGTGGAGCATGCAGCGGGCACAGGGAGCCAGGCCTCGGGCCCCACCTGGGGGCAGGCTGAGCAGCTTGTGCCACGCATCTGTCACACGCGCCACCAGCACCTCCGCCTCTGACCCGATTTTGGCGGGCAGCTGCTGCGCCTCTTCCACCCTGCAGCAGCTGGGAGGCTGGGGGAGCAGCAGCAGAGCCATGTAAGCAGAAGCGTTCGACATGGCATGCTGGGTGCCCCATGCAAGCCAGTCAAGGGCAGTGCTGGGAGGTGCCAGACGTTGCGCAGCACTGGCAGAACCCACACTGGCTCCCACCCCTACATAGCAGGGCTGGAGTGGCAGCCAGGCTTCCCCAGCGTTGCTGCGCAGTGCAGCAGCCTGCCACAAAGAGCCTGCGGCCAGTCATCGGCCCATGCTGCAGCAGGGCAGCCGCATTACCTCTGCAGGAGGACGTCGGCGGCCGCCCGCGCTGCCCCCACGAGGCCATGCTCCCTCAGATACTCCAGGCTCTGCTGGATGCTGAACAGATGCGCCCGGCGCTGCTCTGTGAGCGGCATGAAGTGGTTGCCGCTGTCCGAGCGCTGCAGCTGGTGCTTGGGGTGCCACAGGTTGTGCGTGGTCACCATGGCAGCGTCCACCTGCAGAGGGGCACCCCGAGACAGGCACTCTCAGGGTTTGCTGAGGGGCCCATGGCGGCTGGCAAGTCACCCTCCCCTTGGTGTTTGTGAACGCCACTGCATGTGGGGCGGGCAGCATGGGCGTGGACCATCAAACATGCAGGCGCTCCAGATGACTGGTCCTCTGCATCTGCAACTGGCCATGCCGCCTGGGACTGGGCTTGGAAGCCGTCTCCCGCACGACACCATGGTCAAAGTCATCCCGTGCTGCTGCTGTGAACTCACCCCTGCGTCCAGGTTGAGAAGGACACGATCTCCCACGCCCTGAACAGCCTCCACCACAGGCGTGGTCAGCCCCAGCAGCTTGTCCTCCACGGCACGCACCTTACCGTCCAGGCGGGTGGGCGCCAGGCCTCTGCCCGTGCCATACACTGAGCTGGCCAGGCTGTAGGTCTTGTGCACTGCGTAGCCTGCAGGCATGGGGCCAGCGGTGCACTCAGGTGCGGCCTGGACGCCCTGCAGCTCACCGTTGCTGTAACTGCCTCTCTTAGGGCGACTGGGACTGGCAAGCACAGACATGGAGGCCTCAGGGGCAGGTGGGGTGGGCTCTTTTGCATGTGGTGGGGCTGGCAATGTGCTGCACATAGCAAGTGGGCCTTGGAGCAGCAGGCACTGTGCTGCCTTGAACAGCGTCATCAGCCTGCCTCATAATGCTGCATGTCAGATAGGGCAGGGTGGACTCTGTGCCCCTTAGTGCAAAGCCACCCGCCAGCATGCATGCAGCGGGCTGAGGGAGCTGCTGAGGCACCGGTAGCAACGCCCAGTGCGTGCTGCTGCAGCATGGGAAGCAAAGCATTTGGCTTGTGCAACTGCCACTGCATATGCTGGCCGCTGAAGGCCAGGGTCAACCCCGATGGTGCCAGCTGTGCATGAGCCCACCTGTGTATGCTCGCACAAATTCAAGGCGCCTGAGCTCAGCATGCGGCTGCACGGGCCCCAGCGCCTTGCTCTGATTCTCCAGCTGCTGGGAAAAGAGGGGAGACACTGCAGGCAAAATCATGTGGGGCCGCTCAGCCTCCAGCCTGGGGGAGTCCGTGCTGTGTGTTTCCTGCGCTTCACAGCCTGGCTGCCAGCCTGGCTGCCAGCCTGGCTGTTCATCTTTGCGGTGGTTGGCACTCAGATGAGCATCCCAGCACAAACAGGTGGCTGGCCAAGTGAAGGAGCTGAACAGGAGCACACGGAGTGCTTCAAGCAGTCAAGGTTGCACGGCTAAGTCCCAGCGCTCCTTCCTTGTTGCTGTAAAGTGTCAGGTCAGCCCGATGATACAGACACTCCTGCGCCTCTCTGGTTTGCCCTACATCTGCCCATGAGGCGGCAGCGCAGGGACTGCGCAAAGCCTGCTGATTGCAGACGCCGCGCCTCACCAGCAAACAGGCCACTCATGTCATGCCCGCGAAGGCAGTTGTTGTCTGCGTGCGCAGCGGACACGCGCACAGGGTTGTAGGGGTAGCCTGTGCAGTGGCGACTAAGGCGGCTGCGCTTTCTTGCCTTCCCCATGGCAATGACTGCACCCTGCACGCACCGAGCACAGGCGTGGAGCCGTGCCTGCTGGCAACAACACGTCTCCTGGCCGGCTCAACAGCGCAGATGCGGCTGCAACACCCCAGCGACTGCAGTGAAACAGCAGAACTTGCCCACAATGATGGGGCGTGTCATCAGTCCTGACATATATGTGAGCAGGCCTGCTTGAGCTTTGCTGAAGGCCGAGCCCTGCTGCGGCTCCAGCGCCCCTGCAGGTCCTTCTTTGTTTAGCAACATCAGGAACACCATGGCAAGCAGTCTGCACAGTTGCTAGATGACCAATCCTGGGGACACAGGAGATTTGGGAACGCCCTGCGAGGTAGCAGCGGGCTCAAGCGCGACACCACCTAGCTGCAGGTGTGCATCCAAGGGATGGGGCACTGGCCTGATGCTTGCTGCCAGCCTGGCCCCTGGACTCTGCTGAGCCTGCCCCGCAAGGACAGTCATGCACATGGGTGTGGCCAAACAAGGCTCGCCACCAAGCCTTTATGACTTTGGGGCAATGCTTGCCTTTCACGCTCCTGCTGCCTACTGTCTGACTCTGCTCGTGGTTTGCTTGATGAGGGGGACGCCCTCAAGGCTGGCCCTCACAGCCTGCAGATGGAGACTGACTGTTGCACGCCATCTGACTTTATGGACGCCCTGGCAGCCTGTGCAGGAAGGCACCGCACAACAGACGAGCTAGCGGAACGACTTACCTTGCAAGCTCCTTTGTCTTCACACCTGTCAGGCTGCGCAGCAGTCAGATGCTGCTGTGCGGCTTCAAGCAGGCCTGTGTTGATTTTGTTTTTGATTGATTTTTTAAAAGAATTTTAGGCGTTGACCTTTGCAGTTGACCTCGCTTTGGCCCTGATTTAGCAACCTGTCTGCAGTATGGCTTACCAGCAGACACCCACTCGGGCTAACATCGAATTTTTGAAGTCAAGCAAGGGCTGTGGGGGCAGAGTCATCAGACTAGCTGGAGCATCTGAACCTCAGCTCATTCCCCAGCAGCTGCAAGGGAGGATGGATCATGTGAGTCTGGCTCTGGGAAGGCAGCCTTGAGACTAAGTGCACCGTCCTGAAGTAAAAGCATGTGGCTTTGGCTCCCCTTGTGCAGGCCACATGGGCCCAGTTCATGGGGCAGGTCCAGCACCTGGCAGACATCCACCCGTGAGCAGCTTCAGTGCTACACACACTGCGTGCGTGGCCAGAGGCCAGCATGCTTGCCTTCTGTGCAGGTATCTTGCAAGCCCTGACGCTAAGCAGTGTTGTAATTGGATCACCTGTGGCATCATTGGTAAGCAACAGCTCCGGCCAGACCAAGCTGGGAGGAAGTTGCAAAGTCGTCTGGCACTGGGTGGTTGTGCTGCAGCTGCCAGGCCCAGTGCTGTGTGCAGGGACCAGGCCAAGAGTGGCCATGCATGACACTTGCCAACCCCACATCCACACTTTACCTCAATGAATGCATGCTGATTTCTGTAGGAGCTGTCATCGGCATCTGTGCAGTGAACCCTGATTCAGGGGACTATGGGCCATGGCTGAACGAGACAGATCACATGCTTGCGCAGGTGAGTGATGTCAGATCACATCACAAGCTTGAGATGTCTTCCACCTGGATTCTGAGGCATTGTGGTGGCTGTTGCTGCAGTGGCAACCCACATTTCAGAAGATGGGCCTGGCGCTCTCTCTTCAGCACATACACAGCACTTACCACATTCAGATTGATGTCATGGGTGCGGCTCCTGGCTATGCGTGAAATCTCTTTGTTTGCTTGCCCTCCCTCTGCTCTTCATGTCCACATTCCTGCTTTGTATCTATTTAATATGTCTAAAACTGTTCAGCTTTAATGGATGAAATTGCAATGAACATGTCTGTGACGTTTAGTGAGAAAATGCAGGAGGGCTCAGGGGCTGTCATGCTGGTAATGTTATTTCTGGAACAGACCATGGCCTGGCATTTACGCCAAACGCCCAGCCCATGTCAGGGAAAGGGCTCAGGAGCTGCGCTTCCCTCGAAAGCGTGCAGACGATGTGCGCGATATATGGCCCCCCTTGCCACCAGTGGGGCCCAGAGCCAGCACATCCTCAGGCCCCCGCTGCCCAGTGGTGGTGGATGAGACTGTATCGCTCCAGTCATCCTGGACAGCCAGCTGCTGGGCACAGCTCTCCTGCTCCTCCTGTGATTCGTAGTCCCTGATGACCTCTGTAGCGACCAGGACCAGAATGCGTTGGTACAGCCATGCTGCTTTCACTAAGTTGGTCTGGGAAGACAGCCCCATTTGTGGTGCATGACTGCCTGTGCAGCAGCCAAGACATGCAGCCACAGACACACTGGCTCATGCATACTGATGAGGCAGCCAAGGGAGAGGCATTCTCAGCCCACAGCAGACAATGCATGCTGTGCCAAAGAGGGCCCGTCCATGGAGACAGGGGAGCCAGGTAACATGTTATAGCTTAGCTTCATTGCTGACAGCTGCTGGTGCCTGTAGACAGACAAGCAGGCGCCCAGCACCCATCGCCCGCGCACCCACCTCGATGCCGCTCCAACAAGTCCTCCTCATCGCTGACGACGGAGTCCGCCTTGGACAGGGTGCTGGCTCTTGGCAGAGCCAGCTGGGCAGCGCCAGGGGCGGCCAGGATGACCACTGCACGCCACAGCACCAGGCTGGCAACACAGCCGGAGGTGCCTGCCAGGATGGCAGAGGCCGCCGTCCAGAACAGGAAGGACCAGGACCAGTCCCCCAGGAACTGCAGGGGGGAGGCGCAGCATGTTGCATGACGCCTGCAGCGTGTGATGGCAGCAGCACGCTGGAGTGTGCCAGCAGGCGGCAGCTGCCTGCACCTCTGCAGGCACAGTCAGATTGCACAGGAGAGCATCAGCTTCCTGTCTGTGCGCAGACAGGCAGAGCAGACAGGCAAAGCATGTGCAGCAGCAGAAGGGGCAGAGCACTTCAGAACTCTGTCACCGATCAAGGGGTCATGTGAATGTGCTGCCATGCAGGTGCCCAGGACAAGGCAGGAACATCAGCCTCACCCATCTGATGGGCAAGCGTATCATCTGGAACCAGGTCCTCCTGACGTTCACAACCACTGCGGCACGCAGCACAGGGGGAAGGAACATCATCCCAGCCTGGGGCTGCACACAGACAATTTGATATTCAGGCAGCTGACAGCATTGAGCTGCTTGCTGCCCAGCAGCAGCAGCAGGTGAGGGACCTGTACAGGCAGCCCATCATTCCAGTTCAAGCAATGGCTGAGGCAAGGTCTGAAGCAATCAGGCAGCAAGCCCTTTCAGTGTGGCAGGGCGCATTGGCAGCAGGAAGGGACCAGCACTTGCCTGCAGGCTGGCTCGAAACCTGGCAAAGGGTGCATCCGCCCACTCCACCTGGTCGCTGATCAGAGAGACCTTCTCGTGCAGGCTGTCCTCCCACAGGCCCAGCACCACCCCCCAATCCAGGTGAGTCACTCCCCTGCAACACACCACAGTTCTGACGCTGCTGCCTGAACTGCAAATAAAAATATGTTGAGAGCTGATCAACTCAGTGCAGGCAGTCTGGCACAGACCTAGATGCAGAGCTGGGGCTAGAGGGCAGCAGAGACAGAGGCAAGGGATCCGTGCAGCCCTGTAGAGGGCAGGCAGAGCTGGCCAGGCGCATGCTTGCTGCACGCACCACAGCGAGGCATGCCACGGCCCCTCAGACCGCTACTCACCACAAGCTGCGCCGCAGCCAGCTACGCCTCTGCAACAGGACAGGCTTTGTGCTGTGGTAGGTAACATTCCCATCTGCCGTGAGCAGGTCTCCAGTCACCTGCAGGGCAGGCCCTGGAGCATCAGAGACCGGCTACGAGGCATGTATGGATGGGGAGCAAGTGATGGCTTGAGGGCCATGAAGGGTCTGGCGCCGCCAGCCCAACTTGGAGCTGAACTGAGCATTCGGATGCAGCACCTGCACCTGCTGCACAGGAAGCCCTGTTCTGCAAGGAGTTGGCCACAGCTTGCTTCATTTCACAGACGGCACAGAATGTTCTGCAGCTGTACACGGCACACATGCTGCCTTCCAGCTGCACTTGTCACCTGCAGGACGAAGCTGGCTGGCGGCTCCGCAAGTATGAGGTCCAGATCCACGCTGAAGTGCTGCCCAGGGCGCAGCCAGCGAGCCTGCAGCACCACCACAGCATCACGACGTCACAACTGCCACCTCTGTGGTCTTCAGCGAAAGGTGCAACAGCCCAGCCTGCATGCTGACAGAGTCCGGGCACAGGAACACCCGAGGACCAGGCTGCCTGGACTGCATGTTGCATACTGTGGCCACGCACACAAGGCCAGCCAGGGCTGGCGATATGAGGGGGGCCCACCTCTGTCTTGCTCCGCAGGTCTGAGATGAAGGAGGCCTCTGCTGTGACGAGGGAGCTGGTGTAGTCAAAGTCAAGTGCCCTGCTCACACTGGCAGGCGGGGGGGCCCACCAGCGTACCATGGCTGCCCCGATGAGCACTGCCATGCCTAGCAGGACCAGGATGGCAGACATTACTGCCAGTATGCTGAATCCCCAGTTTGCTGCAGTTAGCAGGCGGGGGTATACACTGGCCTCCATGAAGCCTGTGCTGGTTGCCTGCTGCCCAGGCTCCTCTGCGTCAGGCTCCTCTGCAATTGCAAGCTGTGCCTGCAGGCCAAAGTAGGTTGAGGATTGGGCCTGCATTCCAGCGGCTGTCTTTGCATTGACTGCATACCTCCCCAACATGATGACCTCCTCCTGGAGCGGTGTGCCTCCCTGTTGCAACCGAGCTTGTTGCAGCTTCCGAAGAGACGCCGGGCAGCAGCAGCGGTTCCAGATCGACCCTGCTGCTCCTTGGTTTTGCCATGGAGCTGAGCTACCAGGCGACAGCCCAGAAGCGAAGTGGTCCAAAGTGGCCCCACTGCTACTCGGCTGTCCTCCCCTCTCCCTCCATCCTTTAAGCAGAGGGACAGCATTTCTGGAAAGCAGGGTCTTACAAAGTTCTGGTATCTCGAAATGACACTGTGCCTCAGTGAGGCAAGAGGGCTTCGTTCGCGGCATAGGCAGGACACAGTCAGCAAAGCAATAATACATGAGTGGCAAGGGCAACATTGGAATGGTGAGAATGCCACAGGTTTCTCATGAAATGTCAGGGCCCCTGTTTCCTGATGAGGACTGGTGTGAGACGGCGGATGCAGTCAGGGAATTGTCCTGACAGACAATGAGGTACCCAGCGTCTCCACTATTTGAAAGGCGTCTAGTTGTGTGAGGACAGGCGTGAGGACACAGGCAGCAGCTCACTAAGGCCAGCAGTTTGGCAGCGGCAGCCACGACTTGGGCGCCATGTTACTTGGTGTACGTTCGGCTGAAATCTTTTGTTTCCGCTCAGGCTGGCGCTGCAACTCTCAAATCAGCCACTGCGGTCGAGAGATTCCCGGCTATGCTGCTGCAACTAACCTGGCAGCCTGAGAGTGGTTCTTGCTGGGGGGTATGAGTGAGCTGCTGACTGCGTGAGGACTGCGGGGTGGCACCCCACAGCTGCAAGTGGCAAGGGTACGAGATTGGGTGGGTTCGGATGAGAGGCATGGGGAGCTGCAACGCAACATCAACTGAGTGACGCCAGACTGCCCGACTGGACAACTACGTTGAGAGTCCCCTCAAGTGACGATGACGGCGGGCTGCTGCTCAAATCGCCCAGTGGTCCGAGCTGGCAGCCCTGCACAACCACAGCAACATCTCAGCAGCTGTTGTCACCTGCTGAAGGCAGACTGAGGATGCAGGTGTACCATGCACAGCAGGCCACCGCCTCAAAAAGGCAGCAAGCAGTGCAGACTTGCCTGCAGGGTCACTGTAGGGACCAGGGCACCCTCCACTGCTGAACAGACAGTAGGAGCTCCTGGGAACTGACATGAGGCTATGTTGGCCCAGTCTTGGGTCCCTGGCGGGGCTGTCGCATGCACAGCCTCCAAGCCATGCGACATGACATCAGGGCCAGCAAGGGTTGAACTCGAAAATTCACACGCGCCTGCAAGTGAAGAGATCGCCCATCAGCATGCACAAGCACCTGAGCATGCCAAGCACCTCTGCAAAAGCCCATCACAGCAAGCTCACCATGCCCAGCAGCACAGCATGCATCTGGCAGCATCTGTGCACCTATCCTGAGCAGCCACGATGGCCTCCTGCGCGCTCAGCTGCAGCATGGCGATGCAGCCGGTCACAGTGGCTCACCTGCCCCACCCTGGGCCAACAAAGCCTCCCGCAGGGCTGCATTGCCCTCCAGGAGGCCTGCCAGCCCAGCAGACATGGGATTGTCCGCGGCAGGTGCCATCGCAGGGAACAGGGGCGTCTCCCGGCGCTGCCCTGCCTCGCTTGCCTCCGGCACTTCTGGGCAGCAGGCGCCCTCGGCTGCACCCCAGGGGCCCCGCACACGCAGCTCCCCATTGTCCTGCAGAAGCCGGGTGGCCAGGTCTGGCCACCCGACAAAGCTGCCAGGCTGCGGCAGGTCGACGGCGTACCCTCCCGACAGGCACAGGGGGGGCTGTGGGAGGGCTGCCAGGCCAAGGCCCACAGGTTCGCCAGTGAGCTGGCTGCTGCAGTGCCCACTCATAACAGCACCAGCACCAGCACCGGCAGAGCCTCCCAGACCCATCTCCTCCAGCCAGGGATTCAGGGGATCGGCAGGCTCCAAAATTGGGGAGTGCAGGATGGGCAGGCGCCCATCCCCCTGCATGGCAGTAAAACAGCGTGGGTCAAGCGCTGTGGGACAGCTGAGGCATGGGCTGCCGGCTTTGCCCCACACACAAGGGCCCAGCTGGGTGCAGCTTGGGAAAAGAGCCAACAGAGCACTACAAGACTGGCCCCTGTGAAAGCAAGTGCTGTGCCATGCCGGGCACTAAGAAGTAAAATCTGTGACCACTGCAGAGATGCTGCTGGCCCCTTCCAGCTGCATCAGAGCAGACAAACACCCCACCTTATGCAGGAGTTGGGCGCTCCCTGGCCGCACGCTGGTAGACCACACTGCCTGCTGCCCATCTCCCACCGCCGTCTGGGGCAGGCCCCCTGCAGGAGCCCAGCATCTTGCAGCCAGCTCTGCGGCACCCCCTGGCAGATCACTGACCTCCAGACCCAGCAGGTCCTGCACTGTGCTGGCCCCGCCATGGAGGTTGGCAGGCAGATCAGGAAAACCCCCAGTAGCCAGGGAGGCTGCAGCTAGGCCCGCTCCAGTAGTGCCGCTGGTGTCAGCTGAAGAGGTTGGCGGGACGGCCACTGGAGCAGAGGCTGCGACACTGGCCCGGGCACGGCGCTTCCTCATGCGTGTGCTGTACCTACAGGCAGCGCTGTAGCTGAGGGACCCTGGGGGGTCCTTGCATTCCTCTGCTGGGTACAGATGTGGGGCCGCTGGAGGTGGAGGCGACCCAATACATCATCCCGAGATGCAGGTGCGGTCAGCATGGCTTCAGCCTAGAGACTGTCCTCAGCCTCGGCAAGCCACTGACTTATGCTGGCGTGTGGATTTGCATATGCAGTCAGTCACAACGTCCCAGGTGTGACAAGGCTGCAAGTGCTCATTACTTCTGACCTGTGAGGTGCCCTGCTCACAAGGCAGACTGCGCTCCTCAGATGTCACCTGGCTGTGGATGAGATGTTGGACAGGGGCTTGACTGCCAGACGAACCCCCATGCCCTCGTCTGAGGTCCCCTGGTCATTGCTCTGCACACAGGACGCCAGCCTCCTGCAAAACAACGCAGGCTTCCGTCAGCTGCAAACCCTGGCAGCCTCATGGCCAACCTCTGTGGACTCAAGTTGCGCTATCTCCTGCAGTTGGGTGTCAGTCAGTCAGACAGCCCTGCCTCCCGGCAGCCACCCATGATGATGCACACTGATCGGCAGCCTCCTCGCCAACACGGCATAGGTGCCTCAGGCAGCCCATCGTCTTGGCACGGCATAGGTGCCTCAGGCAGCCCATCGTCTTGGCACGGCAGAGATGCCTCAGGCAGCCCATCGTCTTGGCAGCCATCCAGTGGTCCTCCCTGGAAGTTGATTGCAATGCACCACCTGAGCATTCATCCATGGAGAAATCATCCGTGTCTAGATCAGGATCACGGCTGAATGAGTCTGCAAACGAATTATCATGGCCAACCGTCCTGGCAAATTGAAAGAGGATCATCTTTCATAGGATGAGGTTCAGTGGTGAAATGCTTGATGAGCGAGGAGTGGATGTGATTAGTCCATTGCTGAGCAGTGACAGGTGGGCTTGCATCCAAGTGCTGCAGTCTCACCTGAGCTTGGGCCTGCCCAGCTGCAGCCCCTGCCCCTCCAGGTTGCTGCTGCTGGCGCCCTCCTGGCCACTGCTGTGCAGGCCCTTGCCCCCCGCCACTGTGCGTCGGCTGCTGGAGCTGCTCGAGAAGCTGTGTTTCCGCTTGGCGCTCTTGCCCTGCCCCTCTTGGGACTGATCCTCACTCGTGCTGCTGCGGCAGCTCAGGCTGCTGCGGCTCTGAGCCTACACAGTGGACACTATCCTGTCACAGACAGTGAGGCAGGTCTCGGAACCCAGTTCAGCTGAAGTGGATGAACGGCCCTCCTGGGCAACTGCTTGGGTTGGAGATGGTGAACAGCCCTTGTGCACACATTCCATGCGGACTGCCTGCGGCTGCATCGCTGCAGGCTCTGCACCAGCTGGGCAGCCCCCTCAGGTAATCGCATGCACTGTGTGCAGCTGAACAAGCAATTCAAAAAGCAGTGGCCCATGGGCACTAAACGTGAAGGGCCATGTGTCAGCAGGCACTGGAGACTCATGCAGGGGGACACTGTGAGGGTGGACCGCCCACTGCTCCACCCAGCCTCACAGGATGCTTCAGCCTTAGCAGAAGGCTGATAAACGGCCCCCACATGGGGGTCCATGAAGCTGCAGCTGCAGCACACCTTGCCATACTGCAGGTTGATCTCCTTCATGTACTCCTTGAGGGAGATGAGTTGGCTACTGGAGCCAGCCTTGCTGGTGCGACGCAGGGTGGCATTCCAGTGGTTCTTCACAGAGTTTTCTGTCCGCCCCGGCAGGTGCTTGGCAATGTCCGCCCACCTGCAGGAGTCAAGCGCCTTAGCACCCACCTGTGCCACATGAGGAGGGACAAACGCTGCCTGGCTGTGCTGTGCAGGTGCAAGCCAGCCAAGCAGTGCTGAGACCAGGTTTGACTGGGCATGCCGCTCAGACTGCACGTGCTTGGCCATAGGGCCACAATGCCAGACAGCCAGAGGCTCTATTGGCATGCGTGCCGGCCCTTGACTGTCTGTGGCAGAGCTTGAAAGCCTCAAACAACCCAAGAGGAAGCATTCTGGCCTCCAGCCTGGCCCAGCGCCCCGTGAGGAGCATACATGACTCAGCTGGCTGAACAGGCCAGATCATGCACCTGTTGCCCAGCCCTCTGTGGGCAGCAATGAGGTGCTCCTCCTCCTCATTGGTCCAAGCATCGCGCTTGATATTGGGGCGCAGCTGGTTGTGCCAGCGCTCCCTGCACTGCTTGCCAATGCGCCCCGCAAACTGCCAGGCGATCTGGCTCCAGTTGCCCTCTCCACAGGTGCCCACCAGTCTGCGTGGGCAGCACCAGGAGGGCTGCAAATCTGCAGAGCCAACTACGTGACAGCATGTGGTGGGCTCGAGTGATTTACGGCGTGCTTGCACTGATGAAGCTGTGCAGCAGTCACGTGCTCGTCCCTTGATCTTTGGACATCGAGATGAGCTGAGCAATGAGCCAGAGCACGATGCACCCCTGTGCTTGTGGGCCAGACATATGAAGACGGCCATGGGTAGCGGTGCAACACAAACCTGATGAGCTTGGCATCGTCGCTGGAGCTCCAGTTGCCTTTGATTTTGGCCACTGGGTGGCGCCTGCGCTTCGCCTTGCCTTTCTTCAGCCTCATGCTGGCATCTTCGCAGGCCCCTGCAGCCCAGCTGCAGTGTTTGCTGGGGCCAGACTGCCTGTGCCAGACTCACACAAGCAAGTGATGCTGGGCCTTGACAGACGGGTGCCTGGGCTCGTGTGTATCGGAGCCTTTGCAGTTGCCGTACATTGGATTGAAAGGCAGTGCGGGATGCTTCTCGATTGTGGGAGGCTGTTTTGATGCAAAGCCTCACCTGAGCGGCCCTCGTCTCCCTCCCTCTGCGGCATTCACTGGGTCATATGCTTGGATTTGGAAGACTTGGGCCTGCCCTGGGTGCTCCCGCCTACTGCAAGCCTTCCATCCATTCGCTCTGCTCGGCGAGCAGAGCCTTTACGGTAAAACTTGGCTTAAGCGCTTTGCTTAACACTAACCTTACTCAGCAGAAGCGTGTCTCGCAGACTCCGAGACTGATCCTAGTCTTCAAATCGTGCTGCATTCTTTGCCTGTTGTGCCCCTCCTCGATGACGGCGAGGGGTGCCGTCAATGAGCGACTAGGTGACTTTCATCATGCCTGCACCTCCTTCATGCCAAAGGACTTGGGGTGCACAAGCTCAGCCGCCACGGCCTCCTGCAGCTTGTCTGCCAGAGCGATGCTGTCCTTCTCTTCATCCTCGCAGACCTCAAGATAGTACTTGAGCCTGCAGCATGGGATGTGAGCAATGTTATAGGAGGCTGCATGGAGGCAATGATGACTCTAGCTTGTGTTATGTGCTCACTTGGGCTCTGTGCCACTTGCTCTCAGTGTGAGTGTTCCACCATTGGCCAACGAGAAGGTGATCATCATGTCTGAGGGGCTGTGGGGCAACCTTGGCTGGCCATCTGACTGAGATGTGTCAACTCCAGTGCCCAGGTCTCGCACGGCCGACACAGCGATCCCACCCACATCCTGCAGCCCAGCCTGATCATGAGTGAAGGAAAGAATTTCACTCCACAGCAAGTCCTAGCAGAAAGCCGGCCCCACCTTGGCATAGTGTCCACCCTCTCTGAGATGGGCAAACACTGAAGCCGTCACCTCAGGGGACTCAGCCACAAAGTAGCCTGCAGGAGAGCAATGGGTGGAAGTGACGCCTCTGCCTGGGCCAAGATTGGCAGCGCAGAAGTTGAGGTCACCTGCCCTGAACTCAAAAAAGCCGTACGCCTCCCTCAAGGACTCCAGCTGCTGCCGCACAGTCAGGCCCCACACCTTGAGGTCAGCAGCCATCTCTGCAAACACTGCAGCCGCCAATACGCCGTCCTGCAGGGGGCAGGCGTGCGTGGGGACAGGTGAGATGGGTCAAACGCTCAGACAGAGCAAGTCCACCGTCAGGCAGCCATGGATACCCCTGCCTCAAATGCTGAAACATGGGTGCACGCCAGCTGGAGCGCAGTCAGAGGCAAGTGTCCTCACCAAAGTGGTCCAGGGGGATGCCCCACTCAAGACGTCGCAGCTGCACCAATGCAAAATCGTTGCCAGCTGAACCTCACCTGGAGGCACACCGTGTCACTGCAGAGGCTGTGCCCTCACCTTGTCCCTGACTCCAGTCCCCAGCATGAAGCCAATGGCCTCTTCAAAGGCAAACAGGACATGAAAGCCCTGCTGCTGCAGCTTGAGAGCCCTGTTCCCCAGCCACTTGAAGCCAGTCAGAGTCTCCTCAAAGTGGAAGCCCTCCTCCTGCACACAGTCGCATCACAGCCATGGCTGGCTTGGCTTGCAGTGCTGGCACCACATGTAGCACTGCCAGCTGAAGAAGAGTCTAGCAATGGCACTCTGAGCTGCTCATCCTGTTCAGTGTTGCCACGTCAGCACTGGCTGCATGCATGGCAGGGCATATGCTCAGGCGGCGCCAGGCAATGTGGTGCACTACGCACAGTGATGGTGACAGTGACAGCAGGGGGAAACCACCTTGGCCATGGCAGCCAGCATCCTGGAGGAGACAGTGGACGCCAGCATAGCCACGCTGCCGGGGTCTTTCACCGTATTCTGTCGCTGCCAGCAGGTGAACAGCCAGTGTGCCAGCAGGATGCCAGTCTCATTGCCTGTGAAGCTGCGCCACTTGCCTGCAGGGCAGGCTGACCCTGGCTGGGTGGTCCGTCGAACCGGTTCAAAGATTAAGTGGCCACAAGGGTGACAGCTGCCATCCGCACTGATTGATCTGGGCATGTTACGATACTGAGAGCGCCAGGGTAGGCCCATAGTGGGCAGGCCTCATTTGGGACCTCGTACAGATGACAGAGCGCGGAGCTGTTGCGTCGAACACTGCCACCAGCTGCAGCTCAAGTGAGAAGGAGACCTGCTGCAAGCACACTGCAGGAGCTGACAAAGCTGCCATGCCCAGTTGCTTGGGCAAGCAAAGGAATAAAGCTCACATCTGTTGTCAGGATGCCCACCTGTCCAGGCATCCCACTCAGACGCACTGAATCTGTCTGCATCTGGGTCGTTTGCCAGCACCAGGGTGGCACCTGCAGCCTCTGCCTGTTGGTAGGCAGCTGTCCAGACGCCCTTGCCCTCCTCAGGGTTTGGGAGCTCCACCGTCGGGAACTCCGGGTCAGGGTCTGCCTGGCTTGGCACGGCTATGGGTTCGGGAAGGCCAAAGGCTCTGAAAGCCTGCGCTGCAGCAGTACAGCTGCTTGTCAAGCAGGGCCCAGTGCTGGACATTTGGCAGCACAGCTGGGTTGCAAGCACTCAGGGGGAGGCAGCTGGGCCAGCAGCAGCGCAGCCGGGAGCCCAGGCACTTGCACACGGGGCGGCTGCTGCCGCACCCTGCAGCCACCCAGCTGTTCTGTCTGTCATGCATGTCACGCATTGGTGAGGAGGTGTGTACAAGGGGTGGTCTACACACACCCACAGCTGTGGCGCAACATGTTGTTGATGCTGACCTGCTGCACCCACGGCAGGCCGACACCATGCAGAGGCGTATAAACAACAGGCTCGGCTGCTGCATTATCCTCTTTCTTTCTGAAGCTCAGGGGCTTTACCATGTACCGGTAGTACCACTCTGCAGGCAGGAACCCGAGAGGTGTCAGACTGCCACTTTGAGCACCAGCATCAGGATGGTAGCCGAGGGTCCAGGGCTGCCAGCGCACAGCATGGCTAATGTGGCAGAGATGCAGGTTGCAGAGGGGGCCTGTCAGGCAACCTTCTGCATCACGTGCTGAATGATGCTTGCCTGAGACCCTCTGCAGGGGGTCTGTGACCACGTCTCCACGTGCAGACAAGTCCCACAAAAACTGTTCTGCCTGAATGGCTGCAGCAATGCCTGCATCATGTGGCGGGATGATCTGCACCCCATTGCTAAAGTACACCTGCAGAAAGGGCAGCAAACTCCATTGCAGGCCCCCCAGGTGGCACTAAGCAGCTGCCCAGCTTGGCAGCTGATCAGTCTTGGGAGCGCCGCCGACATCCACAATGTCAAGCCGCACATCTCACCTTGAAGCCATTGTACTCTTTAGGATTGTGGCTGGCTGTGATCATGATGCCTGCTGCACATGCCTGCAGGGCAACCTCAGCAAGTCAGCGCAGCTCCTGTTTACAGCAGGCAGAAAAGGCCAAAGCTCGTTGCAGAACATCCCAAGGCAAGCAGCAGCCTTGCCTTGAGAGTGACACCAAGCGCTACAAAGGGTGTTGGCACAAAGGCGCTGAACATGTGGACGGGCACTCCCTGGCTTCTGAAGACGGCAGCAGCCAGCTCTGCAAACTGCTCACTCCGGTGCCTGGCATCAAAGCCTGGCAGGCAGCAGGCAGCTCTGTTCATGTGGACTCCTGGGCACAGCAGATGCATTGTATCTCATGCTGAGCGCTTGAGGGCTCACCAATGACAACACCAGCATGAAGCCTGCGAATCTCCACCTTTTGGAGGTATCTGCAGAGGCCCTGTGTTGTGAGCTGCACTGTCACATTGTTCATCCTGGCAAATCCAGGTGCCATCTTGGCTCTTAGTCCAGCAGTTCCAAATTTCATATTCTGCAGCAAAGCAGATTGTTTGCAACCGCTTTCCTGGCACTGCAGAGGCTAACACATGCTCTGTGATAACCTGCAACAGCAGCAAAAGCTGCTGTTCATCCTCATGGTCAACAAGGCTCTGAATGAGGGTCCTGCTGGTCTCCTCCTGGTCAAGTGCCAGCCAGTCTGATGCACGAGTAGCCAGAGCCTCAGACAAAGCTTGGCAACAAGGCAGCTGATGCCGCATGCGATGCCTGTGTGCTGCAGAAAGGGCTGGGTGAAGAAGTCTGACATCTTGCAGGCGTTGCGTCCAGCCCGCAAGGCTGTGCTGCAATGCCAACATCACTCAAATCACCATTGGTCGACGGTCTTGTAACCTACAACTGCTTTGACCAGCTCCAGCAGGCAGCATGCAAGGCCTCCGAGCTGCCTCTCGCTGTGCTTCCGAAGCATTGCGCACATTTTCACCAACGGGGAAGCAGGCCCTGCAGAGTGAGACCTCCATGGCTGCAGGGCCAGTGCAGAGCACCATACGTCTTCAAGTCAATCAACAAAGCCATGTCCAATGCTGCAGGCTGCTCCCTGACAACAACAGCAGCACTCTTTCAAGAGAAGCCCACTGAAGCGCAGCGTGCTGTGTGGCACACCCTCAGCCTTTCCCAGAAGAGATCCATTCTCAGACCAAACAAAGGGCGTAAGCATTTTGACCGAATGTGGGAGAAGGATGCGCAGATTAAGGTGAGGGACTGCATGCCCCAAGTCTTGGCTTTTGCATCCCCTTGCAGCATTACCTGTGTCTGCAGGAAGCTCATCAAACACGGCAACGCCACGTAAAATCTGCCAACATGGCAGCAAATGCAAAAAGACGGCGGACGTGGGGTCAGATGGCACGTTTGTGGCGACAAAAGCCACTAGTGGCAACAGCAGCAGAAGCTTCATGACTGATCTCTTTTCTTCGACTTATTTCATGATATCAATGCATGCTACTCTGAAGAAGGAGCAGGGCTGCTGCGCCGCACAAAGCATGCCACAAAAAATCCATCGGTGCCGTCGAGATCAGCATCTGCAGACAGTGTGCAACAACTGAGGAGGGCATGAAAGCACTACAGCAGCAGCAAACCCAGTATCGCACCAGTCCTGAGCAGCTTCTCGGCGCCCTGAAACACAGGCAGGCCACGACGGGACCAGGCTGGCAGAGCATGACACAGCTTGAACCCCAGTCTCTCAGCCTCGGGAAGCACTGCCTTGACGACATCCTCGTTCTCTTGCTGATGGACAGAGCAAGTGGAGTACACCAAGCGCTGCAAGCTTGGGAGGGTCAGGGCATGTCGCAGCGCCTTCTCCTGCACAGCCAGGCAGGGGCAGTTCATCCCAGTCAAGTCGATGAAGGCCATGCTGCAACAATCGATTGCTCACGCAATCCCAGCAAGGAGCTTGTCCAGCTGAAATCGCATCAGCATGCCCAGGTACAAGGTAACATGACAGGCTTGCCTGGAAGGCAGCCAACGCTGCCACGCGCCCATCAGCACCTTCTGCAGAGCTCTCCTCGCGCTGGCTGGACTGCAGCAGATGGTCCATTCTGCTGTGTGCTGTGCCAGAGCCACTGCACGAGGGGTCCAGCAGCAGGCCCTTCACTGCCGCAAATCGTGGACATGTCAAGTCCACAGACAGAAAGTCAGCCTGCACAGCAGAAAGCTTGGGTGCCTGCTTGTCAAGGCAGCCTGTGGCTGGCAGACAGCTCTGTTGGTGGGTGCCTCTTGATGCCTCCACTGAACAGAACCAGACCAGAGCAGTGTGCCACTTATGCCACAGGCAGCAGGAGGAGGAGAAAAAAGTCACTCTGGAAGCAGCTGAGGCATACCTTCTGAGCAGTGACGTTATGGGCTCCTGCTGCAGCTGCGTTCTTCTGCAGCCTCTGGAGGCGCTTGAGGTCTCTGTCAAAGGCCCACACCATGGACTTGCCAAGAAGCAATGCTGTCGCGGCCACAGAAGTTGTCAGAAATGAATGAGTGAGGTCATGAGACGCCAGAGCTGACTTCGGTACAGACATTGGCAGAAGGGCATCTATAGGCTCCAACTGCTGCAGCTTCCATTGCAGTGCCGCACAATGGCGCAGCTGGAGGGGCTGAAAGGGCAGGCCAGGGCTCCACAGGCTGGCCAGGGGAAAGCACTGGTGCAGGGTGCCACAGCACACACATGCAGCGTGACCCATTACCTGCAACATGGGTCGTCTTGTTGCCTGGCGCAGCACATGCATCGATGACCTCCCAGCCGGGCTCAGGTGCCAGGGCATGTGCTGGCATGCAGCTGGCCCTGCTCTGCGAGCAGCAGCTGAGATTTCAGGATGGCCCTGGGTATAGAGTGCAAGCTTGGCCATCTGCATCCACTCAGTCCACAGGGGCCCACCTGCAGGATCAGCCTTCCATCCTTGACCAGAGGATGATCATGTAAGTCAGTTCCCTCTGGGAAGGCCAGCACATCAGGCAGAAGGCGGTCGACCTCCACCTCAAGATCCTGCACAGCGCATTAGCATGATGGGCACCTATGGCAAGACCAAGAAAGAGCAGCTGTGCTTGCCTCAGAGCTGAGCATCTGATGCGCAGTGTCGCTTGTGATGCGCAGGTCATGCACCAACATAGCAACAGCTCACCTTGCTGTGCCTTTGCAGCGAAGCCAGGGCCTCCTTGACACTCATTTTTAACGTGTTGACGCGTGCTGTCCGCGGCCACGGCCTGGCGCTGACCGTACGCTGCTGCAGGAGCTCTAATGCAGCTGTGCATCCCGCTGCAGTCATCTTGTTGCGCAGTGCTGCCTGCATGCTTGCCTGCAGACACCAGAATGCAGCTTCTTGTTGTGCAGTGCTGCCTGCATGCTTGCATATGGACACCAGAGGGCAGCCTGTTACACCTCAAAAAAGCAAGCTTTGTGCCTGCAGTAGCAGCCTGCTTCACCTCAGAGCAGTGTGCGCCGCAGGCCAGCAATTGCTCTGCTGTGGTGCCCACCTTCACTCGTGTGATCGCCTTCTCTGCTTTGCCTTGCCTGCGGCAGCCCTGCAGAGCAAAGGCCGCTCGAGGCGCAACAGATGCGAGGCGTCAAAAAGCTGCCACACATGAAGTTTGAGCAACAGGCAATTGTTCACCTGGCCAAACAGCATCTCGAACGCCAGGACATAGCCTGTGGCTGGTCTTAGGTCTGGCATGTGCTGCAGCACACCAGTTTCACCCAGCAGATCCCTCAGTAGTGGCAGGTCTGTACAGTGACAAGAGTGGGTTGGTGGAGAGCTCTTGCACTGCGGCTGGCATAGCAGCTGCCAGCCAGTTGCATGGCGACAAGCTCACACTTTAAAGTTTCACAGGTCACAGCATGCACTGCTTTCTTGGCGGTGATGTGTGGGGCTAGTGTCAGGGACCTGATGCTGGCGCCCCTGGACTTGCTCCTGGAAGCCTGAAGCAATCTGTGCACAGCGTCCGAGGCTTGCTGATCAACATCAGATTGGCAGCGCAGCCAGCACGTTTGGTGCAGTTGCTGCTTGGGTGCAGGTCTGCTTGTGGGGCTGGCATCCTGGCTGTGCGCTGTGCCTCCACCCCTTGCCTCATGATGGGGCAAAATTGGAGGACTGTACCTGACCCGCTTGCTGAGGGACTGCTGCTGCCCTGGATGAGCCACTTGCAGCAGGCTGACAGGCTTCTTTCTCTTTGCCATGGAGAGTGCAGCCTACCTGACTGCTCATGACCCTATGAGTAGGCAGTGGAGTGCCAAACATGACGTAAATTGACGTCTGATGATGGTGATCCCGGGCCAACAGGGGCTTTCAGACTGCTCCCTCAACTAGTAGCCAGGACTCATTCAGTCTCAGCTTCATGCAGCAAATCGCCCAGTCATGACTCTGGGCAGGCTGCCCTGGGACCCCCACAAGCTCGTTGGGCGTGCCATCAAGGTGAGCCTAAGCCAACCTGTAATCCTCTTGGCACAAAGTGAAGTCTGGGCCTGATAGCTGTCCTGCTTGCAAATGCAGGTGACATGGGCCGCAGAGTCAGAGACATACACTGCCATAGTGGCAGCCTTCAGCAATGACCAGGCCGTGTACCCCTTCAAGATTGTGTATGATGAGTTTGGCGATGAATCCTGGGGCGCCTTCAGCAGGGACAAATTTACCACAGTGGATGGCTGCCACGCCTTTGAGTTTGTAGGACAGCCGCCCTCACCGGTTGCTTCCCTGCTGGCCAACCCAGGTCAGCCTGCAGGCAGCTCACCACAGCCTGCGCCAGGTGCACACATGGCGGAGGCAGCGGCACCCTCACAGACAGCCGAGGTCTGTCAGGGCCTTCCATCCGCCCCTGGCAAAGCAGTGGACTGTGCCGCCTCCACCCCAACCCCCGCCAGATCTCCTCAGAGGCCTCAGCAGGGCAGCGGAGGGCCACAGGCATCCCAGACCTCGGCAGAGGCACCCAAGAAGCGGAAGCGTGACGAGGGTGATGAGCTTGGCAATGCCAGCGGCTCACAGGAGCGGCCAGAGGTGCAGGCTGGCCCCAAGGAGCTGCTCGGTACGTGGCCAGCATGCCCCCACCTCGACTGCAGCTCAGCATGCATGCTGCTTCATGCAGTGCATGGGGTTCATGTGTATGCTAATGTCCAGCAGGTGCAGGCTCACGAGAGGGCCCGTGCTTCCACTAGCGGAGGCACATGCAGTGCCTCAGCGTGCTTTGTACAGTGGCTGAAGGGCAGCAGCTGGCAGCTTGAATGAGCTGCAGTCTGCCCTGCTCAGCACCTGTGCCAACACTTGAGCCCAGCATGCCCCTGGCGGTTGGGAGGCCCCTGCCTGATGGCCTGGCGCTGCAGCCTGCGTGCGGTCAGGAGTTCTGCATGCCAAAGCACTGTACTCCCTCCCCCCCGAGTTCTGCTGCCACCCCACCCAGGTGCCCTTGCTCCCCTGCAGCCACGCCCAGGCAGGTGACCTTCCGGGGTGCGCCTCCGCAGCCAGGCTCCGCATCATGGAGGAAGCGGGAGCAACATGGCCACTTCTGGAAGGGTGGCAAGTGGTGGACGTGCAGACCAGAGGAGCCTAAGCTGCCTGTGAGTGCGGCCAAGAGCTGGGCATCTGCAGGTGAGGTACAGTGCCCCTGCACTGAGGGCTGCTGCATGCACATCAAGCGGGCCAGCCAGGTCTGCTGGCAGGGTGGCACGACGGGGGCCACCTGTGCTGTGCAGGAACAAGCAGCACGCGCTGGCTGGTGAGCGTCATGCCTGCATGTCAGGCAGGCTGAGCATCCATGTTTGATGTGTAGGCTAACGGCTAACGGCTGGTGCTGTGCACAGGCAGCGCTGATGAGCCTCGGTCGCATGTGTGCATGATACAAGGGCCAGGCAGCCCCTGTTGTTGTGTGGTGGCAAAGGGTGACAATCCCGCAGGCGCTGTCCAGTCCACTGGCAGCTTGGGCGGTCCGCATGCGTGTCCAGGGCCAGACGGGGCCCTGCTGGCAGGCTGGCAGCAACAGGGTCATGCAGGGCTGTGCAGGGCCCGACGTAGTGCCTCACTGGGGCAGCCATGTCACTGCCAGACTGGTACTGGCCAGACTGCCCAGCCCCTGGGCCAGGCAGTGCTGCATACTCGCGTGGCTTCTACATGTTTGGGTGTGTCCTAACCCCTGGCCTTGACACACATGCTGCAAAACTGCTGCAGCAGGCCCTGGTGCAGGGCGGTGCCAGCCTGAGCAGCAGCTCAGCTCGGGTGGCGCTGACCATGCCTCCCCCAACACAAATGGCGCAGCAGTGGAGGGACACTCCGGACCAGGGTCAGACAGTGAAGATGAAGGGGCCAGGGCGCCCACAGCGCGTGTGTGCCGGCAGCGGCGCAAGCAGGACACCATGCTCACCCTGAGGGAAAGGTGCGCCTCCAGGTCCCCGCTGAAGCAAAACAGTTTCCGAGTCTCCTGCAGCCGAGCCACTCCTGAAAGGTCTCTCGTGTGCTTTCCGAACGCCCCACAGCGGTATCTGCACCGGCATCAACTGATGCTCGTGACTCCAACCTCGGTTCCGAGGGGTCACTGCTATCTACAACTGGTGGTGGGCTGCTGCAACCCTGACACATGTGAATCTTTGTGCTGCGACTCATGCGACCTGCCCCTGCGGGGCAGCGCTGTTCGGGTGATGCTGCCCCCTGCAGACGGCAGGACACAGCACTCGGCATGACAGCTGCCAAGCCCCCAATGCAGCAGCTCCCAGGGCTGATCTGCTTGCTTTCCAGGCAGGGACTGGCTCAGCAGACCAGTCACTGCTCACATCCCATGATGCGACCCGTGCAGTCCCATTGGGGGGCATCTGTCCAGGCAGCCCTGTGTGCCCCTGCAGGCAGCAGGAGAGGGAGCATCGCATGCAGGCCCACCAGTCCCCAGACAGCAGCACCAGCGGGGATGAGCAGCATCATTTCATGAAGCGCTCAGCAGATGCCCCCAGCGGCTCGGCACAGCGCGGCAGGAAGCAAAAGAGCACGGCCACGGACGACTCCATCCGGCGGGCTGTGGCTGCTGCCAAGGCCTCGGCTGCCAAGGCAGAAGTGTGAGTCAGGGTCTGCTGCTGCTCGCTTCTTGGTGGCAGTCGTCAAGGCGGGGGAGTTGCTGGCAGAAGCATGTGTGTGGGGCCACCTTGTTTTTGGGAGCCAGTAGGTCTGCAGCAGCAGTCAGAGGATTGCTTGCCATGGTTAAGCTTCAGGCAATCACTGTCTGCCTTGTGTCCTTGCCTGTGCTGGCAGCATGTCACATCCCTGCAACCTTTTTGCAGTGCACGGAGGAGGGCTGCCCAAGAAGGAAAGGATACGGTGCAGGCAGCCCCTGCCAGCAACGGCGTTGCCAAGGTAGGAGCAGTGTCTTCGGCACGAACTGGGTCTGTTCGTCTCCACTTCTGCCTGACTACTGCCCTCGTATGCACGTCATCAGGCGGGTGGCAGTCAGCACACACAGCAAGCAGCTCGTGCTGCAACTTGCGCCTTGCCGATGCAGATGGCTGGAGAAGGAGCCACGGCAGACCATGCTGGTGCAGCAGCCCACGGGCAGCCTCAGGACGCCAAGCTGAGGCTCGGGGGCCTTGCTGCGCTGAAGCAGCAGGTCAGGCGGCAGCAGCAGGGACTGGGCTCGCCCTCCGCCTCGCGCCCAAGCCCTGCTGCTGCTGCTGCTGCTGCTGCTGCTGCTGCTGCTGCTGCTGCTGCTGCGGCTGCGGCTGCCACACCAGCTCATTCTGCCCAGGCTCCCAGCGCCGCCCCACCATCCTCTGCCCCTGCATGTGGAGCGCGCACAGCAGCTGGCATCCGGCCTGGCCCCAGCAGCCTGACCCCTGCCTCCTCCCTGCCCGCACGCAGCACCAAGCCTTCCTTCTTCAACAGCGCAGCAGGTGATGCTCCAGCAATGCTGCCAGACCGAAATGACAGGCCCTTACTGAGCAGGTCGTGCCTGTCTCCTCCGTCGTCACTGGGTAGCTGTCTTACCTGTGGTGCTTGTGGCTCTGCCCTCCTGGTGCACCCCAATGCTGTGCACACCAGCCACTGTTCTGCACAGTCTGCCAGGTTAACATTTGCCTCGTCAGGCCTGCCCCACAGCCTATGAGAGAGTGTACAGTCCAGGCAGGTTGCAGCCCAAAGCTGCACACCTGCACACTGCCTGACACAACACCTGTTCCATTCACACAGTGGAAGTCCAGGCTGATCTGCTGTGCAGGCGAGGCGCAGCTGGCTCCCGAGATGCAGCGCTTCCGTGAGGCCCTAGCCAGCCTGACAGTCAAGACCGACAACATCCGAGCGGCCGCCGATGCTGCTGTCGCAGCTGCAAATGCGGGGAACCCCAAGGGAACCGACAAGCAGATCGCGCGGCGGGTGGCCAAGACGGTCATCAGTGCACTGGCGGCTGAGCGGGATGGAGCCCGCCGCGTCAACCTGTGGTTCCTTCTGGACGCCATGCTCTTTGTGAGGTCCTGCCTGAGAGAGAACGTGCAACGGGTCTGTGCTGTGGGGTTGCATCACAGGACCAGTTATGTGTCAAGGAGGTTGCGGAGTCAGCTGCATGTGTTTGCATGCCAGCTGACTTCTTTCATGGTCTCCTTGCGGTGCAGAGGAGTGTCGAGGAGGTGTTCAAGTTGAGGCCAGGCGAGCCCAGGTCGCTGATGGCTGAGTGGTTCCCCAGGCTGATCAGGGAAGCTCTCATCACCCACATTCTGCCAGCTCTGGGCAGGAGCGCCCAGGGCATCGACAAGGGTTTTAGTGTGAGTCGTGGGGGCACATGCTGGGTGCACACAGTGGGGGATCCTGCATGCAAAAGCTGCCTGCCATGTGGCAGGCCAAGGTGCACCTCTACAAAAGAGGTTGGCCTGCCAGCAGTCCAGCAGCTTGCCTTGCAGATGCTGAGGGCGCCGCCTTAGCAGCCTGACCTGCCAAGCTGCCCTGCAGGTGCTGACAATGTGGCAGGCCAAGGGGCGTCTGCCCCAGGAGTACACTCTGCCAGCACTGCAGTACCTGGCCAACCTCAAGATAGACCATGACGGCATCCAGGCAGCCAGTCGGCCAGCCCAGCACGGCGCCGCTGTTGCCAAGCGCCTGCCCAAAAGCATCGTGCCCAACCGGCTGATCCTGGAGCCTGAAAGCAGATGCGACGTGGTCAACAGCGGTGACCTCATGCAGATAGCCTTGGATCTTGACCAGTATGGCACCATGGACACCTTCAGGTGGGTGTGGGCCCAGCTGCCAAGTGTGTTCAGAGCTGCTACAGTATGGCAAAGTCCAAACAATGGAGGTGGGCGTGTGCACAGCAGCTTCTTGCTCCGTCGTCAAGGGCTGCCGTGCGGCACCCATCCTCGGGGCTGGTGTGCTGAGTGCCACTGTCGCTCCTGGTGTGCACATGGAGCCTGCTGTGCGGCACCCCCGGAACTTGGTGCACACTCTTCCTGCTTGCTTCTGTCCTGCCTTGTGCCGCATTATTTGCGATCTGGGCCGAGCTGGGCTCCATGCTGCTGCTGGCCTCTCTGCTGGCTTGCTGAAGTCACATCCCTTGCAAATCCCCATGTAGGTCTGCCGCATCGACTTAGTCCGTCTGCTGGACAACTCGACCTCTGAGGGTCTGCTGGTGGCTGGTCAAACCCAGCCTGCGCTGGGATCTTGACCAGTCAGCGGGGGGTGGCTACTCCTGGCAGCTATATCCTCATGAAGCACCACCGACATGGTGTCCAAGGCTGAGTCTCTGCTGGATGGCTTGTGTTCCCGGGCCCTGCCTCATGCTGCCATAACCCTGCCTGTGCAGGATCGTGGCCATAGATGGAAGTGAGGTGGACGAGTTCAGGCTGGCAAGGGTCTGTCCTGATCTCATGACACTTGAGGACAGGGAGAGGATGGCCAAGGAGAGGAACCTCTCGCTGCGCAAGGGCAAGTGGGCACCAGCGCCAGTGAAGTTCCCAGAATGGGAATATGAGCTGACGCCCACCAGCGCAGCAGTCAGCCAGCAGCAGGCCTGGCATGCAGCGGCAGAGCAGTACCGCCTTCGCATGGCAGGTGCGCCACAGACACCAGTTATGCAGGCCCTGCTGGTCTGATGGACAGAGTGCGCTGTCTGGCTGCTAGAGGCGGCCCGCGTGTTGCAAGCTTCCTACCTCGGCACCTGCCTGCTCATCTGGTCCTTGCCGGCACTGTTAGCACATGGCAGCAGGGGCAGAGCCCAATGGCCTGAGGCAGCTTGCCATCAGCTGTCCCAACCCCATCTCGAGCCCCATGCATATGCATGCCCTAGCTGCTGCTTTATAAGCTGGTGCCGGCGCTTGCCAACCAAGGGTGCCGCCCAGCAAGGGAGGCCGCCCAGCTGCAGCGCTGCTACCTGCTGCAATTGCATGCCAACCCTTCCAAGCGGAGGCTGCCCCGCTGTAACGCTGCCCTCTTGACCGGCTGCAGATGCAGGTCAAGCCTCTCCCGCCTCGCGTGCAGAGCCAGGCAGAGCTACTCGATTGCTGGGGCTGCTTTTCGATGCTGGGGGTCCCACAAACCTGATGCATCAGACTTGCTGCTCCTGTCCCTGCAGAGCGGGAGCAGCTGCAGCGCGAGGGCCCTCTGCGCAGCCCCTGGGCCGAGCAGACCTGCCATGACGGAGCCTCCCCAGCCAGCCCCGCGCATGACGCCTGGGGTGCTTCGCCGCTCACAGGGTATGGAGCCTGGTATGACGAGGCCCCAAGGGCGCCGCGACATGAAATTGAGTCGCCACCGCCACCCCTCCCGCCGCAGGTGGGTGCCTCGTACCATGGCTTGCCTGATGCTCAGGCTCTGACACAGGTGCTCGAGGTGCCTGCTGCACACTGGCTTGCAGCTGCTGTTGCTGGTGGCATGGTGCAGTGCTTCTCGCTGTCCTGCACAAGGCCTCTGCACAGTTGAGTACACTGTCACCTGCAGGAGTCTCACCTTGGCACCCCAGCCTAGTTGCCACCTCACAGCATCAGGCCCCGCGCACCACCTGCACAGCAGTCTGCTGCTGCAGGAGGATCAGGGGTTGCCGCCCTGGCAGCTGGACAGCAGCATGTGAGACCCCTGCATTGCTGTCCTTTGCCTGGGCAGGACGCTCTCCCTGGCGGCTGCACGGCGGCGGCTGCCAGCATGAGTGACGCCTGCATCGCTTTCATTCTGCCCATGCAGGAGGACAGGGGGGGCCCTGCCTGGCGTCTGGGGTGCGGCTGTTTGCAGCATCAGAGCACCCAGCACAGCTCTGCTTCTGCTTCCTGCAGGAGGACCAGGGGGCGCCTCCCTGGCAGCTGGGGCGCAGCTGGGCTCCAGGGTCCCACAGCAAGCTGGGGTCAGCAGAGGAGCAGCCGCCGCTGCCTGGAGAGGACGCCGGTCTGCAGGGCTGGGCGTCAGGTGCAGCCTCAGAGTCCCCTCAGGGGCAGGGGCAAGCAGATGTGGAGGTGCGTCTATTTGCCAAACGCCCTCTTCTTGTCTGGCTTGCCTCAAGCAGGTGGCGCGACATGCAGCCAAGTGTTGATTGCTGCCCCCCGAGATGCCGCACACATGCAGCAGGCAACCAGTGGCTGTCTGCGCTGGTCCCAGCTGACAGCTTTGTGCGGTGGCTTGCAGCTCTATGATGTTCCCATGGACTTTGAAGACACTGAGCCTGTTGAGCCAGCCTGGGCCGCTGACATCCCCCCGCTACCCCTGGAGCCGGAAGTAAGCTCATGCTTGAGCAGGGAGCATGGCTCCACTCACCTGGCTCGCAGTGGCAGGACTTGGAACCGCCAGCAGCCAGCCGCCCATGCATCTGCATGGTTGCCTGCTTCAGCTGACTGACTCAAAGAGACCTCAAGGGGTCAGCCGTCCTCTTGGGGCAGGTGACCAAGGGTTACACCAGGGCGGACAGTGGCTGAGCAGTGGCTAAAACGTTGCAGGCCTCTCCTGCACCACCGCCAGACGTCCCGCCCCTCCCTGCAAATCAACCTCCTCTGCCAGAGGAGGACATTCCGCCGCTGCCGGAAGAGCCCACACCACCGCTTCCCCTGCCAGCATCCATGTGGCCGGAGGCAGACCTGCAGCTGGCCACCGGCATGTTTGAGGGCGGCGAGCTGCTGGGAGGAGGCGGCGGCAGCATTGGGGCAAAGCCTGAGCTGCCCAGGGCACCTGACACGCACATGCGGGGCATGAGCCTGAGCTATGGGCTGGAGGGCATTGCAGGGGCGGGGGAGGCCCTGCCCCCGCCCCCGCCGCTCATTGGGCTGCCAGGTGGGCTGTGATGGAGCACCAGTCCTCGGCCCCTGTGCCGCCCGCCAGGGAAGATGGCTGCCTGTGCCACCTTGGGATGCAGCTTCCTGCTGGGACGCCATGCTGTCAAGTGGCCGCCTGATGTCATGCAAAGGGCTGGTTGTCCACAGATGGCTGTCACGTGCCTGCAAGTGGCTGTGCAACATGCAGGCACCAGTTGGGGGCAGCGCCCTGCCCTGCCGGCATCTTTTGAGTCGCCAATGCCAGGGAGTGGGCCCCCTTCTGTACCACCCCCTCGCCACATGCACCATGGTGAGTGGGGTAGGCCAGCTGTGCATGGATCCTGCGAGACCTGGCACTGCTCCTGGCTGCGCGCACCTGTGTGCGCATGAAGATGTTCTTGCTGAGTTGCGCGCTGCAGAGAACTTCGAATGTTCGCCTGCAGGATGGAGCCATGGTAGACGTTGAAAAGCCTGATGACCAGCAGTATTCAAGCAGCAAAGTTGCATGTGAATTTCGAAATTCCATATTCTCACGCCATGAGTCCGACAGCATGTCATTTGCGTGTGGGCATCATTTCCTCCGACTGCCGAGTCTGGACTAGTGGGCTGTGCAGCCCATATGTCCTGGACTTCAGATCGCTGAGCTCAATTCAGACCCTGCTGCTGACCTGATCTTCCTGGTGCTACAGCTGACAACAGCATGCTGCCTGCAGGCAGTCAATGGCAGCAAAACATCCGCTGGAAGAGCCACAAAGTGATGAACCACCAATGTGTTGTTTAAACACAACCAACCCTGGAGCGCCAGAGACAGTGCACCAAGTTTACAAGGCAAGGCTGGCACAGGTGAAGGGTCAGGGGGAGACATGTCTTTCACGGCTTGCTGATGCAGCAACACAGATGGAGTCATCAAATGGGGTGCTGGGTGCACATCTGGCAACCAGGCTGACACAGTTTTGGGGAGCCTCATCAGCCTGGGCTTGGTTTGCTACTTGGGAGTATGGTAGCCATGGTCAAGGGCCGGTTCATGGTCTGTAGTGATTGGTGCTGGTGGGCTGCTGTCTGCCACAGCTCTGAAAACTTGCTGCCATTGCTCAGGATCGGGTCGAGTGAGAGGAAGGGCTGCTCTTGGAGCTGTTGGTCTTATTGAGACTTGCCCGCTCATACTGATGCTTCTGGTCATACTGTCTCAGCACTTGGTTGTGGCACCTGCTGGAATGAAGAATCAGAGTGAGAGTGCAAATGCTGATAAGCTCAGCTATTGCAGCACTTATCTCAGCACTTGGTTGTGGCACCTGCTAGAATGAGGAATCAGAGTGGGAGTGCAACTCTCCACAAGCTCAGCTATTGCAGCACTGAATCTGCCTGACACCACCTGCCATGCAAACGTCTGCCAGCAGTGCTTATTCACCTTCTGCAAAGAGGGATGAAGTCGCCTGTTGAGGTCTGAGCGGTTGCTGCTGTCCATGCTCGGCAACCCCTGCAGTGCACAGGCAGCAGGGCCTCAGGACTGGAGTGACTGTGCCACGCATGTAGACAGTGGCCGCCTGAAAGGCTTGGCTTCAGTGCTCATCAGCAATCTGCACATAGGTCATGGAAGTTTAACCAGCTCTCTCACCTGCATGGCTTGAACCACCCGGATGCTGGCTTGCCACAGATGGTGCCAACTGCGGCCTGCGTTGGGAGCTTTGGATTCATGGCTGGGTGGACCGAGCTTTCTGTGGTGCTCTGAGTCACGTTGCTGGCAAGGCTGGCTGTTCCAGTCCGCTCAGAGGCGATCTCCGTGCCATAGTTTGAGCCTTTCCGTGGCATTTTAGGGGCGTTCTCAATAGGGTGCTCAACAGGGCTTTCAGCTCTGGGCCTCTTGCCGAGGGTGGTCTGCTTGCTGCCACTCGCACTCGTCTGAGACATCCGCTGAGGCCGGCAGGAGCAGTCAACTCAAAAAGTGCTCAAAATAAAAATCAGCCTGCCGTTGATAATGCTCCGTGAGTTCATCTGGACGAGGGGGGAGCCTCGGCATTTGAGTGGTCAGACATACGTTCGAGGACAGTAGCTGGCTGTTTCTGCAGGGCCTCATTATTTTGCACCTGTGTAGACTTCCTGGCCGCCTCTGCTGCCTTGCCAGAGAGACCTCTCAGGCTATGCCACGCACGCTCATAGAAATACATGCCTGCAGCCCAGGGGCATCAGCTCGTCACCACAGTGGGGGCGATGCGTGAAACTTGCAGTGGTCAAGATCAAGATCAGGTATGCACATGCACAGGCGCACACCTCCGCCATCATCCAGGGGCTTGGGTCGATGCAGCGCCTTCTTGGCGTCTGCAGTGCGCCGGTGCTGTGCCTCCTTGGCCTCATCTGCTGCCTCGTCCAGGTCGTCCTCCACCTCAAAGTGCTGCTCGGCCTGCTGCACCTGCAAGCAAGGTGAGCAGGCTGGCTAAGAAGTGCAGCACACTGAAATCCAAGAGCACAGCTCAACTGGGAGCAGGCTCACGACAGAAGCCAGAGAGTCTGTGCCTGGTGCACCTGCAGGCGAGATGGGCAGCCGTGCTGAGCCCTCTTCTAGACAGCAGGCATGCCGTCCCAGCCTGTGCCTGCCCTGCATGTGCAGGTGCATGTGCACGTGCAGAGCAGGCACACACTGAGCAGTGCAGGCTGGCAGTGAGCAGGGCGGTGAAACCCGCAGGCACAGGCCTGCAGACGAAGCTGCTCTGCACGCTGCGCCTGCTGGCAGTACATGCAGACTGTGCAGTGCAGTGCTCATGCAGTCTGGCTGTGTCGCACCACTCTGCAGAGGGTTCTTCGCTTTGTCGCTCGCACTGGTGCTGTCTGCCGAAGCAGCAGCTGAAGGTTTCTGGGACAGTCAAGACCTGAACCCCACAAACATGTGCTCACCCACAGCAATATAGTTCCTTGCCAGGAAAGCAGGCCGCATGCTGTTGCTTTACACTTGCTGGCATGCGCATGCTGCATGAGTGGAGAGCACTGGCTCACCTGTATCAAGGGCCCCCACAGCCTCACCACGGTGCAGCCAACTCACTGCTGCAGGCAGCACTAAATTGTCACAGCATTGCAGAGTAGGAGCAATGCAGGCTGACCCGGATGAAAGGGTCTCGCAGTTCTCCCATGATCCCGCCACGGGAGTAGCCCTTCTCGTCGCCCTCCAGGAAGATGCGCTGCTGCCTCCCCACAGCTGAGGGCACGTCTACTGCCAGCAGCCTGAAGCTGTACTTACCCTGCAGCGACCAAAGGAGGCAAGCTGAGGCAGCAAGCAAAGACCTTGCAGCAGGCGGCAGCATACACTGCCACAAGTGGCCTGCAGTACAGCAGCAGCCTCTTGTGTGCTTGTCTTGCATCCAGTGGCATGCCAGGAGAGGTTGCTGCCTTGTCTTGGCCTTGTGGCCGTCAAGTCAGTTGTCCATCACTGTCAAGCACCGTCGTGCTGGGCACTCCTCCACACCTGTGGCCTGGCCCCTGCAGCCAGGCAGTGCCCCACCTGACGCTTCTTGGCTTCCAAGGACACAATGCCCCGCCTCTCTGTACCCTTCAAGGGGAACAGCATGTACAGCCGCCGTGAGCGCCACCGTGGCTGCAGGCCCTTCAGGCGCAGCCCGCCGCCCCCTGTGACAGTTGCACGCACGGGCGAGCCAGCCAGTGGAGCACCCATGACCTGCAGCCGGGCCATGATTGAGCTCTGCCAATGTGCCAGCATACCTAAGCCGTACAGCAGCACCCAGATAGGCAAGAGGCTGTGCCAACAGAGAGGCAGCTCTGCACAACACTGGCCTAGTGGCAGCACTGCCCATGCGCTGATCTGCCACTGGCACCAGGCGTGGCAGCGGAGCAAGCGTCCTTTTGTTCCCATAATTGTGTAGCAGGCCCCCTGCCCCTGTCTGCATACAGTGTGCTGGGCATGCAATGCTGGGCTGGTGTCTCAGACAGACATAGAAGAGTGGCCGTTGGAGTCAGTCAGCCCAGCAGCACGTCAGCGAGCATCTGCGTCCTGCAGAGCAGGCACACCTCAAGCACGCCTGGGCTGGTGTTCAGCCGGATCATGGCCTGCCTGTAGACTGCTTCGGGGCTGATGGTGTATTGCCGCCGGAAGTATAGGAAGGTGAAGGCCACAATAGCAGCAGCCAGCGCCTGCACTTCAATTCATGTTTGACATCTGCGTAGAAAGAGCGGAATTGCCTCTCTGAGCAGGAGGGCTGTGGTGCAGCATGATCTGAAAGCCATTGTGATGCACGACAGCAGGTCTGCCCCCAGCATGAGCTCACCAGAAAGCCTGTCTCTGCCATGGTCTCGGAGAGGTTGACAAAGACTGAGGTCATGCTGAACATGAACTTCCTGCATGTGGGGAGCAGCTCAATTCGTCCGGCATGCATCAGCCGGGAGCAGATGAAGAGGCAACACCTCCCAAGGCTTTGGCAGCAGCACATGCACAGCCCACAAGTTTGTGATCAAGAAACGGCAGTAACTGACCAGAGCAGGTACACGCCAAACAGCCCCAGGGCAGCAAAGACTTTGTTGCCATGGCGCTGCCAGAAGGCCTCAATCTGCAGGCCAATGGCCTTCTGCAGGCTCCCTGGCTTGTACACTGCATCCACCCAGCGCTGTGCCTGCAGCGGGTGAGCAGACCTTTCTCAACAACAGCTTAAGGCAAGGCAACAGGTGACGACGGTGTGGCAAAGAAATTCACAGTGTTACACACACGGTGTTGAGGTAGGCCTTGCCCATGCAAAGCAGCAAGTCTCCTGAGGGGTTGCTTGTTCAGGCAGCTAGTGTGCTGACAGGGTGGCCATCAGACTCGCTGGTACAGGCGGTCAGCAGGTGACGCGGGGCCTCTGATGGCAGCTCATGCCCATGATCAGGGCAGGCACACGTCAGCCAAGCAGCGGGATCAAGGGCTGTCCAGCAAGTCACTTGCCCCTTAGACTGGCCGCATAAAGGTGCAAGCAGCTGATTGTAGGCCTTGAGTTTCGTTTGGCAGAGCAGCAGGTAGTGTGACGGGTTGCTGTTTGGGTCAGCAAGCATGCTGACCAAGTCAGGCAAAGACTTACTGGTGCAGGCAGCTGGTTGTAAGCAACCAGGGATGTGCTTTTGGCAGACTCGCGAATGCTGTGGGCTGCCCTGCCTGGCGCCGACAGCACCTTGGACGCTGTCTGCTGGGCACTCTTCAGGCGATCGGTCATGCCGGGTTGCTCTGTGCTGAAGAGGCGCCTGCCATTCAGGGCAGCCAGTCCCTGTCTGTGCAATGCTTGGTGGCCTTGCCAGCATGCTTGGCTGCCCCTTGCCAGCAGCGCTTGTGCTGCAGGGTTGCCGGCCTGAGGGAGAAGCCATGTTTGTCTTAGAGGGCGGCCACTGCAGCGCCAGACACACAATGAAATACACATGCCTCCAGCAGCATCACAGTCATGCTTCTGATGAGGCTGCTGGGACGGGAAAGGCATTGGACCCTCACCCCGCACGCAGATCCTCTGCCCCACCAGCTGGCAGCCCTGCCTGCGCCTTGGCCCGGTGCAGTGCTGCTGCCCAAGCCAGCCAGTGTGCTGTCTGCAGCCTGCTGTGCTGCCTGCGAGCATGGCACCGACAAATCCTTGCAGCCTTGCAGCCCTGCTCTGAGCAGCCTGGCTGCCTTCATGACTCCAGTTACAGCATCAACGTTGCTCTGATGGCATCGCCTGTCGTCTGAGGCTGCCTGGCCAGTTTGTGTGCCAGACTTTGACCAGCTTGATTCTTTCAAACAGGTTGACCAGCTGGCAGCTCGTTCCACCTTATCGACCTTGGCAGGTCAGGTAGCAGAATATGACTTTGAGTCTGATGAGCAAGCCCAGGAGGCTCTGAGGTGGCTCTGGCGTATCTCATGTTTGTATCATCCGGCAGCTGCTGTTGCTAGAATGCAATCAACAGGTGCAAGCATGAGCTGGTCACCCCCCAGCTTTGCAGGTGGGCTGGAACCTCGTCTAGGCCACCCTTAAGGGGGAGCTGAATTTCCCACGAACCTCTGGGAGTTGCAGGCTTGTGCTGCAGGCCAGGAGGAGCCAGGGTCTGGCGGGTCAACATTGCAATGACAGGTGCAGGCCAGGCTTAGGCGTGCTGCTGGGCGAGTTGATTGAGTGCACTGACTGCCTACGTGGGGCCTTTTTTGCCTTGAATGTCACTTGACCAAAGGGCGATTACTCAGCACTTGAGGTCGGAAGGCGTTGCTGCTGAATGCACTGTCTTTTTGGACAGGAGGGCAGGGCTGCATCTGTCAATCAGATGTCTGCTATGTTCTCCATCTGGAGAGGAAGCGCCTGCCTCCTGATACCTGCCTTGCCCAGCTGATACAAAGAAACACAGTTGGGTCTGTAAAGTAGTTGAGGCTCATCACTTAGGCGACCTTCATGTGGTGGTGGCCCGCGATGGGGCGGTGAAGAGGTGTGCATCACTCACCTGTAGCTGGCAAGCTTAGGACAACAGTCAGGACGAAGGTTGCCGGTGTCGACTGCAGCCTACACGGGAGCTGAGCATAAGTCAAAAACCCACATGCTCCCATTGAGCGCTGACCTGCAGCACTGTGCCGCCTCCTTGAGGATCCAGAAGCAGCATTAGCTGCATGTAGGAGGGCTCTTCAAGCTATCTGTCCACTCATCCTGGCAGCCATGGAGGCCTGGCAGATCCTCTATGTAGAGGGTGCAACAGGTCCACCTGCCTCCAAAGAAGCCCAGGACCAGCACCTTTGCATGCTGAAGCTGAATTCCTGCCATTCATCAAGTCTCGCATCGCCTCAGCATTTGTATATGGTTTCCCTCCAACGCCAGCAGACCTCACAAGCTTCCAGAGGGACAGCCCAATTGCCTGGCACGAGAGTGGCCTCCTGCTGGCTGCCCTGCAGCATCCTGCAGGTGCCCATCCACCTTACCTCACCCCTGCAGCAAGGTGAGCCGGCCCTCATTGGTCTTAACAGATCTTCATTTCTAGCAGTACGGGACCTGACAGTGCCCAGCAAACCACTCTTCCTAACAAAGAGCTTTGGCAAAAACCCACCTAGAAAGCAAGAGTGCTCAGAGGTTAGCAGCTGAAGTCCCAATCAGCATGAGCAGCCTGTACGATGTGCGTGTGAGCATGCATGAGGGAAGCACCTCCAATTCAAGCAAGCTGGCCAGTGAATTTTTTGCAGAGCGTGGAGAGCAAGAGGCTGCCAGCAGTGAGCAAGCAGATCACATAGACTTCTCAGCAGGTCTGCCGTGTAACATACAGCTCTGCAAAGCGTCACTTTTGGCTTTTGCAAGTTAGGTGGTGCAATACTGATCTGCTAGCTGTGCAGGCAACCCGCGGGTGGAGCACTTAACAGGCACAGTTCATCTGTACAGGCAGGTCCCCAGCAGAGCAGATGCAGAGAGCCATAGGCCGGATACGCTGCCGGTGGGCCAGCCTCTTGCCCGGCGCATCACTGCTGCATGTCTCTGCCTTAAAGCCTGCCCCAAGAATGACCTTGTTGCTTGCTTGACACAAACAAGGCCTGTACCAGCATAGCAATCTTGCGATGCTTGACCACGCACCTCGCCTGCCGCCCTGCGTGCTGACCCCATGCTGCCTGAAACCCTGCAGGAGGGCAGGAGCGAGCGCCTGTGCGTGCTGGCCCTGCCCCTGGGTATGAGCGTGGCAGACTTCTGTGCTTTTGTTGGGGGCTACCTCCCCTCCGTGCGCGAGATGCGGCTGGTACGACGCAGCGACGAGTCAGCTGTGTGCCTGGTTCTGTTGCGCTTCAAGGACCGGCCCACAGCAGACCTGTTCTACACCGACTTCAATAACAGGGCGGTGCGTTTTGCTCATGGTGGCTGCAACACGGACAGCACTGCCTTGCATGATGGCAGAGGTGGGCTGCTAAACTGCATATTGGACGGTGGCTATGCTGTCGTCTTGTGCAACACATTGGAAATAAGCAGGCCTGCCTTAGGACGCGTGTTGCAGGCTGGACTTGCCTATCAGCAGACAGATAGCCACTACTGTGCCCAGATCACCTTAGGTTTGTCTCGACCTCTGGGTGACCTGGCCAGCTCAGGCAGGCTAGTGCATGGCCTATGCCAGCCGCTCTGCATAAGACAACATGCAAATGATTCACCGTAGCCCATGTCATGCTCAATGTTGCGCAGCTGGCACTCAGAGGCCCGTGCTGAATATCACATCACTCATGCATGCGGCCAGACAATGACCCTTAAGTGCAGCATGCCTGTCCTGCAGTTTTCCTCATTGGAGCCGCATTTGTGCTGCCGCCTGGTATATGTCAGGGACGTGGCACTCACAACTGCAGGCATTGCATCCAGCGCCCAGCTGCCACCCCCAGCAGGTCAGCAATGCATTGCTGCCATGCTGAAGCTTCTCGTACGACATGAAGTCTGGTGCCCCCCGCGTGGTACCTAATTAAATGCGCCTGTACTGCTGGCCTGACGATTGAATCATTCGGCTGCACTTGTGGCTCTCTATGGTATGGCTCGATAAGCTGTTGCTGTCCACTGCTGAACACACTTCATCAAGCTGCTACTGCCCCATGCCTGTGGCTAGGTTGAGCCCTACTGGCTGCAGCTCAAGCTGCTGCAGCCACCGCTGCACGCCAAAACAAGATTGCAGTGCTACGCTGCTGGCTGCAGGCCAGACTGAGCTCCCCACCTGTCCTGTCTGCCTGGAGCGGCTAGACGAACACATCAGTGGGGTGGTCACCACAGTGAGCTCAAGTTGTGCATTCCCAGGCAGCTTTAGACAGGGCTACTGTCTGCTAGGCTCACTTTTGCCTGCTGTTACTGAGGGGCAAAAACGTGCTGGGTTGTCATTCCAGCTGAGCTGGTTTCTAGGCTTCGTCCTGCCAGAGCTGGCGTCATCCTGTTGTGTTTCAAAGAGTAAGCACAGCATTGGCGTCCCCTCAACAATTAGCGACGTGGGCTGCGACGCCAGCACCAGCCACGACTTGTGCCACCATTTGCAGGTTTGCAACCACCGCTTCCACAACGAGTGCCTGCAGCGCTGGGGTGACACCAAGTGCCCTGTGTGCCGCTACTGCGCTCAGTCGTCTAATGACCAATCTAAGTGCAACAGCTGCAGCTCTACTCAGGCAAGCTGCAGCGTCCCCGTTGCCTGGGCGGGGTTCCCAGGCTGTCGCCAATCGGTCCACAGCTGCTGCTTTGGTTGACAGGCGTCTGCAGTGCAGCAGGCGACCCAACAACGGCCATTCATCTGCTGCCCAGGAGTTGCACAGCGTCATGTTTTGTTGCACCCTTGGGAGCTCTCAACAGAGCTGCCACTGGCATCGTGCTTCACTCGGCATTGTGTGCTGCCGTAAAAGCTGCCACACCAGAGTACATCCTGGGCTGTCTTCATGGCAGCCAGGGAACTCGTGAGTGGCCTGGTGTGCTGCAGGACTTGTGGATCTGCCTCATCTGCGGCCACATCGGCTGCGGGAGGTACCACTCCAAGCATGCTGTGGCACACTGGAGAGAGACACAGCACTGCTACGCCCTAGACCTGGAGACACAGAGGGCAAGGCATTTGCATGCTGCCAGGCTTTGTGACTGTTGCCTGGGTGGCACACTGACTGCCGCCTGTAGCATCTGAGGAGTGCTATCTCTGCAAAGCGCTGCCTCTGACCTGTGCAAGTGCTTGCATGCCACCAGCCTACAAGACTGCTGCCTGAGTGCAACAGGGACTGCAAGCTGTGGGAGCGCAAGGTGGCAGCCTGGCTGAAGCAATGCCTGCAGCGCATGAACTGTCTGCCTGCCTCAGCTGGCAGAGAAGCGCTGCTGTGCGCGGGCATGTGCGAGGTGTGCAGGGTTGCTGTTACATCCTGCACCCTGCCCCTGCAGGTGTGGGACTATGCCAGCGATGGCTATGTGCACCGCCTTGTCCAGTCCAAGTCAGATGGCAAGCTGGTGGAGGTGCCATCTCCAGGGCCCAGCAGTGGAGAGTGAGCTTTGGCCCCCTGTCTCCATGCTGACTGCACTGACAGGCCAAAACTGCGTAGAGTGGGCATCACCCCTCTGCCTTCGTGCTCAGCACCACCTGTGCAGATCAACCATCAATCAGCCCCTGCCTCTGCGTCGCTCAACCCTGGCAGGGGAGACTGGGCTGCCCTGCCCTACTGTGCTCTGCTTGTCTTGCTTTGATCTGCCTGTCACAACGGGCTGTTGACCGCCCTCTGCCGCCACGCTGCTTGGGGCGCCCGCGCCCAGTCTCGCCTGTGTAGATGAGCACAGACTACCCTGTGCCCCTGCATGCTGCTTGGGTTGCCCCATCCCAACTGTGCAGATTGAGTGAGGACCAGCCTCTGCCTCCGCATCCGGCTTGATTTGCCTGGCGCAAGCTGCCCAGT